>JARHVA010000896.1:2745000-3112500 GCA_037957365.1 Torreya grandis
TAATCACAAAATAGATGAAAATTTCATTAGATGGATGTGAAAACTAATATTCTAAATGGTGATCTCAATTAAATAGTTCACATGACTCAATAAGAAGGTTTTTATAGTTAACAGCTAAGAACAAAAGTGCATAATTTGGAAAAAATATTGTATGGATTGAAACAAGACTCGAGAGCATGTAATGAAAATCTCAATGAGAACCTCTTGAGCATGGAATGAAAATCTCAATTATCACCTCTTGATCATGGAATCAAAATCTTAATGAGCACCTATTGAGCATGAAATTCAAGCATTCTAAATTTAATGATGCAATTTTTTTGTCAAAATAGTTGAAAAAATGATTATATATCTAGTTTTATATGTGGATGATTTGTTCCTCACTGTAAATAATGAAAATTACATTGAAAAATTCAAATCATAATTGATGAAAGGTTATGAAATGATATAAATAGATTATCTTTACTAATATTTGGGTATTGAAGAGATTCAAAAAAATAAACACATTTTTATCATTCAAAAATATAGATAGATCTTGGAAGTTTGATCTATGTAATCACAAATAGATCATACATTATTTTTTTGTTGGTGTTCTTTCTAGTTTTCAGCAATAACTTGGATAAAGTCACTAGGTAGCTATTTTATCAAAATTGTGGAAATAAGGAAATACACTTAGATATTAATTATGAAAAATTGTTGCATAAAATTACAATGTTTAATATAATCATAAATTAAAAATTTATAATTTGAAACTTAAAAAAATTGGAAATATGCTAGAATAGGAAAGAAACAAGGACAAATTACTTAGCTAGAAATCAGATGATGTAGGACTGAGATTGAGATTGAATAAATGACTATAAAACTATGTGAGATGACTTTGAATCAAGAACATGGTTTCACTTGATATCTAGATAAGGTTTCACTAATCATATTAGGCCACACTATGTTGTAATCTATAGGAAGCATTCATGTCTGATAGTGTTTTTTCCCTCTATACAAATCTAAGTATGTGTGTTATCACCTATTGGTCCTATGTATGTGTTTTGTGATGCTTGATTTATCATGAAATCCACTATGTACCTTATTCTTCACTTAAAACCCTAACTTAATTGATAATGATGAATAAATGAAGTAAATGAAAAAATGTGTTAGTGGTTGAAATTGTGATTGACCTCAACACACCTTGTGTTGAGTGTTGCCTACATGCCAATACTTTGAAGAGGGATAAAACTCTATGTAGTTATACCATGATATGGTGGTGTGTATAAAATATTAGTGTAATATTAAATGAAATTTTAATCCCAGTGTAATTAACTATTTTGTAAATAAATTTTAACCTTTAAAATGTATGTAGATGATTTAACAATTTTGTGAATAATTGGGATTTTATTCCTAATTTAGTTAAAGGGTCTAGATTGATAAATTAGTTAATAATATGTGGTAAATAAGCTACTAATTTGTGAAATTTAATGGTAATTAGAGATTTTCTAAAAATAATAAAAAGAGGGAGAAAATAAGATAGCTTAAACTATGTCGATCTGACTGAGACAAGATCTAATATTCACTATGCAAGCATGGGACATTATCATAAACAAGATTCTAACTTTAATTTTCTAATTGGATAGGAGCATAAAAAATGGATAGGAGTGGCATTGGCACTATTGTCCCAAGTATCTAAGTTTTTTTTTTTTAGTAGGTCTGTGTGACCTTATCTCTGAAGTTTTGGTAGCCGAAAGTTTATAGAGCTCCTTGTAGAGTAGATTTTATCTTTAAACCCTATATTCCTTTGTGATTTGACCAGTTTTGAGCAAGAGGGTGGGTTAGTGTGTGTAATATGTATTGGATATAGTTCACACCCCATGTGTGGGCATGCTACCTACATACCAATACTTTTAAGAGGGATCAAGCCATATGTATTTATCCTTTCGAAAGTGCTTGGTACAATTGTGATATGAGAATGTAAGAAAATACTAAACTAGGTGTTCTTGAGATGACTAAGGACTAGTGTAAGGATTTTAATAAGTTAAAATAGTATTGGATGGTTGTATGTAGATAATAGTGAAATGTTCTTGATTAGGCTTGCTTGTATTCTTTCTTGCTATGTGATATTTTCCAACCCTCTCCAAATGATCTTTAAATGGGTTTTTATAGGGATCTATTGGTCATGAGTTGAATGTGCTCATATTAGGTTGACAAGTCTAAAGATGGGGAATTAAAATAAATTTATCATTGGGGATAGAAATGAGTTTGGACAATAGTTCCAAAAGTGGACAGGAGTGGCATCAAGGCTATAGTCCTAGTGTGGTGCTATTATCTTCGGTAGACAGGATCTAGGGGGATGGATTAGTCATGAAAAGAGGGTCCTAGCTCAGTTGGGATTAAGTCCAAAAGGCTACAGATGACTGGGAATCAATTAAAATAAGCCTATGAGGTTCATGAGAGAAATCAAAAGGGATTTATGGATTGGAAGTCATAAGCCACACTCAAGTTACCAATTTTGCATATTTATATTACTACATTTGGCCCCCTTTATTCTAGTGATATAGCAAAGTGAAATACTAGGATAAAGGAAAAATAGAAAGCATACCTAAACTTAAATATAAGGGTGAATCTCATGATTTTGTTGTGATTCTATGTTATGCATAGAGAGAGAACATTATGAAGTATGAGTCTACAATAAAAAACAAGAGCAGATCAGTTCTTACTAGATATGCTATATCTAAAATAAGAACGTACAAAGCTAGATAAGAGAGAAGAAGAGAAAGGAATGAATACACCTCATTGAGTATGTGGACCAATACAAAAATTGTTATGATGCTAAGTAATTTTGAGTAATGTTTAATGATGTACTAAGAGTAATATCATGAATGAAGTTGAGTGCTTGATTCCCTAAAAAGTGGCTCAATATTGTAAAGGTTGGCCCTTTGGCTCCATCATCATCCACTAAGTGAAGCTAGGTAGTCATGCATGTGTTGATCAATGTTTGTACTATGTGAAATCCCTCTAAATAGGTGGCTTAAGAATACAAATGCTAACTAGACCTTTATCTCCATTATTTTCCTATGAAGTGAATCTATGAACTAATACTCGTATAAAATTTATGGTGTATGAGATGGCTCCTAAAGACCATGAATTTACTATGATCTGAGAATGTTGGCATGGATATTTGAATGTATGCTATAAATTATGCTACTCTTATCCACTCTAAAAGATGGAGATTAGGCTTGTATGAAAGCCACTCTAAACTGGTGCACTAGGCTTGTATGAAATCCAAATGGGAACTCAGGAACTTAAGAACTCAAGAAGTTAGGCTTGTATGAAATCCATTCCAAAACGATGCCAACCATTTGTAGATTAAATAATTCATGCAACTATTGAGAATACTTAGGTAATACTAAACTTGGAAAGAAAATGAAATAAATATGTCACACATATTACCCCCAATCACTAGTGTATAAAACATAGATTCTAATCTGGAAGTTATATCCAATATCATATCTAAAACTAGAAGTGAAAGCCATCATGCCATGCATGATTCCCCCATATCTATATTCTCTAAGCAAAATTTTACTAAAATTGTTGAATCTAGTCTAAACTATAACTAACAAAAATGTAACTGAACTTACCTTTCTATCTATTTTTAGAAAATCTAGTTTTTATATTGTTTGGATAAGAGCACCGAAAGTGGACACTAGTAGCACCAACACTATTGTCTAAGTTGGATACTATTTTCCAGGGCCAAATCTAGTAACTATTCTATATTCTTGATTGTCTACCTATTCTATTCTGACTATTTTGATGTCTAGTTGTTTTGGTTATTCTAAAAACTATTATTTTTATTGTTAGGAGCTCTGATCTCTCAAACAAAATCCTTCTTTATTTCCCCCTCTTATGATGGTAGGAATGAATACCCTATAATGAATTCCCTTAGAATAAATATCCCTTCAAGTGTGTTATGTTGCAAAGATACATGATATAGCAATTATAATTGACAAGATATCTCAATATATAGCATGATTTGTATTGAGAGATTGTTAGATCAATAGGGGTATGCCTAAATAGATATAACAATGTAATACAATGTATTGAACTAGAATTAGAAAGATAAATATGGTTAGTTTTTAGTTATTAATTAGAGGGATGGAGCATGATGTTCATCATGGCATCCAAGAAATCAAGATAAATGCATGATGTGAATCACGACATTGTAAATAATGAGAAATAAATAAGTAAAAAACACACAAGGCAAGAAGCAAGAAGCATATAAAGTTGGCACACATAATTCAAATTGGAAATCAAGCATACAATGTATGTTCAAATGCCACATACACATACAATTGAAACAAGCAAATTTTTTGTGGAAGCCACAATCATATAGAGGAGTACAAGTAAATGGCATTGGTAAATGTCCTAAGGCACACACATGAATAGAAGAAAAAGACATTGGTAAATATCCTAAGGCACATATAGGAGACAAATAGGAACTAAGAAATTTAATCACATCAATCTATTCTAAGAAATAAAGGAAAGCATGTAAAATATTGGAAGTACAAATGCATCTAACTAATCAAAGCAAGAAGTGAATATATGAAAGACATGTTAGTACAAGACTAAGTATATGCTAATAAATACACAAGTTATATATAGTAGTGAGTGTTGATAGAGTAACCTATGTAAGCTAGTGTATAATTTACATCAACATGATAATGAGAGTGTGTGGTGTAGGAATGACATAACCTAGATGGTGTAGTCATGTAGAAGATGCCCCTAGTGGGTATGTATATCAATGTGTTTCTTGATGTAGAAGTAGGATGCCCCCTTAATGGGTAGAGTGAAGCAATCAAAGAGCTACATGTCACTACACACACTCAAAATAAGATCAAGTGAATCATGGTAATGTAGATAAAATGACAAACTATAGCATATAATAGCAAATATAAGTCTAGCATGGTAGTAGAAATGTAAAGGATGGATTATGCATACAATCAAAATGTTTTTGGTGTTTTTGAATGTTATTTATATGTTTTTTATTTTGAAATTTTGTAATATTTTTATATTTTTGAAATTATTTGAGCTATGTACAATCAAGAAGTAAAAACTATGTATAGGTAATATTGAGAAGAAATGATACTAACCGATGAGTCTCATGGGAGACTCCTTATCATGGTGTCCTATATTGAACAAAGGAATTATGTGTGATTTTGAAGCATGATGTAATGGTTTATATTATGACTTTGAATATTTGTATTCATTATCGATATCTTGGAAATCATAATAACCTGTATTATTCCATTCATCATTATCTTCTTGATTTTGAACCAATGGAATGCTACTGTTAACTTTTCTTGTATCTGGATCTTTTCCTTTGATAAATTTTGTTTGTGAATGATTTGCCTTAGGATGTTTAATAAATCCTAAACCTTGGTGACAAACATTATCAATTGTTAGAATAGGAGTAGTGATGCCTTGAGTCTGCTTGCCCAACCCTTGACCTTGATAATCAAACTGTTATAGATATTTTTGACCAAACCCATATTGATTTTAAAGTTGAGCCTCATTTTGGAGAGGTAGATTTACATCTTTTTCATGCTTTACCTATGCTTATGGTACTATTTATTGCTCTAATTTTGATTTTTAATCTCTTTATTGATAAGAACACTATGAATATGATGATTATGAATGTAAGCTCTGATAAAGAGTACATGATAATCTGTATTATCCTTGATGATATCCTACTCTAAGAAGGATATGGAAGGTCTAGCTAAAAATCTATAATTATATACATTAATCATGTTTCTCAAAGGATGTGATTTAACTAGAGCTGCCTTGCATGTATCTATTGAGGGATGTGCATGATAGACATGGTGAACCCCTGATGTGTCCCCTACCTCTTATTTGGAATGTTTTGTAAATGGATCTAAAAATATTTTCAATGCTTTATCCTATGTTGGCTTGGCCTAAGGAGGCTCAACTAAAGTGCCAAGATCAATATGATTTCTATCTATTAAATCTTGTATATTATGTCTTAAATTGATGCATCTATTTATTATATGACCTAGTTCCTTGTGAAACTTTTAAAATGCATGTTGATCATATCCTCATGGAAGAGGTTTTATTGGGTCAACTTCCCAAATAGGAGGGAGAGATATGATGTTATATTCCAATAACTATTGTAAAACTCTGGCTAGAGAAACTGGTAGATTGGTAAATATACACTGAGTAGGTGTTGATAAGAACACACACTGAGGGGGCTCTAAAGTTGCATTAACTATCAGTAGATTATGAGTCTTTTTATAATTGACCTTGGCCTTTTATGGGATTTTATTATTACTCTTGTTGGTTGTGTTTGAGATATTTATGTACTTGAGTTTGCCCATTGAAATTAACTTGACTTCTTTTTCCTTTAGTGTGTGACACAATTTAATGAAGGAAGAGAATCTTTTCAACATTATTAATTCGTACAAAGCTGGTAAGAGACTCTATTTGAAGAGATCTTGTAACTCTTGATCAGCCATGGGGCTAGTAATCTTAGCCAAGATAGTCTTATATCAAAGAACATAATCTATGGGATGCTCATTTGACCTTTGTTTCTATTGTGTAACTTGGGTGTATGAAACCTTATCATTAATGTTAATGCTAAAATGATCTAGGAACATGTCAGCTAAAGGATTGAATGCATTCACTGATTTAGTAAACTATAGAACCATTGTAAATCATAATCCTTAAGGCTTCATGGAAAGAGTTTGGTATATATCTAGTCATTTGGTACATAGTCCAAGCATGTTGCATGAAAATCTCTCAAATGTGTCTTTATATCACCCATTCCATCATAAAGAGTGAGCTTGGGTTCAAAAAAACCTTTTGGCAAGGGTGTGGAAGAAATGTGACATGCCAATGGTGTATGCAGTGGAGTAAAAGAGTCCCAAGCCTGTGTAGGTCTAGAGGCACCTTGCTCAAGATTTATGACCTTAGATTGAATATATCTTATCTCTTGCATAATGGATTCCACATCAGGAGATAAAGATGTAATAGTTATAGCTGGTGGTAAGGTTGGGATGCTATAGGGAGTTGTTGAGACATAGTTTCCCCCGTAGTGTCATTTTTAATTGGCTACTCTATAGGAATTAAAAACTCAACTTGTTTAGATTTTTTGATTTCTATGAGATATTATAATATAAGAGTATGATCTCAAGGCTATTCCCTAAGTCTTTCCCTAAAACTTTGGAGGATCAAATCTTTCTTGAGTACAACTTCATTATCAATAATGGGTCAAAGTGGATTAGTAGTCCAATGTGGTGGAGTAAGAGCATCGATGTGTACATCATCATTATTATTCTCATATTACTCATTGTCTAATTATTCTCATTTAAATTTGTGTAATCTAGATGTGTAGAATCTATAGCTAGTGTATAAACTGGTTGTTTATCCATAGTATATGGTCAAGTTGAAGGAATTTGGGTGAATTCAAGAGGGTTGCCACTAAGTCTTGTACTTTGTCTTGAAGGAAGAGATGCAAGGAACTTAGGCATCATGAATAAAATGACTTGGATGATAGTATAAAAAATTAAATGAATGTAATATAAACAAGGAACTGGAATATGCATAAAAAGGATATGAAGTTTGCATATATGTAAGGTGATACCTCAATAGGCAAATAGGAACTAGTACATGCAACTAGGGTTTGAAAGATGATTATTTAAACAATTACTATAAAATTTTGAAATTGAAAATGGATTTTTGAGTTAGGTATGTAAGTAAAAAATCATAACTTTATCAGAAAAATAGTTATTTAATAGGACCTAGTAGATGCAACTAGGGTTTGGTAGATGATTATTTGAGCAATTAACTATGAAATTTTGAAATTGAAAGTGAATTTTTGAGTCTAAATATACAACTAAAATTTCAAAAAATTATTGGAAAATGCTTGATTGAATAGGACCTAGTATGTGTAACTAGAGTTTTGAGAAAAATAATTTTTTTGAAATAACTATTGAATTTTGAAATTTGAATGGATTTTTTTATTTTAATATGCTATAAAAAATTTAGAAATTTGTTGGAAAATTACTAGAAAAATACTAGGACTTAGTATGGACAACTAAGGTTTGAAAGAAAATTATTTTAAAATTTACTACTAAATTTTAAAATTTGAAATGAATTTTTGATTTAAATATTCAATTAAAAATTTAGAAATTTATAGGAAAAATCATTAGGAATTTTACCCTAGGGTTTTTGTACACAAATGAAGTAAGTCAGGTTCACCAAAAGATTTAACAATTTCAGGAATAATTAAGGTTTTATCCCTAATTTAGTTAAAGGTTCTAGATTGATAAATTAGTTAATAATATGTGGTAAATAAGATACTAATTTTTTAAATTTATTGGTAATTAGATCTTTTTTTAAAATAGTAATAAGAGAGAGAAAATAAGACTTAGCTTAAACTGTGTTGATCTGACTGAGACAAGATCCGATATTCACTATGCAGGCTTGGGACACTATCAAAAATAGGATTTTGAATATCATTTTTTGATTGGACAAGAGCAATTAAAATTTATAGGAGTGGTACTGATTTTATATTCCTTGTTTGGAAATATTATCCAAAGGATCTAAGCTTTTTAGGTTTTATTTGGTAGGTCTATGTGACCTTATCTCTGAAGTTTTGGTAGTCAAAAGTCTATACAGATCCCTATAGAGAATATTTTCTCTTTAAACCCTATGTTCCTTTATGCTTTGACTAATTTTTAAAAAGAGGGGGATGGGAGGTTAGCATGTGTAAGATGCACTAGACATGCTTCACACCCTGTGTGTGGACACACTACCTACATACCAATATTATGAAGAGAGATCAAGCCATATGTAATTCTCCCTTTGAAATTTCTTGGTAAAATTGTGATATGATAATGCAAGGAAATGTTAAATTGGGTGTGCTTGAGATGACTAGGGACTAGCATAAAGATTTTAATAAGTTATAAATAGTATTGGAAGATTGTATGGAGAGAATAGGGAAATGTGTTTGAGTAGTCTTGCTTGTATTCTTACTTGATTTGTGATATTTTCCAACCCTCTCCAAATGATCTTTTAATGGGATTTTATAAGGATCTATTGGTCATGGGTTGAATGTGCTCATGTTAGGCTGACAATGATAAGGATGGGGAATCAAAATAAATTGATTGTTGGGGCTGAAAATGAGCTTGGACAATATTAATAAAAGTAGACAAGAGTGGCACTAGCACTATAGTCCTAGTGTGGTGCTATTGTCTTAGGAAAATGGGACCTGGGGGGATGGATTGGTCATGAAAAGAGGGTCTTAGATCAGTTGGGATCAAGTCCAGAAAGCTATGGATGATTGGGAAATAGTGAAAATAACCTTGTGAGGGTCATGAGAGCAAGCAAAAGGGATCTATGGATTGGGAGTCATAAGCCAACCTCAAGTTACAAATTTTGCATTTTTATATGACTATAGTAGACTTAACACAAGGGTACTAGGATTGTGTGTACTCATAATTCAGAAGAATAAATGCTTTATTCATAATGTGAAATTATATGTTCTAGTTTTTTTTCCTTTATATTAGCCTTTAATGAGAAAATGTAGCTTAATGGTGATATTCTAAGCAAATCCTCAAATGGGGCTTCTAAAATATGAGGGATGACCCATTAGGTGAATCTAAATTTGAGAAAATAGTTATTATTTGGTTTGAGGATGTGATTGGTAGATTTAAACACTATTAAAAAGCAATATAGTTCTGATAGAATAGCCTTATTTAAGGAATAGAGACAGCCAAACTAAAAGCATAGATCAATCTGATAATGAGTTTAGGTTATTTGGAATGGTGAATATGGATATTCAAAATCACAATTTGATTGGAGATAGGAATCATTCACATATAAATAGAGTAATGTCATCTTAGAGTCATATAATTGAGCAAGAGCTAAGTGTGTAAAAGGATTGGTCACAAGTGCACTATTTGTAAATAAATGTTAATTTATGTGTCTACATTTCCCACCCCTTTTATTTTAGTAATGTAATAAATCATAAGTACTAGAGTAAAATAAACATAGATATACTTGAGTTTATTTGTGTTGAGTAGGCATGGATGCAAGCCACACACTAAATTGTGCTTCATGAAAACCTAAAATTTAACATGTATTAATCAATCCTTAATTAGGAAAAAAATCAAAGACAAGAAACTTATACATCAAATAATAAGAAATAAATACATATAATTGACTATGTGAATCATTATTTTTTTTGGTGTAAAAATTTGATGAATGTATAGGGTAGGATCCTTGGAGATTTCTCTTGTCATTGAAGAACTTATATTGGACTATACATGCCCCAATCCTCATTAATATGACAGTGTAGTTAAAAACTCAGGGTGTGCTTGACTCTGTCATTGTAAACCCAAGGTAGTAGAGTGGACTAGAATCCATGTATGAATTCCAATAGAACATTTATAATGTAAAATTATGCAAAAGGTGAATCAACCACTACAGATAGAATAAGATCCATTTTAATGTATAATTAGTGAAAAAATAGTATGGCATGAGTCTAGTGTATAAAACATAGAGAATGACATGGATTGGTATTCTTTATATGAAATTAGTGTAAAACTGATCAAGAATGTGACCATGTGACATACACATGCCCCTAATCTAATATTTGAAGATATTGATTCTAGAATACAGTAATAGCAAGTGATTTTTTGTGAAAAAACCTATATGATAACATGGAACACATGCCACACATGATACTCCCAATCTAAGAAAAATATGAGACAAATTTGTGTAAAATTATAAAAATTATTTCTCAACAAAACTAATATTGATGTGTGAACTGAGTGAAATTTTGAGAAATATAGAAAAAACTATTTTCAATTTTTGGGATATAGATATGTTATTCGAGACACGGTCGACTTATGTTGGTGTCCAAATGGAGTGTTATTATATGAAAATAATTTTTAGGTAATTTATGAGCATGCACTATGATCAACTAATTAAACCCTACAATTTTATATTTGTGTAGTGTGTTATTTTAGATCAGTCTCTAAGATAAGCCACTATGTATGCCCCCTCTTTTAAAGTGAGCTATGAAGCATGTATAATAAATTAACTCAAAATGAAAATTTATGCAGATAATTTTACATAAAATATTGAAAACTAAGTATTAATAATAAAATTTTGAGATCATGGCATTATATTTATAATATAAGCAAAGAGTAGTAACGTACAATACATGTATAACCAAGAATAAATAATGTCATGTTTAGATAAATGTTAGTAATGATAAATGCAATGGATAAATGATCAAGACTTAGAACTTGAAATTGAATAGAAGAAATCAAGAAAGATACATGATTTGGATCATGGTATCAATAAATTGAGGAGATGCATGATATTAATCATGGCATCATAAACTGAGCAAATAAGCAAATAAGAGTCATGGCCATGATGCATACACAAAAAACATATGTAAAATCACACAAATAAGCAAGAAGGCAAAAGGTTTACATAAAATGGACTTGTTAAAATGTCACTCAAACACACATAGGCATATAATGAAGCTTAGGGTTATAAATAAGGACATGTTCAAATGTCCCCAATCTAAAGCATTAAATCCACACAAAACATGAAACATAGAAGTAAACATTAAAAACATACATAATTAAATGTAATTGATCAACATAAGCAATTGGTAACATCAATATATTTAGTAACTTGGGTATGTAGTGATACATCAATGTGAAAGTAAATGAGTAATAATGATAGATTTTGCACAATGTATTGAACTAAAGTATGTACATTATGGATAGTCAATAATGATAAAATATCTATTAGAAGATGCCTCTAGTGAAATTTTTGAGATGTAATCAAGTTTTATAAGGCATGTGACTTGTTTAGATTTTAGAATGTATAGCATGAATTTAGTAGGACACGTCTAATGTAATCAAATAAGAGCATAGTGCAATACTATCTAGAATAGATTATTATTATCTCTATTAATATTTGGGTTTAAAATAGTTTCACCACCTATAACT
The DNA here is from genome assembly GCA_037957365.1 of Torreya grandis. Lineage (NCBI taxonomy): Eukaryota > Viridiplantae > Streptophyta > Pinopsida > Cupressales > Taxaceae > Torreya > Torreya grandis. The sequence continues at coordinate 2,757,030 of JARHVA010000896.1, forward strand.
ACATCTAGGGATGATAATGTTTATGTTTTACAAGTCATTCAAGTACATTTATGAATCATATTGGATATATACTAGATATAAAAAATAATGTACATACTAAGCACAAATAAACTGATGTAAATGAACTACACATATCATGCATAGGTCATATTTTTTAAATGTTTTGAATTATTATGTTTTTTTTATTTTTAAATATATGAAACTAAAAAAGGAACATACTAAACAATGACTCTCATAAGAGCCTCATAATAAATAAGTCATGTATCTAACATGGGAAGGATGACCTTTCACAAGTGGAAAGTATCATGCCACCATAAAGGAATTGATCTTAACTTGAATCTAAAAATTGATATGACTTTGAACCACAAGTGTCATTGTCATGATAATATTTAGTATATTATGTACATCACATAGAATTGTGAACTCTAGGGCTCTTTGTAACCCATTTTAGAGTGTAAGAATAACTTTTTATTGATGTCCTTTATGGAACATCCATATTTCCTTATAATATAAATCTATCACATGTTGGAGTAGAGACTAGCTCTCTAGAATATATGATGAAATGAAAATTGAGTGGATTTTCAATTATATGTATGCTTATAAATTTATCCACTTTATTATTAATTTTTTGAGTAGGTTAAACATGTTGAGATTGTTCAACTACAATCTATCATGTAGGAATAATAATATTTGGTTATATAGGGTTTTTATATGGAATACCATGAAATATGATAACCTCATTATCAAAAATATACTTTAAACATATGTGAAATATAGAAGTAACTTTAAAAGTACTTTTAATCCAAGGATGATAAAATAACATATTGAATACACCTACATTGGGTACTTTTATAAACTTGGTGGCCAAATGTGTCACACCAACCTATAGTGGTAATGTTATCTCACCAATAAAACTATGAATATGACCATTTAAGCCCTTTTTAATTGTTGTATTATTAATTATATCCTTATATGTGTATCAAAGATGAGTGAGAATTGTGATAGTACACATATTCACACTTAAACCTTTATCAACCATGACACTTTGTATCGGTTGGTGATCTATATGAGCTCAAATTAACAAGAGTGGAAATATAAATCATGATCAATTATCTGATGCTCTAAAAATGTGATGAGTGGTTTATATGGCACTTAAGTATGATAGGTACCAATAGTTCCATTTCAAGGATGCAGTGCATTTGTCTAATAATTATAAGAAACTGGTGGAGGGTGTATATTCTATGGATAATGTACTCTTGATATTCTATTATTTCTTGAGCAATGTGCCTAAGAAAAATATCACTAAATATTTTCATTATTATACTTTGTCTCCCATGTGATTTTGTGTTATCTATATATATACCCAAAATAATGATGTTTTCATCTATCAAGCCTTAAATCTTATGTCATAAATTGATGCATATGTTTGTAATATGTTTTGATGCCCTATGAAACTCACAAAACATGTTCTGATTAAATCCTTATAAAGGAGTCTTACTCATTTCAACATATTTAATGGGAGTTTTTGATATCCAATTGAATTTTAATGAATTTTATATCACTTTATATGGAGCTTTTGGTAAGCTAGTAAATTGTCTCCTTGGTGGAGCTGATAATACAATATGTAGAGTATTTCAAACTACATTCATTGTTACTTTTTTGATCACCCTTATTTTTATTTGGTATCACTTTATATGGTGTCTTAATTTAATTATTTACATGAGAATTATAATATATGTTACTTTCATTCTTTAACTTCATCATTTCCAATGATTTGACCTTTATTTCTTTTACTATGTGGCATAAATCTATGAATGAGAGAAACTAGTTAAACATTGGATTTATGTAGTGGTGGAAAAAAAATTTGGTTGAAGAATGTATTATAATTCCTTATTTACCATAGGATTTGTAATATTAGATATCATGGTAATATACCTTAAGACATATTCTAAAATAGGCTCATGTGATTCTTGTTTGAGTTGAGCAATTTGAGCATATGAATTCTTTTCACTTGTATTGATTAAAAAATGTGAAAGGAAAAAATTTTCCAATGGATTGAACATATGAATTGACTAATGTAGTAAATCATAAAGCAATATTAGTTTGTATTGATCCATGTATAGCCACTACAAATTCAAATACACTCCTCATTTTTTATTATGTGCAGATATCATACCTCTCATGTAATCATGCACACTCTTTTACCTCAATATTTCTCATAACCTTATGCACAAGTCTTATATCTTCTCATAAACTTATGTGTAATAGTTGCCTTAGACCATAACTAGTGCACCTCATAACCCATAGTCCTACATAACTCATAGGTATATGCTTACAGACTCACTTATTCCTTGGGCCCCATTTCAGTACAACCACATGTTAGCCTAACCTGATCGCATGATTCAAAATATGTACCAACTAGTTTTTAGCCAAAAAATAAGGATCATGGGATTTGGAATCATTAAATATAGCCTTGAAATTAACTATTAATACCGTTTCCAATTACCACATTTGGTAGGATACGATGTGCCTATCAGCATCCTCTTTTGTAGTTATACAATAATTAGCATTGATCATGTATTATGCATGTTATATATGTAATAAATTTATCTATATTAATACACAAACTATATCCATATCAATGTTATAATTAGTCAAAAAATAGTTATTTTTCTCTATGAATCAACTCTATATACATGCACTATTGACATTATACTTTGTATTCCTATTCTTTAAATTATGAATAGAAGTTGCATATCTTGTAAGTAAGACTTCCAATCCATTGAATGTATGTTTGTGCTTTAACCATTTAGAACTTAGATATGTAAATCCTATGTTGTTAAAGGGGCTAGGTACATAGCGTATATTTAGATAAATATTGTAAAAATATATCTACCTAATTTACCTAAAATGTATGCACCATGATAAAATTAAATTATCTAGAGTGAAACAGGCATTATCAAAGGTCAAGAAGGTTAGAACAAGATTTAAGGTCAGTTAGGAGTCATTATTTATATAAATAGGGTTGAAAATTACCTTTAGATAGTATATTTATTAGGAGGATAGTAGCACTATAGTGCTAGTCTCCAAGTTATAGTCATAGTGTCCTTCTATGGAGAATTTTCCTGAGATGTCTATGGGTGTTATGGGAGGATTTTATAGACTTGTAGGTGAGTTTTGAGGTCTTGATTATTTGGATATGTCACTATTTTTTTCAAATATTTTCCAAAATCTAATGAACACCTACACATATGAAACAATAACAAGATCAAATGTAAAAGGAAGGGAAAAACTGGGTTGGGGGATGTTATAATCATGCAATACAGAACCCCTATTTTTCTGATTGTGACTTGCATTAACCCTAATGATATGGGTCTCATATCACATGTATTTATCCCTTATGGAACATTCATAATCAACATGCATGGTATGCTTAACTGAATTAAACTTAGGCCTTTATTTGATCAAGCATGCAAGTCTATGTGCGATTATTGAGTAATGTGTAGTGTGTTGAGCTATATTATTGATTGATTTTATGTAATTATGTGCCAAGATAGTAAGTTCTATATGTAAAATGCCTTTTGAGTCTATTTATATATAAGTAAAATTAATTTGAATGTAATACCCTTGTTCATTGGCCAACAAGATGTAAAAAAAGATAAAATCATAAGAAAAGGCTTGATGAAGGTTTAGGACCCAAAACAAGTTGAAAAGGTGACTATTGGACACTAGCATTAAAATTGGACACTAGTGCACTATGCTAGTGTCATGGGAACATAAAACTAAGTGAAGATAATGAAAAATAGGCTAAGGGGCCCTGTCACTAGGTTAGGATGATAAAGGATTACTAGGGGTGTAATAAACATGGAAACAAAATCATAAGAAACATTAAAATACCCAAGATGACCAAGTGAACAAGACTCACATTCATTAATAAGACTTTCCCATGAAAGATCAATAAAAGACATATTAATTATGTTTGATTAACTAAATTAGGGTGTGTACATTTACCCCCTTTTATTCTATTAATGCAATGAAATGGAAGTGATAGAGTAAATGGAAAAATAAAATGCATACATGTGCATACCTATGTTACCAATCCATGTGGAAGATGGATGTTCTCTAGGCTTATCCCACTTCTTGGCTAGAGAAATGGACAAGAGATAGAATGATGTTTTTAAAGAGGAAATCCATAATGTGGATGCCCCCTATACTGATTCTAAATGATGAAATAAACTGTGAGAAAAAAAACCCTATTTTTTCCCCACCCTAATATGTGAATCAAGTCATGAGAGGTATCTAAAAGTGTGTAAAAACAATCCCTACTTTCCCCCACTCTAGTACGTAAACTAAATCTGAGAAGTATTTGTATATGTGGAGAAACAAGCCCTACTTTCCCCCACTCTAGTATGTGAACTAAGTTTAAGAAATAATTTGCTTAGTGGTCGAGACTATCACTTAACCATCATAATCTGGTTCTAGTGGTAATCTATGGGTCAACCATTGTAGTCATCTATATGACCCAACCTTATGAAATCATGGAGACATCCTAGTGATAATCTAGGTGTAATCTAATAATTTATGTGTAGATAATGGTATAATATGCTATTCTATCTATATAACTTAGTGGAATCCTATGATATCAAGGATATGTGATCTACATCATGCCCTCAAACTTGGTATTTGAGTAATCTAAATATGTGCCTTATGTATAAAACTATATCCATATAGGGATTACTTACTATATACATGCCCCCATAGTCATAATCTAAGTTTAAAATTGTGTTTAAACCCTATGTAAAATTTGAGAATGTGAACCAATATCTGAAAAGATCATGGAACCATATAAATTTGAGTCACCTTGTATGTTTAAACATCTAAGCAAATCTATGTATCTAAATATTTGAATCAATTTAAAATAATATGATTAAATCTCTATGTCTAAATCATTATATATTTAGGTATATAAATGTATATTTGGTTTCTCAATCACTATATATCTAGGTATCTGAATCATTGTATATATGGGTATCTGAATCATTATATATCTAGGTATCTGGATCGAGAAATATGGGTATCTGAATTGATGTGAATAGTGTATTTATGCCTCCCTTTTGGTGAGAGATATGAGACTATATTAATGGTTTCAAACCAAAAGTGATGTCCATAATAAGTTTAGTGATAGTTAGCATTACTATTATGAGCATAGGATTGATTATTTAGACGTTTGTAATAGAATTATTTTTAGACACTAGGGCCAATATAGGCTTATGATTTATAGTAAATTTATTAGGGAAGTGTAATTTTTGTAATTTTTATTGAGATATTGATGTTAAATGTGTTTTCATTAATTTTAAGTGGAATTAGTGATGACCAAGTGGTCTAACATGTCAGAGTGATTGAACATGGTGGTCTAATGTACTTAGAGCAATGTGATACTTGCAAGGGTGTGCATGGGTATCCTAGGTGGATTTTTTATGGATGAAGAGCTTGGTATGATGATGTTTTAATTGTTCTTGATTTTTTTTATGCTCAATGTTTGACTTCATGTGGCCTTCATGAGGTATGCAAGTCATTTTTTGCCTTATAGGCTTGATCATGCATGGTTGCCTATAGGTTTTTGACTCATATGGATTTTATGACATGGTATGGAGTTCATTATGATTTTAATATGAATTTTTTACATGCATAGGATTCTTATAGGTTACATATATGGTTTTCAAGAGGTGGCTAGTGGTCTACAAGATAGTTTGGCCATTGGCCTAGTTCGCTTACGTGGGCTTATGAGACCTTGTGAAGGGTCAAAGGGTGTTTACAAATTGGTGAAGCTTGTATTTGTATGGGAGATGATCATATAGGTTTTTTAAAGTTTATTTACCAAGTTATAGGTTATTATATGATAGATAAAGTCATAAATGACTTCATGTTCTTCAGAGGGTGCTCGAATGGTGCATTTTGAGCTCAAGAGAAAAGTCCTCACATTCATTAGCTCATGTATAGTTTTCATGGGGATATGATACTTTTTGATAAGTTTATTAATGTTACTAAAAAAATTTTTCAATAATTATTTCATGGATTAAATTCTTATTCTTTATGATTGATTACTAAGAAGGTAAGTGGGTTTTTATGTGCAAAAACCCTAGTCTTAGACCTGATTGGAAATATCTTTATTTTAGGTGATAAAAAATATGTTGGATGGATAAAATGATGATTTTAGGTTTTATATTACTCCTCTATTATATTTAGGATGTGTTTAGTTAATTTTTATTGTTTGTGGGTCCCACAGAAAAGTGTTTCTTAACAATGTTTTTGATATTATGAGAGATTTCTAAAATTAACTAGGTGTAAAAATGGGTGTGTGATGAATCTTATTACTTTCTTAAAAAATTCATGAAAATTTTTAGGAATATTACTTTTTTGTGTCAAATTTATAGGTCTAAAAAGTTGTTTAGTCGATATGAAGGAAAGGATGCCATGAGTGAAAAAGACCAATTAGAGTGAGAAGTGAAATTGGAAGGCCTAATCAATGAGTAAGGATGGGTATAATCTCTTATAGTTGATTTATTATATTTATTCCCTCTATAAATTATATTATTATTATTCTTGGTCACTTGGATATGATTGAATGGTTGACTCATAGTTGACCATGATGGTTTTACTAGTTAAAAGGAACCTATTTTAGATGATTGAGTTTGTTTACAGTGCATATGGTTAGATCAAGTGTTTTTTATGGTTAGAGAGTGTTTAGGACTCATTTAAGATATTATTTAGTGATTTTATAGTTTTACCAATCTCTTATTGGTCAAATATAGTCTTACAAGTGGAGCTATGCTTCGCTTGTGAGGTGTTTTTGGCATGAGCTCATGGTATGGTATAGAAAGATTGTATAGAGTATCATAGCTAACCTTGGGAGACATAAATAATTCTTCCTTAAATTTCCTAAATATATATGGCTAACCATAATTATAATTTTATATATACAATATGTTTTATGACCTTTGTGTGGGAGTGGACTAAGCCAAGACAAGCAAGTGTGTTGATATTTTGAAGACCTTGTGTGAATGTTGTTGGGGGTATTGGTGACCAATGTTTGTATGAGATTGATCAAAGAAAAATATCATTAGACTCATCATAATTTTATAATTCTATTTATTATTTTTACTAGATTTATGAGTGCATATTTGTATATGAGCAAAAGATTTTGTGAAGGGATTATTACTTGTGTTGAAGAGATATCTTGGTGTTGGTAACTTGTGTGGAGTTGTTGACTTGGAGAAGAGTGTTATTTTAGGTCTTATCTATCAAATTGAGAAGTAATTATAGTTCAAGAAAATTATTCATTTTATAGGTGTTGTGTTGGTGCTCAACATCTTAGGCAAGTTGGTGCTTGTCATCTTTAAGGGTTGGTGCTCCTTGTGAAGTGGGTGCTTCACTAAAGCCTCATGTTTGTGATCATCTTATAGAACTTCATTCCATTGTTTTTTAGACTTCAGAGTGGTTTTTATCCCCCATGAGGGTTTCCCACATAAATATTAATGTAATGGTTTCATTCATGTTTATTATTTGATTCATCTATCTTTCATATTTATGTGATTGGTTAAGTAGCCTGAAGAGTTGGCAATTAGATTGCATTATTGTTAAACATTGATTCACCCCCCCCCCTCTCAGTGGTTTATAACTCTATCAATTTTTTTAATTTAATTTGATTATATTAGTTTAACTTAAATTGGTATGGGGGATATCATGATCAAGTATCATGTATAATAAATAGATCAAAAACTAGAGCTACAATTCTTGAGAGATTGCATTTTGGAAGAATCTGGTATCAGTTGGAAAAATATGCATGTAAGGGAAACATTAAGAAGGTTGAATTTTTTATATATGTATTTAATGGGTTGTCATATTAGTTTTATAATCATTTGAATTAATTTATTTGAGATAAATTGTTTGCTCTAATCTTAGAAACATGTCGAAGTGATGAGGAGCAAACATGACCCATTATGAAGACGTGGAGGTGCTCATCTAGGTTAGGGAGGAGGTTACCCTAGTAAATAACCTATCATTTTCCTTGTTTTTGACATATTTATTACCTTTCTCATCATTTTTAGTGAAAAATTTTTAGTTTAGGGCCCTAGTTTGGAATACTGCACTAGTGTCCCTAGTATGGTGCTAGTGTCCTGGGTTGTAGCATTACAATCCTGGGTATAATGCTACTATCTATAACTTTTGTTTTGTGTGTAGTCATAGTGTTCAATAGAGACAATTTTATTATTTTTACTTTTTTTTTGAATTTAATGACTACCATTTCATGTTTATTTATCATTAAGAGATGTTAATGCTAGATTTGGCTATGTTTTATAGGTGAAAGTGCATATGAGGGAGTTTTAGAGTGTCTAGGTGATGGAATTTTTATATAGACTATCCTTGATATATGATGAGAGGGAAGTGATCAATATAGATAGTTTGGTCCATGTATCATCACTTATTTCAATGCCCTAAGATATCCATATAATGATGGTATTGTACAAGAGGTAGAACATTGATATTTGTATATTTTGGTTACCCACTAGGGAGATCACTCTAACATTGGAAGATGTCTATAGGATACTAATATTATCCATTATGAGTTAGAGGGTAGTTTTATAGGAGGATAATAAAGATAGATCTCCAGAGCAAGTTGTGAGATACTTTGTAGCTATGCTCACAAGGACCCATCAGCTAGGTAGTTATAGTGATGTGTTATTGTCTTTGATTTTTATAGCTAATGTTTTATGGTTGAAAAATATTTTGGTGGTGCTACTATATTCCTTCATTGTTGTGTATGTGATTAGGGTATATATATCACACAATATGCATATTATAGTGTAGTATATAGAGGATCATAGTACTATATACTCTTGGGGTCATACTATGCAATCCCACTTGTATTGATATTTATATTATTTTACTGAAGAGTTGTGCATTTGTGGCATTATGTATTTGAAATTATTATATTGTTAGTATTATGAGCATACTTCAATGTCTAAACTAAAGGGGTTTTTTTGGATGGCTTACGATCACCCATAGATGTTTTCATAGAGATGTATTGGTACGGTTCATGTACACTCAAGGAGCATGATGCATTATTGATAGGTGTTGTATCAATTAATAGTTGGAGACATTATTTGGAGATCCTATAGGGGATTTTATGGGTAGCCTAAGTATGGTATTCAACTAATATGGGTTTGAGTAAGCTAATGGTTTCAAGATCATTGTGTCAATGTATTTGAGAGATTTAAATATGAGTGGGTGACATGATTGTTTGGTGTTATCTAAGATGTGCCACCTGTACCATGGGTGTTTTTGAGGAGTTCTCAAGTGCTAGTGAGGTTGGGTAGTAGACTAAGACCCAAACTACTAATTTGGTTTCTATTTCTATGATAGAGAGATATCTATTGATAGAGATTACTGATGTGGTTGATGTAGACTCTATCAATGCCTACATAGTATGGTGGAGGTAGCATAAATGGCCACCACTATTTATAGATGATGGGGTTATCATGTAGGAGGTATTAAATTTGGATCCCATTAGGGAATTTGAGGGTACATTTTCATTATGGATTTATATGTTTTGTTTAGTTTAGTGCTTGATTTATCGATGAAATATCTAATACATTGTGTTGGTATGTGTAGGTCTAAGAAATAATGAGTATTGGGAGACCATTAATGATGTTGTACTATGAGAGATAACATGACATATCATTAATGATTTCATGGATGATAGGCTATTATATAGGGCCATAAGGGTTATAGGCATTTATGCACATCTATTTTATCAAGTATCCATTACCACTATGGCATATAGATGAGTAGCTACTGATATATATGAGGCATGTGATGAGCTATAGAGGTAAGTTATGCCCCTACTCAATGTTCTAGGTGGGGTAGGTGGTAGGATCATGGACGAATGCATTAATATATAATGAAAGCATGTAGAGTTGATGGCTAAGGTGATACTACTATAAGATAGAGAGAGGAGATGTAGGTCTCGATTGAGATCTAGAGGGGATGCGAGGGCATCTAAGTCTAGTGTTGATGTATTTGAGAGTAAGAGTGAAGAGGGTTCCTTGGTGACCAAACTCTAATTATTGAGTGATTATGTAATATTATATTAAAAATTGTTTTGAATCATCTATAAATAGACTTTTTGTTACATGGTTATTGTATTATTTGGCATGTTAATTTGTGGCATTATTTACTCAAGTAAGTGTTTTAGTTGTATTTATTACTTATGTTTTGATATAGATATGTATTTTTTTAGCTAAGGAGTTATAATTGGTTTCTCATATGTATATGGATGTTGGAGTACTTATGTATATCAAATTAATGATATTATTTATTATTTTTTAGTTGTTATAGAAGTGTCATAATATAGGTGAGTGTGGATCATTTAAATATGACATGCACTATCTGAATCTAGATGGCATAGTAAAAAAGTAACCATACTAATCATGTTGTGTAGGCATATATTTAGACTCTATAATTGATACTACTCATGGTGCACAACTGGTATTTAAATGTGTAGACTCTATATAAAATAGCTTAATCAGATGTCATACTAAAACTATGCTCTAATCTCTATGATTTTTTCCAAATATCTTAATCAGTGGTCGAACTAAAAGTGTGCTCTGATCTCTATGATTGTTTTCAAATATCTTAATTGGTGGTTAAACTAAAATTGTGCTCTTATCTTTTTAATTGTTACCAAATATCTTAATCAATGGTCAAAAATAAACTATGCTTTAATCTTTGTGATTATTGTCTAAAATCTTAATTAGTGGTCAAACTAAAACTATTCTCTAATCTCTATGATTTTTTTCCAAATATATTAATCAGTGGTCAAATTGAAACTGTGCTTTGATATCTATGATTTTTACCAAATATCTTAATCAATTTTCAAACTAAAACTATGCTTTGATCTCTATGATTTTTTCCAAATATCTTAATCATTGGTCAAACTGAAATTGCACTATGATCTCTATGATTTTTGCCAAATATCTTAATTAGTGGTCAAACTAAAACGAGTTTTGGGGTTAGTTTTCTTTTATTTACCATCCTACTATAAGTAGGTTGATCTCTATAAATTATATACCATTTATATTTAATTTGTGGTGTATGATATTTCCCATAAGTATGTGTCCTAGAAACCACATGTATTTTATGATGAGTAACAAATGGTTCCTCAGAAGGAACATTCTAGGAAAAATCACTTGTAGAAGAGTGTGATTTATGAGAGTATGTAAAATTTAATCTTGATACCCCCTATGTGAATTATATAATGTCTCTATCAACACATTAGTACATATAATAGTTGATTACATAATAGTTATTATCCCAATGCCAATTGATTCTATGATAGTTGCATTATGGTTTATTTTTTATTCTCTAAAAATGATGTGTTAGATTATGTTAAGTAGGAGTAAGGGTCACCATTCCTCTATATAGTAATTTGAATAATATATAATGAGGCCTATCTCTATCTAAAAATTGTATGGCCATACTATAGGTGTCATGCACTCTATACACTGTAGGAAATGTTGTGTAAAATGGCTATTTGATTTTATTGAGTATCTTGATTGGTTGTTTTTATTCCACATTTTCCTTACTCATAGGTGGATTAGGTGTTTGTACCATATTTTATGATTATGGTTATGGGAGATCCAAATCCAAATATATCTCTGAATCTATCTCAACTAGTCCCAACTTGTTCTCTAATTTCATAGTTGTGTTGCATAAATGTCATAATGATTTGGATGTATCATATAGTAATTTATCTTTAAGAGGGAAGATGAGACCTATAGTAAATATGTATTTTACCTCCAAATATGTCAACTAATAGACCAATTTTTTAATTCATGATTTGAACTATAGAATGTAATCACTCATTATTTTTAACTTAACCTAGTGTAGTGAAGGTGACCTCTCATATGTTACTCAAGGTCCCTTATTCTATATGTAGTATATGATAAAAACTTCTTATAACTCATTTTATGTATGTAATGAACCACTAATTAGTGAATAATCAAAATAATTTAATGCCTCATCTTTTAGAGTTTGTGGAAATAATTATAGGAGAATCAAACTACTAGTGGCATATGTCATGGCTTTCCCATAAGCTCGAACGTGCGAGTATGGATATCCATGTCCTTTGAAATTTGATAATATTGGTATCTCAAACTGATTTGGTAACTTGGTATTTAATATTATACATGGGATAATATTTCCATGATGGCACTATAATCAACCCAAGAGTGATATGCTTTACTTTCTAATGTGAGCTAGTGTGCTTATTGTTGTAAAGCACCCATGGAATGCATCAAGGATATTACCTATTATGAAGTTATATTAACATCATCAATGGATTAATTTAATTCTTTAATCTTTTTATTAATTTTAGCCATTGTTACACTACATTATAAACCTTTGGTTTTATTTATCGTAAACTTTAGAGGGGTGATAGCTTAGACCTGGTGAGAGGGAAATGGGCTATCACCCTCATGGAGGTTAGGATGAGAAATTATTTATACTATAGTAAGGTGGGTTGAGGGAGACTCATTGGTATCTCTTAAATTGTTAATTTTTAAATAAGTCTCACATGTTAATGGACTAGAAGATACATTATTATCATGTGAATGTAATTTGTGTAAACTATCAACATAAGTAATCTATCCTCATAAACACTTTCATTATCATGCTCATATTAATCATTACAACAATAATAATCATCATCACTATAAATTAATTTTTTATCATGTGTTAATGTGAAATCTTGAAAATTTGTCAATTCATTCTTATAATTATGAGAAAAGGTTAACAACTCATAAATTGGGTGAGGGGAAAGAGGCTTCTTGGATGTCATTTTATAATTTCCAAAAAGGAGTATGTAAATAATGAGTGACAAGTACACAATAGATATAATATAATATAACATAGGTATATGTACAAATATGTTAAATATTTAGCCTAATATATGAGAAAAAATAGAATTTTATTTGAAACCCTAAGGGATAATATTTGGATGTATAGGGACCTAATATGCGAATCTAGGGTTTTTGAGGGTTTTGTAGACAATTTAAAGTGTATTAAATTAATGAAAACCTAATTTACTACACAAAAATTTAGAAGAAAATTCTTAGGATGGAACTAGGTATTTAATCAATATTTAAAGTAAGTCAATTTCACCAATAAAATTAACTATTTAGGACTTAAACATGTAAATCCTAGGTTCTTAAAGGGGTTGGGTACAAAGGGTATATTCAGATAAATATTACAAATAGATATATTAGACTAATTTACTTAAAATGTATGCATAGTGATAAAATTAACTTATCAAGAGTGAAATAGGTGTTGTCAAAGGTTAGGAAGGATGGAATAGGCTTAGATATCAATCAAGAGTCCTTTGGTATAGAACTAGGGTTAAAAACTACCTTTGGATAGTAACATAGTTAGGAGGATAGTAGCACTGTAGGACTAGTGTCCTTTTATGGGTAACTTGCCTAAGACTTTTGAGGGTGTTACAAGAGTGTTTTAGGCATTTTTATGTGATTTATAAGCTCTTGATCATTTGTCTATGTATCTATTTTGTCAAATGTTTTCCAAAACCTAATGAACACTTGCACATATGAAACAATAACAAGATCAAATTAAAAAAGAAGAGAAAAACTAGGTTATGGGATGTTCTGATTATGTGATGCAAAACCCCTGTTATCCTAATCACTGCCTACATTAACCCCAATAATAGGGGTCTCAGATCATATGTAGTTCTCCCTTAAGGAACATACATAATCAATGTGCACAATATGATAGAATTATTTTTAATTAGGCCCTTCTTTAATCAAGAATATAAGTCTATGTGTGATTTTTGAGTAATATGCAATGTATTAAGTTATAATATTGACTGATTTTATGTAATTATGAGCCAAGATAGTGCTAGATGTAAAATGCCTTGTCAAGATATTTATATAGAAAGATATTTGATTGGAATGTAAGACCCTTATTCATTGGATGACAAGACCTAAAATAAATATAAAATCATAAGCAAAGGCTCAAGGAAGGGTTAGGACCCAAAATACACTAAAAAAGTGATCATTAGACACTAGTGTTGAACTTTAACACTAGTGCACCACACTAGTGTCCAAGGTCTTGTTAGTGTTTTGGGAACACAAATTTGAGTAAAGATTGTGCAAAATAGGCCAGGGGGCCTATGACAGGGATTAGATGATAAAGGACCATTAGGGGTGTAGCAAATAGGGAAAATAAGTTATAAGAAAGATCAAAATACCCAAGATGACCATATAAATAAGACACACATTCATCACTAAGACATTCCCATGAAAGAGAATAAAAGACAGTACTTGTGGTTTCTTGACCAAACTAGGGTGTGTATAGTTTGATTGTTATGTCTGAATACATCTCTTGCACTCTCATTATACATAACCAAATTCGATTATCCCTTGCATACCTGGTCATGGTCCCCTATGGTGTGAATCATTGGTATCATATCTACACTTTATTCCTTTTTATTCCTATAACCATACAAGTGTAATGAGAAAGAGAAGATTTAAAAGGTAATTCTATTTTAGAGATCCCAGAAGAATACCACAACAAAATCAAGATGGTTGATGCCTAGAACTAACTTGAGGTAGCCTTACAAGTTTAAAGTCTCATCATCAACACAATGGAGGCATAACACACCAAAAAATTTGGCCAATTTTTCAAGTTAATGATGCAGTTAAACCTAAAACCTTCCCATCTTGTAGATGATATTTATGATTATGTAGCACCTCAATCTTGTACGCTTGTAAAAATAATGACCCTAGTTGTTCCTCTTATTTATACGCATGCCTTACTTCCAAAATCCTTGTATCTACTCTATCATATGCCCCTTAGCCTATCTCTTAGTCTCACCAGCCTTATATTGATGAAATAAACATCCCATCTTACTCAAAATACTTAAAATGTACTTATCTTACATTTATAATTTTTGAGCTTATGCCTATTCTCCTTATCCCTGGGCACTAACATCTAGGTTAGACAATAGCATCAGCATTATTGTCCTAGCCCAACACAAGTGTCTAATGCCCTAGTATTCATCCAATTTTGAAATGAAACATATTACAATGGTCTACCTAAGTGATTTATTGCATGTTTTCTCCTGATAGGATTGGTATAGATAAAATATCAACCCTCATTCATTCTTTACCTAGTAATCAAACCAAAAAGAGCACTCAAAAAGAAATCAAGTTACCAAAAGATTATTATTCTACCATATTCTAATATTAGTCAAAGGAAAAGGCCAGTTATAAGTCTGGATTACTAAATGAATAATCATAATGTCATATTTGCCAAGTTACAAGCTAGGTCACTATTGTACTTGCTTTACACATTGTATAATTCACACAATAAAAAATGTAGGGGAGAAATACATGATTCTGAAGCCTTGTTATATAGTATTGGCTATGTATGTAGTACCATTTAATTGTGGGTTCATTGTGGGTTAGTTTGACACCATGTGCCCACTAACCCATTTTTCCCCAAGGTCACATTGAAGATGTAAATCTATGGTTTTTCCATTTCACCTAGAGCAATAATCCATGACATAGATATAAATGTACCATAATGAAGTCAAATCCAAACCCAAAATCATCCAAAAAGTTTCATCCTATTTGAGTGCATAATCTATATAGGACACTAGTGTCAAATCCAAACACTAGCATCGACATAATTATCCCAAGCTAACACAAGTGTCCAAAGAGATAGAGGCACCAAACCTAGAATATGACAAATGATCCAAAGTTTAATTCTTGCCTACTTCCCACCTATACTAGATCTAACACTATATTAGCATTATAAATAGTTAATTACTTTCTTTTGTATCATTTATATATAACATAATTGTACTTTCCATTAATAGCCTACCTCAGCTTTATAAATTTAGCATATGGTACATCTAAATTTAACACATTAATTAGCCTAATGTAGTTCAAATTTTCACATTTTACTCTATCATTTATATATTATTAACCCTAACCACTAACATAGGATCCATTTCCAAATTAAGGTTAAACATTTGGTGAAACTAATCTTTGAACATCAAACCCTAGTTTAACTAGGGTTTTTTATTTCTTTTCTTGTTGTTAATCCTTGATTGATAAATCTTACAATAATGTTTTCCATGAACACATCTATAAATTATTTCATGGGATAATACCTTGTAGTTTTTATGGTTTACTACATTATTTTTCTTTTCATAATTATTAATTAAATTTGTGCACATAATGAAAGAGTGTTAAAATGAATACAACTTTTGATACATCTCCATAATTCTTCTTGAAATGTTATAAAGTCAGCATCTAGGTGCCAATATGTAATCTCTCAACTTTTTTTTCTATCCAAGCCTTAATCAAGTGATAGTTACCATCATGTACCCATTATTCACCTATGACTTATATTGGATCCTATATTCCATGTTATCACTACTCAAAGAGGTAAGGTTGTTAAACCTATACAACCACCTATCAATATATAGTAGGTATCCCCTAAGCCTAAACTTGTGATAATGTCTAAGATTTATGACCTTGTTGACCAATTAAGTAATACACATGCTAATTTTTCAATGCTTGAGCTCCTAAAATAATCTAATGTTTGTAAGGAAATCTTATATGAGACATTACATGAAACTCAAGTTCTAAATGATATTGAGCCTACTTATTTTTCAAATTACATATTTTGTATCGACACTAGTGTTGAACTCAGACACTAGTGTTGATGCAACCATCTTAGGATGACACAAATGTCTAAAGAGATAAAGATGCCAGATCTATAATATGACAATTGTTCTAGAGTCTAATTCCTATATACTTCCCACTTGTACCAAATCTAACACTATATTAGCATCAAAAATAGCTGATTACTTTATTTTATATCATTTATATATCTAGCATAGTTGTAATTTCTATTAATATCCTAACTTAGCTTTATAATTTTAGCATATGGTATAAGTTTAACACATTAATTGGTTTTTTGTAGATATAATATTCACCCTTATACCCTATCATTTATATATCATTAACCCTAACCTCTAAACTAGGATCCATATCCAAATTAAGGCTAAACATTTGGTGAACCTGATATTTGAACATCAAGGCCTAGGTCAACTAGGGTTTTCTATTTTATTTTATTATTGCTAATCCTTGATTGATAAATATTGTAATTATGTTTTCCATGGACACATATATAAATTATTTCATGGTATAATACCTTATAGTTGTTATGGTTTACTACATTACTTTTCTTGACAAAATTGTTAAGCAAATTTGTGTACATAATGAGAGAGGATTAAAATAGAGACAAATTTTGATATATCTACATAATTCCTCTTGAAATGTTATAGATTCAGAATCTATATTCCAATGTGAAATCTCTAAACCTTTTATTTTATCTAAGCCTTATTTGAGTGATAGTTACCATCTCACACCCATTATTTTCCTATGGCTTATATTCGATCATGTGGTCCATGTTGTTACTAATAAAAGAGGTGAGTTTGTTAAACCTATAAAACCACCTATCAATATTAGGTATCCCCTAATCCTAAAATTGTGATAAAATCTAAGAGTTATGACATTGTTGATCAATTGAGTAATACACATGCTAAAAATGCAATACTTGATCTCTTAAAACAATCTAATGTTTACAAGGACATATTATATAATACATTACGTGAAACTCAAGTTTAAAATGATATTTATCTTACTTATTCTACAATTTACATATTTTTTATAGGACATTAGTTTCAAACCAAGACATAGCATCGATCTAATTATCTCAGGTTGATGTAAGTGTCTAGAAAGTTAGAGGTACCAGATCTAAAATCTAACAACTGATCCAAAGGATAATTCTTACCTACTTCACACTTGTACCAAATCAATCACTATATTATCATCAAAAATAGCAAGTAATTTCTTTTATATCATTTTTATATCTATCATAATTATAATTTCCATTAATAACCTATCTCAACTTTATAAATTTAGCATATGGTACATATAAGTTTAACAGATTAATTGTCTTGGTGTAGATATAATATTCACCCTTATACCCTATCATTTCTATATCCTTAACCCTCACTATTAAAATAGGATCCATATACAAGTTAAGGTTAGACATTTGGTGAACCCGATCTTCCCTAGGTCAGCTAAGGTTTTTTGGGTTTCTTTTCCTATTGCCAATCCCTGATTGATAATTCTTGTAATCATGTTTGCCATGGACACATATAAATTATTTCATTGTGTAATACCTTATGTTTTATAAGGTTTACTATAGTAGTTTTCTTGTCAAAATTTTAATCAAATCCATGTACACAATGAAAGAGTGTTAATGTAGAAAAATTTTGATATATCTCCATAATTCCTATTGAAATGTTATAGAGTCAGCATCTAGATGCCAATGTGCAAACTCTCAGTGTTTTGTTCTATCCAAGCCTTATTTGAGTGATATTCACCATCCCACACCCATTATTCTTCCATGGATTATATTGGATTCTATGGTCCATGTTATTACCACTCAAAGAGGTAAGGTTGTTTAACCTAAACAACCACCTATTAATATATAGTAGGTATCCCCTAAGATTAAAATTGTGATAAAATCTAAGAGTTATGACCTTGTTGACCAATTGATCAATACACATGCTATAATTTCAATACTTGAGCTCCTAAAATAATC
Organism: Torreya grandis; assembly: GCA_037957365.1. Taxonomy (NCBI): domain Eukaryota; kingdom Viridiplantae; phylum Streptophyta; class Pinopsida; order Cupressales; family Taxaceae; genus Torreya; species Torreya grandis. Next base: position 2,775,789 of record JARHVA010000896.1, read on the forward strand.
TAATGTTTACAAGTACATCATATATGAGACATTACATGAAACTCAAGTTCCAAATGATATTGAGCCTACTTATTTTTAAAATATCATGAAATATCTCAAAAATAATACCAAACTTATTACTTTTGATCTAACTTACTTACCATTAAAAGATATTATTGATCAAGAGTTACCTTTGTTCATACAAATGACAATAAAAAATAAAAGCATTGAAAGGGTGCTCATTGATAATGGATTAGGCCTAAACATTTATAGTATTAATTTCTTAACCACCATGAGCATTAGCACCAATCTGATTCAAATTTTGATTATGTATATCCAAGGGTTCAATAATTCACATAGTCCTCTAGTTGGTCAAATTGCATTAGATATGACAATATGACCAAAAACTATTTCAACTACTTTTTAGGTAATATCTCAATCATTGCATTACAATGTGCTTTTGGGTAGACCTTGAATACATTCAATGAAAGTTGTCCCATCTACACTTCATAGATGTGTAAAATTCACACATGATGGGACTTCACTAAAAATGCTCATTGATGATGAACCTTTTAAATTTTTCAAAATGATAGAATCCAAAATCAAAGGCATTCCTAGAGTAGTACCACATAAATAATGCATTCCTATTGATAACATACACACTTATGAAATAGGTGAGTCAATTAAAATGGATCCTCCCTATCCATATGTAAATAAGATACCACATATTAAGATGCACATCAAAATCAAGAACCATTACCAAATGATCCATTAAAACTATAAAAGCCTCCTTTATTTGAGCTTCATTTATTGGCCAATACTAAGTAGAATAATGGGCATGTTTTTAATTACTATGGTAGTGATGATGATACCACTCATGATATGATAGATGAAAAAATATTCATAATAAAATTTGATCAACTTGATCACCTTTTGCATAACTTATGTGAACCCATCAGTCATGGTACATACAAAATTAATCCACTTACAAAAGAAACAACATTGAGTCTAATTAAGGGGAACATAACCATAACATATGAGCATGTAAATTCCCATTACTCAATCCACCCCTCATGGTTAAAAGTGTTGAACCAACCTTATAAATTTCAAATGTAACTATACCATATGAACACTATGGAGTATTCACCAAAAGCTTCACAACCTATCAAAAGGCCAAATCTTTCCTATATTTTGAATTAGAACTATATTTCAAAGTTGCCAAAGCATGAATATTTGATTATTACTATTAATATTAATAGGTTATATTTCCACCATCTCTAGTTTGATATTAATAAATGAGATACTTGTGGAACTACATTCCTCTAACACTTGGGACATAATACAAATTAACTCAATACTCTCCATTGATGCTAGAATCCAACATATATATTTGGTCACCTATTACTTATTGTACACATGTGGTGACCACAACCATATGGATACTAGGCCATGACCCCAATTTGAAATTAAATCTTCAATAAAATTGACTAACAAATGGCAAGACAAGTTGGATACTAAAAATATGTGTGTTACCTTTCTCGATATTTTTATACCACATGATGGATACAATTCTCTACCCACACCATTAAATTCAAGGAGGCTATTAGACAAGTATAGTGAAGAAGAGGCAATCCATCATTATAATAAACAATTTAAACATATTTTTACAAATTTTTCCACACCTTTTGATGATGACTTTCTTTATTGGAATTCTTAAACATGTAAAAATACCAAAAAAACCATTCAAAAATCTAAAAACATTTTTGGCACCTACATGTTCTATTGGGTCCTTGGCATCTATGTGTAAATTCCATGTTAAGGACTAAATATCATTTAATCCTAAATAAATATACACATGCATACATATATATATGATACACTTATGGGTGTTGGGCCTTCCCTCTACTCATGTCATCAGGATGTTGGGGGCATCCATCTTTTACAATCTTGATATACATAGGGTATATGATTTGATAATAACTCAAAAATATCATGTTTAAGCTTACATATGTATTTACACATGCATATTATCCATTATTATACATTACATAAGGTACTTTATATGTTATGTATTTAACATTTTTTTCTAACACATTCAACCCATGGGCCACTATTTCATGTTTATGTTGGTTACCTATGCTTTTCCTTTATACACTTCCTTGAGTGTTTTACCTTGATATTATCTTACTTTTTTATAATTTAAATAAACTCCATGTTATGTGTCCCTATGCCTATGTTTACTTTCTTGGAAATTTGAATATGTCAGTTGTTATGTCCTTAACCATTGGCATGTCTAGGGATGTGTGTAGCCTACTTGTGGATTGCATAACCCTTTTGCATATCATTTTACATTTCTATATGCAATAATATGTTTATTATGTTGTCTTATGGGTTATCCATGGCCTTTGTACACTATATATAGGAGGTAGGGTTAGTTGTTCATCATCATATTTGAGTATTCATTCTTATTATAAGCATTTAGAAGGTTGCCCTCTCGAAGTGGCTTATATATTATTCATATTTTATATTATATTTAAATATAATTATGATATATTTCTATTATTATGCTTATTTGGTGAATTAATATCATTCCAAGTGATATCAAAGTGATGATTTGGACCATAATCAGGTCAAAAACTCTAGATCTTGGAATTTGTCTATATCGCACAAATGATTGAAAATTTATATGAAATGTTTTTACTAGAGTTTTAAAATAATTCAATTAAGATTTCATTAAAATTTTAGCTAATTTGGATCTATTTTTCAAAATTTATCTCTATTTTAGGGTTTTTCATAAATTTGCTCCATAAGCACAATTTGTAAAAAATTTAAAATTTGTTCACATTTGTGAAAATCTTGGAAAAAATTAGTTTGTGTATATTATTTGATATTTGTGATTTGAGTCTGACATATTTTTAAAAAAATTGTGATCAAATTTGGGTCAACAGGGTAAAATAAGGTTCACCATAAAGCTTTCTTTTCACTAGTCCTAATACTCACAGATGGGGGAAAGGGAAAGACACCCCTAAAACTCCTTTAGGGGATGACATGGATTATAAAACCTATGATATTATTTATCAAATAGTAAAATATACATGACCTGATGTAGAAAGATGTGTAAGTCTAAACTTAAATATCAGCAGTGCAAGGGGAGCTTAATGGCATGAACAATTAATTGTATTATATCACTACATAGATGGCTATCATTTCATCTCAATTACCACTCAACAACCTTCCACATTTTCCTTCTAGTCCTCCTCCTCTCAACACTAACTCTACCAATATGAGGTTTAAATTGATATTACCAAAAATAGGCATGCACAAGTTTGATGGTAAAGATCTACTCACTTAGATCACTCAAATTGAAAATTTATTTGATTTACACCAAACTCTTACCTCTAAAAAGATGGTCATGGCATCTCTGTATCTAGAATGTGAACCATTTATTTGGTATCATTGGTTGTGTGCTCAAAATAAGAAGATTGGTGCTCCTGTTACATGGTCAATATTCTCTGATGCACTAATGTCTCACTATCAAGATAATGTTTCTAAAAATTACTTTAACTAGTCATCCAAACTATGACAAATAAAAACAGTGAAGGATTATATTCATTAGTTTTACAATCTATACTTACATGTGGAGGACATCACTAAGGCAAATCTGACTGACCTTTTTTTGGGTGGACTAAAATATAGTATTAAATTGCATTTCATATGTTTGACCCCTAAACTATATATAAAGTTATACCAAGGACACGTCTAACATAAGAAAAAGAGATGATAAATGTCATCCTTTCACTGCTAGTTGAGATCGCACCTTCCCAACTCCATCACTACCTCAACCTGCCAAATTGACACCACAATAAATTGAGTAGAAGCATGCCAAAAGGTTATGTTATGGTTGTAATATAAAATGGAGCAAAGGTCATTGATGTGTTGAAAAGAAGTTATTTTACATTGAATGCGCTGATGAGCATGAAGAAGATGAGGAGGTATCTGGTGAGAGTTTTGAAGGACCCAAGGATGAAGCTATATATTCTCAACCTAATATCTCCTACCATACCCTTACAAGTATTTATACTCCTCAAACTCTTAATGTGGTGGGTTTTATTAAGAAATAGAAGGTCACTATGTTGATTGACTTAGGTAGTACACACAATTTCATCAATAGTAAGTTAGATGCTTGTTTGAATTTTTTTATCTACCCAGCCCCAAAATTTCAAGTCATGATTATAGATGGTAGTACAATAAAATATTCTATAAAATTCCATAGTATTAAGTCAGTAATGGGGGAATATTTTCAAGACTCTCCTATGTTTGTTATTCCTGTGGGTGGGAGTGACATTGTTTTAAGAGTATAATGGATCACCACATTGGGTTCTATTGAGATGAATTCCCATGAACTATTCACACATTTTTATTCTAAAGGCAAGCCATTAGAACTACAAGGATTAATATTTAAATATCCATAAGTGGTTAGTTCTCATTAGATGACTAAGATGATGAAAAAATGTACTAAAGGATTTGTGGTGTACTTGTTTTCCATTGATTTTCAATAAATTAAGGAGTCTACCCATCCTAAGTTACAACAAATATTAGATGAGCACTCATTTTTTTTGGCTTTATGCCAAAAGGTCTTCCTCTTATCCATACCCATGATGATGCCATCAAACTCATTCCTAGAAGTACACCACCCAACATCAGATAATATAGATATCAATTTAAGGGTAAAATTTGGCTCAAACCCATCTATGAGAAAGAGATGATGGCTATTCTACATGCAATCAAACAATGGAGACCTTATCTATTGGGTCATCATTTTCAGGTAAAGATTGATCATGATAGCCTTAAATATTATTTGGAACAATGGTTTTCATCTAAAGAACAAAAAATATGGGTGTTGAAAATATTAGGTTTTTATTTTGAAATAGTCTACAAGAAAAGAAAAGAAAATGTGGTGGTTGATGCACTATCCAAGTGTGATGAACTAGTTGAATCATTGTTATGTGCCATGACCATTTGGAAAATAGACTGGCTCAAAGAAGCAAGGCCAAAATGAGAGAATGATAGCACTACCCATGAATTAATTTATAATTTGTAGCAAGGTTCAAATGGGATTGAAAATTTTACATGGAAGGGGAATGAATTATGGTACAAAGATAGATTATATATGTATCATAATTCTCTTCTCAAATAGAAAATCCTTCAATAACTTCATGCATCTCCACTTGGTAGTCACTCAAGTGTTTTCAAAACCTATCATATAGTCAAGAAAGATTTTTTTGGAAAGGAATCAATGGGTATGTACATAAATATGTGGCTAAATGTATTGTTTATAAGCAGAATAAAGGTGAAACCATTAAAACCCTAAGTCTTTTACAGCCCCTATCCATCCCTAGTCAATGATGGGAAGAGATATCTATGGATTTCATTACTGGGTTACCATGATCTAAAGGTATAAATGTTATCATGGTTGTTGTGGATAGACTAAAAAGGATTCTCATTTATGTTCTTTATCTAAACCATTGGTGGCCAATATGGTAGCTTCTACCTTTCTCAATATAGTTCAAAAATTGCATGGTACTCCCAAGATTATTATCAATGATTGATATCCCATATTCACTAGTAATTTTAATGGATAGAATTATTCGCATGTTTAAGAACCCAACTAGCTCATAGCTCATCCTATCATCCTTAATTTGATGGATAAATTTAGGTAGTCAACAAGTGTTTAGAAGGGTACATTCATTTCTTTGTGTCAAATAAATAGGATATATGGGTTCAGTCATTACCTTTGGTTGAATGGTGGTATAATAATTTAGTGTATAATTCATCCAAAATGTCTCCTTTTATGGCATTATATGCATACCATCCTCCATCCCTCACTTCACCTTTGAAGGCCCACCCATAGTTGTGTGTAGTGGAGGAACATCTTCAACATCAATAAGAAGTCCTTGCTAGTTTGTGTGAAAATTTAGCTTTGGGCCAAAATTACATGAAGTAATAGGTAGATCAACATAAGAGTGAGAGAAATTTTTTAATTGGTGATTGGGTCTTTGTTCACTTACATCCATATAATTAGATGTCCTTGAAGCAATATAAAAAGGATAACAAGTTGTCTCTCAGGTATTATGGCCCTTATTAGATCTTGAAAAAAATTGGTAGCATGGCCTACAAGCTAGAATTTCCTCCATCCACTCACATTCATCTAGTATTTCATGTATCTTACCTTAGTAAGGTCATTAGACATAGAGTTACCATTCAACCTGAGTTACTAGAATTAGAAGAGGAGGGGAGGGTTATTTTTTATCCTGAAGTGGTCCTTCAACCACACACAAGGTAGCTATAGTCCACACTAATTATAGAGTATCTAATCAAATGGGATAATCTTATTTTTGAATATTATACCTAGGAGGATGAATCTTTCATTCAAAAACATTTGATTTCACTTCAATATTGAGGATAACATTTTTTTAAAGGGGAGGGGCATGTTACATCCTTAACCATTAGTGTGTATAGGGATATGTGTAGCCTAATTATAGATTACATAAACCCTTTGCATATTATTTTACATGTCTATATGCATTAATAATAATTTCAGGTCAACTTGTAGGTTTTCCATAGCCTTTTTAGACTATATATAGGAGGTAGGGATAGTTGTTCATCATCATATTTGAGTATTGATTCTTATTACAAGAATTTGGGAGGTTGCCCATTCAAAGTGGCTTATATATTATTCATATTTTATACTATATTTCCATATCATTGTGATATATTTCTATTATTATGTTTATTTATTGAATTAATATCTTTCCAAGTGGTATCAGAGTATTGATTTGGGCCATAATCAAGTCAAACTCTAGATCTTGAAATTTGGCTATATCTCACAAATGGTTATGAATTTTTATGTAATGTTTCTACTAGAGTTAATAAATAATTCAATTAATATTTCATTAAAATTTCATCTCATTTAGATCTATTTTTTAAAATTATCTCTATTTTAGGGTTTTTCATAAATTTGCTCCATAGCTCACAACTTGTAATTTTTTTCAAATTTGTTTACATTTGTGGAAAGCTTGGAAACAATTAGTTCAATTATATTTTTTAATATTTTCAATTTGAGTTTGACATATTTAAATAAATTCATGATCAAATTTGGGTCAATTGGGTAAAATAAGGTTCACCATCAAGCCTTCTTATGACTGGTCCTAACACTCGTGGATGGGAGAAAGGGAAAGACACCCCTAAAACTCATTTAGGGGATGACATGGATTCTAAAACCTTTGATATGATTTCTCAAATTTATTTAGATCTACATGTCCTAATATAAAAGGATGGGCAAGTCCAAACTCAAATGTCAGCCATGTAATGAGAGCTTAATGGCATGAACCATTAGTTAAAATAGATCACGGTATAACTAGATACCATTTCATCACATTTACCACTCAAAAACCCTCCACTTTTTCCTTCTAGTCCTCCTCCTCTTGACACTAACACCTCAATATAGGGATGAAATTGATGTTTTTAAAAGTGGAAATGCATAAGTTTGATGGTAAGGATCGACTCACTTGGATCACTTAAATTAAAAATATATTTGATCTACACCAAACTCCTAGCTCTAAAAAGGTGGTCATGGCATCTTTGTAACTAGAACCTGAGCCATTTATTTGATATCATTGGTTGTGTGCTTAAAATAATAATATTGGTGATATTGTTATATGGTCAGTATTCTCTAATGAACTGATGTCTCACTATTGAGATAATGTTTCTGAAAACTACTTTAACTAATTATCCAAACTATGACAAACAAGAATAGTGAAGGATTATATTCATTAGTTTCAAAATCTATCCTTATGTGAGGAGGACATTACTAAGGAAATTTTATTGACCTTTTTATGGGTGGACTAAAAGATAGTATTAAATTGGAGGTTTGTATGTTTGACCCCACAACTGTATCTAAATTTATACCAAGGGCATGCCTAGTAAAAGAAAAAGAGATGAGCAAATGTCATCCTTTCAATACTAGTTAGGATCATAACTTACTAAATCCATCACTACCTCAACCTACCATATTGACACTACAATAAATTTATGAGAATCATGTCAAAGGGTTATGTTATGGTTGTGATAGTAAAAAGAGTAAAGGTCATCAATGTGTTGAAAAGAAGTTATTTTACATTGAAGTGGATAATGAGGATGAAGAAGATGAGGAGGCATCTGGTGAGAGTTTTGAAGGCCTTGTAAATGTTAATAAATGAACCATAAGTGATCTTAGTGTTTAAATAACACTTATCATTTTATAATTTATAAAATTTAGAGCATGAGTTATAGGGATTGACAATCTAGTTGCCTGTGGTGAAATAGCAATAGAGCAAGATAAATTATTCCATAATATTTATATAATTTGGTGGTTGGGAGCCACCTTGGTCCATTCCTTGTGAATTTCAGAGAGTCTATGTTAATACTTAGTGAATTATATCCCAGACTTAAGCTACAAACTAATCTAAGTGGATATTTATAATGAAACTAAAACTAAAGTGATATGGTGTAAAAAAAGAGAAAAGAGAAGGGTAAGGTAGAAAATCAATGAGTGATTTCCAATTCTAGTTTCAAACATTACGAAAAATCATCAATTACAACTAGGCATTCATTCAAAAAATAAATAATACAACATATCCTAAGCTCAAATTCCACTATATACTAGGAAAACTTCAAAGGATAGTGTAAAGAGTCATAAGTAAGAACTAGGTCTACTCTAAGGATTTACTACTATAATAAAATAGCATTAACACATCTAAATACAGATCAAAATTAAGTGAATTAAAACTTAGGATCCTCTAACTAATCTAGCATATGCATAAATTAGAAACCCTATGATTTAGAAAATGCAAATCAAAATTCAAAAACACCATTCAAATTCAAGACCTATCTATATCATATGCTTCTACAAGCTCCTTAAGAGCACCCCTAAGTGTCTCTTCTATTTCCAAGGCAATCATATCTATATATTGAATTAGTTAAGGTGACCCTTAAGGTAGCATTGAAGTCGAGGGCCCCTCCCCAAGTCTCTCTTACAATCTCACTTCTCCCAATTTCTCCTTGCCCTTACCTTGTTCATCTTTTTTTATTAGTTTATCCATGTGGTTGTTATTATTCTTGTTCTACTTGGGTCTACTCTTGGGCTATTCCAGATGGTCTAGGAAATAAGTGATATTATAAAGGATGCATTTTCCATGCCTCTCCTGATGGCTCATCATCCTTGATAAACTTGTGTTTTATTTTGATGTTGTGCCCTTGGATCTTGGTGAACACCTCTTCATAATTCTTGGCATTAATATAAATAGTATCATGGACACCAAGTTGATGTATGTACTCAAGATTGGGGAGCTTCTTATCTTTCAAATTCTCACCCACCATGTTCTTTGCATCCCACATTTTGAGTTCATCCAGCTGAAATCCAAATGAATCCTTATGTGTAGACATGATTTACACCTACTAATATTTTAATATGTTTTTCCCAATGTTCAGGGGGAAGGGATGGAGTAGACACTTCCTTTTCTCCTTGCATATCTTATAAACTCCATTAATTATTTGGGCAGAAATTTCTTGTTCTACAAGCTTTCTAAAAACATATACTAGCAATCGATAAGGATGGGATAGGATGACCTCAATCCTAATGATTATATAATCAATAAAATACCATATATCCCCCATCATTTCAACATACTTATTAATGAAGGGGTGGACCCTAGGCATGGTAACACTTATGATGGCCTCCACTATGGCTAGATAAATGTAGTCATAAATAAACTACATGTGATTTATATACTTGAAGATATGCAATTTGGAATAGTGGTGTGAAATAGTGGTTTTTCCTTCTACGAACCAATTCCTAATCCTTGGGAAATTAATTGAGGCAAGTAGGGCATCTAGTAGGTATGACATCATGTAAAATTTCTTGGAGGTCTTCCTTTTTATGGTAGGGAATTATTTGGAGCTCTTCCTTTTTATGGTTCCTCCTTGGAAATGGGTGGTAATTCCTCAATCATGAAGAAGAGTTCAAACTATTTCCTAATGCTTGGGATATTTAGGGTTGTAGTATCCAATTTGGTGTCCTTTAAGATTTGACCTTCATTATATTTTTATAAATAAATCTTGGTCTCTTCCTTCAATTACTATCTAAGAGCTTCCATTGTCTCCATTCCTACAAATCATTTACATTAGTGGAAAATGGTCTCTGTAGAAGCTCTTTTATGCTCAAAAACACAATCAAACTTTCTTTAGATCAAATTATAGAAAATTGAGTCTATTTCGGTCACTTTTATGTAGGGTTTAGGGTTTTGGAGCTTTAATGGTGGAATATGTCTAGGCTTTGGCTTATATGTGCCTTGGATTTGATTTGGACCTTTGCCTTTATAACTTTGAATTTTTGAGCCCACAAGATCTTGTATTTTGTCTTTTTATGGTTATAGGGTGCCTATGTGGCATTGGTCTAGGTCCTTCATGGCATTTTTCATAAATTCATTTTGAGCACTAGCCATTGGCATTTAAAAATGTGTCTTTTATTTTTCTTCATTAAATCAAAATCTAGGGTTAGTGTGAGACATTTATTGTAATCTAGGCCCTTGCTTAGGATTGGATCCTTTTTTTCTTAGAATTTTAGTTGTGATATTTGGCATCTTTATGTACATTCTTCATGCTTTGTATCTTATGTCAGTCCTTTGCTGAATGAGTATTGGCCACATGGTGAGCTCATGGTCCTTTGAAAATTCATGAGCATCTTCACACTATTGCATCATCTTCCAATGACAAAGCATGAACCATCAAATCATCTTTCCATTTCTACCTCAAATGAGCCTTCACCATGCATTGAACTCATAGGTTCTTGTGGCCTCATTTTAAAGTCTATAATAACCTCATGTCATTGGATCAAAATCTAATGATGAAGTGCAAACCATTGATCTATAGAGATGCCTAAACTTTAAGTTAGTACATTATTAAGACCATGACCTAGGCCTAAGTCCCTTAGGCTAAGGTTTGTTTCATTTATTAAGCATGAAATAAACCTTAGGCCAAGGGATTTATGCTTAAGTTTTTTTATTCATACCCAAGGGGAGGGATATGGCCTAAATATTCTAGGCCAATATTTATGTCATTTTTTATAAGCATAATGTATGTATTGTTATAAAATATTTACGCCAAGGCTTATAAAATATGCTAAAAAAGATCAACATGACATAATGTCCCAATATCAAAAAGGATTTTATTGTATTTTTAAAACACATTAAAACCTTTAGCTAGAAGCATTTGGTCTAAATTTTATGCTATAAGAACCCTCTTTTTAAAATAAGACTTAGTATAAGTCTATAGTATAAGGTTGATGATATTTATAAAAAATGCCATGGGGACCTTAAATTATAGATTTAGACTAAGTTTATTTTGCATATATTTAGATTATAAGACCATTTCCACATTTTCTAAATTGAGTATTTCTAGTGTTTGATCATTTCTTGAGCACTTCCCTTAGCCTGTAAAGCCATTTTCAAGCCTTCCAGCAAGACTTTGGAGTGTTTTTTTATCCTGAGCATAATAATTCATTATCTTAAATTTGATGGTCATACAATCATCAAATACTTCTTAATGGATGTCAAACGATGCTTGTGTGAATGTCAATTTTAATCTAATGAATATTTTAATTTTATGGGCTTAAAGTTGATGGTCGTGTAAATGTTAAATACACTCTCATGAACATCAAATGATGGTCATACGAACATCAATTTTAAGCTTGTCAAATAATTATGTCCCAATGTGAGAATGCCACTTGGAACATCCATAGGGCTTCCTAGGGTTTTGGATTTAATTAACTCCATTGGATAAAAATCCATGATGAAGCATTAGTCATTGATCGTGATCTAAGAACTTGCTTATGATTGGTCACTTTGGTGAGTGGGACCCATTTGTATTTAATCATAAAATGCAAGAGTATTGCATGTAGATCATTTAGGCCTTCCATAATATTTTTACCTTTCAATTATGCCTCACTCTATCTGATCGAGTCTTTAATACGAAGTGAGGACTATTGTTGAGAGCTTGAATGTGAGTGGTCTAGGGAGTTATGTGTAGGATCCTAATGGTTTTCCTTGCACCATTCGATCTAAGGGATGTTGGGAATAATAAATCATTAGATCATCTAAGATGCATGTTTTTTAAGTCAAAGTTTAGGTTTTTATCACTCCATCATATCAAAGGTCATGATAAAGTGGAGGTTGTTGGATCCTATGAGATACAAGGAAGTTAATGTTAGGACCCTAGTGATAAAGACTTAAACTAAGGTGTTAAGACTAAGGTCATATTTGTATTAATAAATACATTAGGGCCTTGTATTAAAAACTTGGGCTAAATTAGGAAATATTAAAAGGAACCTATAGAATGAACAATTAGTTAGGTATACAAAGGAACTTTAAAGGGGGGAATAATAAAAGGGGACTAAGCATTTTAAATTGAGTTTTAGTTGCATTGAAAAACATGACTAAGATTAAAATATGAACTTTATCTTTAGGTCCAAAAACTGGATTTTAAAAAGGTTTCCACCAATTTGGTTCCTGCCAACATTCAAATTTAAACTGAAGGCTTTAGCCAGGGCTTTGAAACATGAAATTCTCAAGGATAAATGCCATGAACCTGCAACTAAGAGCCACAAAGAAAGTTTATTAGCATTGTTATCCAAAATTAAAGTAAAACATAACCAATTAAGTTTTCTCTTGATGAAGTGGATGATCTTCAAATCCCATAAATGACCTTAACATGTTAAACTTCATGTTCAAACTTGAGGGTTTCTTAAGGGTCCCAATTTTTAAAACATGGGGGGTATGTTGGTCCCAACAAATGGAGACTCAGGGCAGAACATAAAAATATGTTAGAACTTAGAGACTCTAGTTTAGACAAATAATTAAGTCATCCATTCCATTTAATCAATATCATCATCTAGATCAGATTATAGTTGAAACAAACCTTGCATTTGTAGAGTTAGGGCCAAATACCAATACATAGCCATACTATGTGTGTGCTTTGATTCCACTTACTATTTGCCATGGGGTTCAAGAAACAACTTCTAGGTTTCATGTCCTTAGTCACTAACACTGACTTATAGCATGTTAATATATTCATTAAGAACTATGATTTTAGATTAGGGAAGGCTTGGGTATTACTCTACTACCAGTTAGCTTTCCATATCCCTAACAGAGATGAATTTGGCTCCCCTCAAGGCCTTACTCCACTTCTAACCAAGAATCCATAGCCCCGATGGAGATTACCAGAATCACCTATGCTTAAAAAGCTTTTGATTTTGCATTAAGTTCTATTTCTTATATTTTCTTGAGACTTTTATTCTTTTATCAAGGTTGGGAACTAGAATAGCCAAGTTCTAGGATTTTGGTCAAGTGTTTGATCTTTGGAAAATCATCTATGGTTGTAACCTTTATCCTAGGTTAGGTTGTTGATTAAGTTCTAGTATGACTATACCATGATAGTTTGAATTTTCACCCTATAAGTACAAATCTTCTTAAACCCATTTGAGGCTAGGAAAATGTTTAAGTTCCCATGAAATAGTTAACTTCTTTCATTGGTCATTACCAGTTTCTATAAATTACAACATTGTGTTTTATTTCAAGGTCATGGTCATCATATGCATGGGGTTCACACCTACATCTTTTTGAAATTTTAGGGGGTTCAGGAAAGCTTCATAACCTTGAGCTTAGGATTGTCTAATAAGAATTATTAGAACTAAAGAAAAAGGCAACAAGAAAGAAACACACAATAAAAATTAAAGATAGCAAAGTAAAATAAATAAATATATGCATGCTTATGCACAAACAAGGGACAATAATAAAATAACTGAAAGGAAACTAGCTAGCCTACCTACTCTAAATCTAACCATCTTATAGTTTACTCCATGAAGACCTTGAAAGGGGTAGTAGAGAAGTAATGCTTGAGGTATTACCCATTGGTGGGAAATGTAAACTCTACTCCTTGTAGATCTTGATCTTGAAGGTGTTGTTCCCTAATGTTTCTATAATTTGGTATGGGTCAATCCATAAGGGTGTGAATTTACCATGTTTGCCCTTAGGCTCAGATGCTTTATCCCAAAGGAGAACTAGGTCTCCCTATCTAAGCACCTTAATCTTGGACCTTTTATCAAACCATCTCTTGACTATGGTTTGATGTCTACTAAAATTAGCAAAGGCTTTCTCCCTCACATCTTTCATTTGAATTATGTCCAGTAATCTTGAGTTGGAAAGTTCTTGACTCTCTTCTATGTATTCCTACATAAATCTTTATGTAGGTAACTTGAGAGTGATAGGAAATATAGGTTATTATCTATACACCAATATAAATAATGAGGCTCTTAAATCTTTCTTGATTCTTAACTTATCAACATAAAGTGCAAATTTAAGGATCTTGTGCCAAGTCCTAGGCTCATCCGTAGCAGACTTTTTGATTGCTTTCATTAGGTTTTTATTTGTAGATTCAAAGACTATATTCCCTTGGGGATAATTGTTGGATGCAAAATTGATATTGATTCCATTATCATAAGCCCATTTAGTCATCTCTATAGATATGAATGTAGATCCATTATCACACACTAGAAAGACTAGAGTTCCAAACCTAGTATAGATTGTTTCTTCCAATAAGTTGATCACCTCTTCAATCATACATTACTTAGTGGATGTAACTTCAGTCCACCTTGTACAATAGTCTATAGTAGTAAGGACATACTTTTGACCTTTAGATGAGTTAGGGTTGATTACCCCAATAAAGTCTAACACCCATTAAGCAAAGGGTTTGTCAATCATGACTGGTTGTAGTGAAATTATTGCCTTTGGCTCCTTAGTGCTAAAAATGTGACATGAGTGGCATTCCCTCACATGTTTGTAAGCATCTTTAAAAATAGCTAGCCAATAATAACCATCTCTAAGAATTTTGTGAGTTGTGGTCCTCCTAGATGGATGTCCACTGCCTAGTTTTTCATGAAAGGTGTTAATGATTTGGGTGGCTTCTTCTTGTGAGACACCTCTCAAATAAACCCCTTCAAAATTTCTTCTATACAAGATCAAATTCTTGATTAAGTAATGGGTAGATTTATGTTGAGTTGTGGAGCTAAAAGCTTCAACTCTTTGCAAACTAAAGGAACAAGAAGGTTGTTGAGATCCAGAAGCACCAGCGTCGGCAGCAGGACCGACGTCGGTCGTGACTAGTGCAGAAGGCCACCGGCGACGGCAGGGAGTCGGCTGACATCGGCAAAACTAGACTAGTAGGGACCAGCATCGGTCACTTGTGTGTTCCAGAACTGCTCGTTACACGGATAGTTAGTTAAGTGAATGAAGTGTTTGCATGTAAAGGCCAGTTTGAGTCTTTGGCTGCGAGGATAATTGTCTAAATTACGAGTCTAAGTTATTGTTTAAGTATGGGATCTATTTATAGACCCATTGGCATGTATTGTAATAATATAAGATAAGGAAGGCAAGGAAGTTCCTTCTAAGTGTAAGATCATTGAGTTACAGGTTGTTGCAATCTCATAGGAGATCTACATGTGAGTATGGTCTGTTGAATTGCAGGGTGCAGGTTCATGGGAGATCAACTTGAAGTGCTTTAGAGTGCTTGGTGAATTGGCAGGGTTATTACTAACTAGTTGGAGAGGTGAACACCAATTCTGTGTGTGAGTTGGTTGTTGGGACCATTTTTTGTGTAGGAGAGTGTGTGTGAGAAGAATTACTGTACACTTGAGGTGTGGCAAACCTCTATAAGGTGAAAGAGTGTGGCGGCTCTTTGTTTTATTCTTTTCTGTAAAGTGTTAATACAAGATAGTGTATTGTCTCTCATATTTTGTGTTATTGGTGAATTCTAGTTACTTGTATTTTTGGTTATTTCTGCATTTATAATTGCTTATATTTGGTAATCATATTGTGCTCTTTCTGAGGAGCAAGATCCTAACAAAGTGGGATCAGAACAGGTGTTGTTCTTGTGATCCCCCAACAAAGTGGTATCAGAGCATGTTTGTTGTTCTAGGTGCCTAACAAGTGGTATCAGAGTTGTTGGTTGGGATACTAACAGATTGGATTATATCTAGTTAGTGTGTTTTGATTACAGGTTACTCACAGGGTTTTTGTTTGAGTGGGAGTTGAGTAATGGCAGAAGACAGTAAGCTACAAATGGAAAAGTTTAATGGAAAGAACTACCAATTGTGGAGGATGCAAATTGAGGATTATCTGTATCAGAAAGATTTCTCCTTACCATTGGGTGGGGTTAATTGCAAACCATTGGATATGAAAGATGAAGAATGGGAGGTTCTTGATCGGAAGGCTCTGGGATCTATTAGATTGAGTCTTGCATCCTCTGTGATTTTCAGCTTATCATAGTGTAAGACAACGATGGAGTTGATGGAATCTTTGGCAAATTTATATGAAAAACCCTCAACTTCTAATAAGGTATTTCTTATGAAGCATTTATTTAATTTTAAAATGTTGGAAGGTGGATCTATTCATAGCCATCTTAGTGATTTCCATGGTTTGGTAAACCAGTTAAGTTCAGTCAATATTGTATTTGATGATGAAATTAGAGCTCTCTTAATCTTGTGTTCATTACCTGAAAGTTGGGAAGGTTTGGTAATGGCAGTTTCTAACACTGTGTCTCCTTCAAAAGTCTTAAAAGTGGATGATGTTGTGAGTGTGATCTTGAATGAAGAGATATGTAGGAATAGCATAGGTGAGTCATCAGGAAATGCTTTGAGTGTTGAAGGTAGAGGAAGGCAAAGAGAGAAGATAGAGCATGGGAGATCAAGGTCCAAGATAGGCAGAAGATCCAAGTCTAGGTATGGCAGAATAACCTGCTAGAAGTGTGGAAAGCAAGGGCACTTAAAGAGAGATTGTAGATCAGGCAAAGATCAGCATGAAGGACATGAAGAAGAAGTAGATGTTGTAGATTGTGATGCATGGGATGCTCTGGTATGTTCTTTGGATAAAGTATAATCTTGGGTTTTAGATTCTGGTTCCTCTTTTCATGCATCCCCACATAGGGAATTTTTTCATGAGTATGTCTAGGGAGATTTTGGAGAAATTTATGTAGGGGATGGTAAGCCTTGTCAGATTGTTGGCAAAGGGAAAGTGAAGCTAAAACTACAGACAGGTAACACATGGGTGTTAAAGGAGGTCATGCATGTCCCAGTTCTGGAGCAGAATTTGATTTTTGTTAGAAGTTTGGGTGATGAGGGTTGCACAGTAACTCTCACAGTGGACTCTTGGAAGGTTACCAAGGGTACACTTGTTGTAGCTAGAGGTAAGAAAGTAGGTACACTTTATCTATCTACTTGTATTATTGATTCTCTTTCTAGGTTATCTACTCCAGCTGTAGATTCAGAGATGTGGCTTGATAGGCTTGGTCACATAGATAAGAAGGAGATGTTGTTCTTGAGTCAAAGGATACGCTTTCAGATTTAGAAGGTATGGATCGTGGTTTCTGTATGCACAAGAAGAAGGTGATGTTTCTTGAGGAATCCGATGTTAGTGATAAGAGCAAGAAAGCCTTGGTTTTTAAGGAGAAGGTGACGGACAGAGTTCAGCACAAGATGCAGAAGAAATCTAAGTAGAGCAAGGGTGATTTGGACAAGGATTTGATCCAAAAAGAGCTCACGGGAAAAAGTCAAGTCTCACTAGAAAAACACAGAGACCGACGTCGGTAGGAAAACTGGCATCGGCGTCCAGACAGGGACCGACGTCGGCTATGTGCAGCCTGACATCGGTGACTCAGGGTAGATAACTACCAGCATTGGCCAGGGGAAAATGATGTCGGTAAGGAGGCAATCACGGGGAACCAACATCGGTCGAATGCAGACTGAGATGTGACTGGCATCGATTACTAAGATGAATTTTGGGTGGACAGCAACCTATCAAAGTGTCTCAAGCACCCATATGGAGGATTGAAGGTGTAAGTAAGTTCTTAAATTCATCATTTCCCTTCTTTACACTACTTTTTGCTCACTTATGGCATAGGACCAGGAAGTTATTGAAGAAGCAGAACAAGTAGATCTAGGAAACAGTGAGAGCTTGGCATGGATGAGGATGTGATTCCTTAGATGAGTACCAAATAGGTGTTTTGGGTAGAGTTGCTAGCTGGAAGTAAGCACTGATAGACAAATGGATGTTCAGGATGAAGAAGAGCGAAAATGGATATGTGAGATGGAAGATCAGGGTATATGGTCTTGTATTAGCTGCAGGGCAATGGAGGTTTAATCATTGTGTTTCTCTTTACCAGGTTGGATAATATTAGCTACATTATCCTATTACTGTATGATGTGCTTGTTGCAGGGTTACATATACAGGGTATTGTTGAACTAAAGGTAAAGCTAGTTCAGGTGTTTGTCATGGAGAATCTGGGAGCAGCAAGATTCTTTGGCATGAGTGTGTTCTAGAGACATGGTAGGTCACATGTTGACTTTGTTTCAGGATGATTGTGTGAGACCGGTTAGCACGCCGATGGTTGGACAGTTCTATGAACTGTGTCTTGATTCACATAATGAGGTTGAGTGCATGGTATGTACTAAACCTGAGTTTTCCCAAGCAGTAGGAGTTGTCACAAGTTGGAGCCAATCTGGGAGAGAACCATTGGAGGACATTTCAGTGGATTCTTACAGGGACTAGCAGCAGGTGCACATGCTATGTAGGTTCAGGTTATTTTCTACATGGTTTGTAGATGTGGATGTGGCAGGTGATTTAGATGATAGGTTTTACACTATAGATTTGTGGTGGTTGGTCTTCAAGAGTGATCTTGAGGAGGAATACAAGGCCAAGGGAACAAACTAGACTGAGTACAGGTACAGGTACAGGTACAGGTTGTAATTGTTTATCTCCAAGTGGGAGATTGTTGAGTTGTGGAGCTAAAAGCTTCAACTTTTTACAAACTAAAGGAACAAGAAGGTTTCTGAGATCTAGGAGCACCAGCATAGGCAGCAGGACCGATGTTAGTCGTGACTAGTGTAGAAGGCCACCGGCAATGGCAGGGAGTCGACCGACGTCGACAGAACCAGACTAGCAAGGACCAGCGTCGGTCACCTGTGTTCCAGAACTGCTTGTTACACGGATAGTTAGTTAAGTGAATGAAGTGTTTGCATGTAAAGGCTAGTTAGAGTCTTTGGCTGCGAGGATAATTGTCTAAATTAAGAGTCTAAGTTATTGTTTAAGTCTGGGATCTATTTATAGACCCATTGGCATGTATTGTAATAATATAAGATAAGGCAAGGAAGTTCCTTCTAAGTGTAAGATCATTGAGTTGTAGGTTGTTGCAAGCTCATATGAGATCTACATGTGAGTATGGTCTGTTGAATTGTAGGTTGCAGGTTCATGGGAGATCAACTTGAAGTGCTTTAGAGTGCTTGGTGAACTGGCAGGGTTATTACTGACTAGTTGGAGAGGTGAACACCAATTCTATGTGTGAGTTGGTTGTTGGGACCATTTTTTGTGTAGGAGAGTGTGTGTGAGAAGAATTACTGCACACTTGAGGTGTGGCAAACCTCTATAAGGTGAAAGAGTGTGGCAGCTCTTTGTTGTATTCTTTTCTGTAAAGTGTTAATACAAGATAGTGTATTGTCTCTCATATTCTGTGCTATTGGTGAATTCTAGTTACTTGTATTTCTGGTTATTTCCACATTTATAATTGCTTATATTTGGTAATCATACTGTGCTCTTTCTAAGGAGCAAGATCCTAACAAAGTGGGATCAGAATAGGTGTTGTTCTTGTGATCCCCCAACAAAGTGGTATCAGAGCATGTTTGTTGTTCTAGGTGCCTGACAATTTCAAAATTAGGGCCCTCTTTTGCTCTCTAGATATACCTATAGGATAAGTACTATTAATTATCAAATGTATGATTAAATAATACCACTCACTAGCTTGAAAGTTTTGTTGATCCATTTGCATAATACTTAGCGTAGAGTTAGTATTAGCAATCATCTGGATTAAACCTTCGCACCTTACCAATGTTTTTGTTTTCATTTCAAAGTCATACTCCTACAAAACTAACATCTATTTACCTCTATGTTATCCTAATTCATTCAGACTTAATATAAGTTTGGTGGTAGGGTCAAGTAAGATAGCATGCACCTTATTTCTAAGGATGTAATGCCTAAATTTCTTAACTACTTTAACTAATGCATATGCCTACTTATCAATCAATGAATAATTTAACTCAACATTCATAAAATTAGTGATCATAAAAGTAATTAGGTGGTCACACCCTTCAATTTTTAGTATCAATATTGTATCCATAGTGTGTTCAAATACAAAGGAATATAGGTAGAATTCCCTTGATAAATCATAAGGATAGGAGCTTGGCTATTGGCCTCCTTGTTATTATTGAATACCTTTCTAGAATCTTCATTCCATATAACCTTGGCATCCTTCTTCAATATGTCATTCAGTGGCTTGACAATATTTACAAATCCATAAATAAAATTTCTTACAAAATTTATCTTACCAAAGAATTACTTTAGCTCTTTCTTACTATTTGGAGGTTCTATTCTAGATATGGCCTTCACTCTTTCAATATCTATAAAGATCCCATCTTCTGTTATAATATGACCTAATAATTTTTCTTCAATCACACAAAAGATACTCTTCTTAGGGTTTAAGGAAATGTCATACCTTTTGTATCTTTCAAAAACTTGTTGTGAATTCATGAAGCGATCTTCCCTATATTTAGAAAAAATGTTAGATCATCCATATAAATAATGATGCATTTACCTATCAGGCCTTGAAAGGCATGTTCCATAGCTCTTTGGAAGGTAATTCCTTAATTTATTAGCCAAAAGGGCATCCTTTTATAAGCAAAGGTCCACCACTTTATCATGAAATTTGTCTTCATCATGTCCTCTCTATCAAGCAACACTTGATTATAACCTAAAAAGACATCAAGAAAAGACATCATAGTTGAACCTAAAACAACATGGCTTACTTGGTATAGGGAAGGAAGGGTATAGTTCTCTTTTTTTTATTTTTTGTTTAAGTTTCTAAAGTCAATACAAAGTCTAATCTCACCATTATTCTTCTTGACCAGCACCAAATTAGCCACCCAAGTTAAAAACCTAATGGGGAAGATTATCCTAGCATCTAATAATCTTTTGGCCTCCTTGAAGATCATGGGTTCTAAGATAGGGTTTATAGGTCTCTATTTGTTCTTGAATGGTTTTTAACTCTCCTTAAGGTTTATAGTATGGGTAGTTACCCTTGGATTAAATATCTTGAAGTCATCATAGGACCAAGATGTGACATCCCTATATTGGGTAAGGAGCTCTTTGGCTTTCTTATTTTTAATGTTTATGCAAGCCTTTCCAACATTTACTAGTTGAGGTTGATCTTGGAGGCCAAGATCAATAGTATTATAATCTTTCCCACTTACCTTAGGAACCTTGGAAACCTCATCCAGTTTGTCCTGATCAATTAGTCTTTCTAAAGTAATCATTCCCTTGGGGATCTTATTGTCATTTAGTTGAATAACTTTACCACCATTTTTGTCCTCCTTAAATGTACTTTCATTAGTCTCATCAATGATATGATCATCAAATGATCCAAAATTGGTGATGAAATCCAATATCAATTGATCATCATTGAAACCTTGGAAATGGTTAACATTATTAGGCACTAAAGGATAAGGGATCAACTTAATGCTAAAATTAGGGGAATCTTGGTTGGGCATGAGGTTGGCTACAGTACATGCCAACTCATCAGTAGTTTGGTTCTCTCCTCTTGGGCTGGAAATGATGACAAAGGCATCAAAGGATTTAATCAAATCCCAAACCCTAAACTTATACCTTTTTATGTATGAGAGTTTACATGGTATTTGGTTCTTACCTGATTAACCACTAGTTCTGAATACCCATAAACTAGCAATTCTTTGACCTTGTTCTTTATATCAAATTGTAAACCTAATATAAGGGATTCATATTTAGTAAGGTTTTTAATACGAGGAAATTAAAGCCTATAAGAATCATGGTACTTTCTATTAGTAGGTTCAATTAGGATAATATCGCTACCTGATCTAGCATTACACCTAACACCATCAAAATGTAACTTCCATAGTCTAAGAACAACATGAACATCCTTGGGATGACATACCTTATCATTATCTAGGGTTAAAACCCCTAAGTCTAATTCAATTATGTTGACCCTCTCATTCATAGCATTGTACTTAGTTATCATATGTTTCATTCTTAATTCTCTCTTAACCTTCATTTCATTATGAACTCCCTTCCAAGATAGCCATAGATGTGAGCAATATTTAGAAATGTAAACATTCAAAGCCTTGGTCCATTCCCTACTCAATAAGATTCCATAAACATTAGGCATATCAACAAATTAAATATTAATAATTTTTTACACCCTAGGCTAAAAATCTAGTTGCATGTGAACATTTAGAAACTCTCCTATTAACCTAACTCTAGATTTGTCTAATTGGGTGACAACCCTACCAGACTTAATGGGATTTAGGAAAATTTGTTTGAATATACATATAGGAATTATATTGGTATATTATCCTAAATATAATAATTAATTATGTAAGTTTTTACCAAACATATTGATAATGAGCAAGAAAAGAGGAGATTCAGCCTTGTGCATAATCTCATTGGCATGATCAGTTTGTGGTGGATTGTTATACTTTTTTAACAATGACTCTAGGTGAAGGTCTCTTTGCTCTGTAATCTATGTAATTTCATGAAATGTAATATTAGCCTTTATCTTCTTCATGTCCTCAACTATGTTATATCCACTTTTATAAGAACTAGGAATTTCAATATTGGGTTTAGAAGTACTCCCTTTAGGTGGCTTAGGATTGTTTCTTGAATAACTATCTGGAGGAGTTCCAAAGTTATTTGGAGGTGTTGAGGTCGTCAAAGGTTTCCTCTATTCCCTATTCCTCAAGGGATAGGTCTTCTTTAAGAACTATTGAAAGGATTGGATCTCCTCAAGGACCTCATCAAGTTCATTTTCCTCTTGAAAGGGGAAATCAAAGGTGTCCACCATGAAGTCTTGATCAGATGACTTAGATCCAGAGATACCTACACCACTATCCTTGTTAGGGACCACTTCAAATGTATGAAAATCCTCTTCTAAAGCCTCAAAGGCTTTGTAAAATTATATACAATCAATTTCCTCATTCTTGGTTGTGTAATATACCCTACAATAATCAGGTAATGCAATATCAGTGACATTAATGTCCATAGTATTCTTTTCATAAGATGGCTCATTATTTCTATTATTATGAAAACTATAATTCTAAAATCTATTATTTAACCTATTATAACTTTAAATGAGAATTTCCTTCCTGAACCTTCAATAGTATTTCCAACTTTTTTTTGCAACTGAAGAAAATTAGTGCTCAACTTATGGACCATTTTTAAGATAGACTCACTCTCATTTTTAGGATTTTTATAATTATGTACCTAGTTATTTTTAGTAGATGGTATCAAAACCTTTTGATCATTTATATTGAATCCATTAGTAGGATGATTTAAGAATCCTAAATTTTGATTGAGATTTTCATGACTTAATGGCAACTAAGTTAGGTTTGGGAGTTGATTTAAGGCTAGGAGATTTTGGTTATTGTTTGTGAATAAGTTCATCACAAGCATTTATGGGTTAATGTTTGGAATATAATATGTCATTTATCCTTTTGGATGCATATAATCATTGATGGTTACTAATTTACCATAGGCTCTAGCTAATGAAGTTCTGGCTTGCATAGATCTCTTTAGAAATATAGAGGTCATGGGATCTAATGCATCTTTGTAAATATCTAGAGATAAAACATCATCAAGCTTATAAGGTCCTATGGTCCTACTAAACATTTTCTAAAATCTAGCATTGAAGGACCTAATAGGCTCACTTGCATCTCATTTAATGGTGGTGAATTGATGGTAGATAACACAAGGACTAACAATCTTACCAAATTAATCTATAAATGCATTGTTGAATCATCCCAGCTAGTGATGTAATTATTAGGTAAGTTAAAAAACCATTCATAATTACCATCCTTAAATTTCAATGGGAATAACCTACAAGCTACATCCTCATACACAATATTTATCAATCTTAAGGCTTATTTAAAAGATTTTATATGTTCCTTAGCAGTTACTATATCCGGTGGACTAAATGTAGGAAAGTAATTTTTAGGGTTATGTGGGAGGTCATGTACCACACCCAGTACATTGATTGAGGACTCTCCTATCTAGGCCATACTTGGATGAAGGTTGAAGGCATAGGTACCTTAAATGGGTGAAGTAGGAAGAGATTTAGATCTCCTACATTTAACTTTATCATGTCTGGATTTTCTATTGACCCCAAGCTCAAGCAAAGGCTCCCTAGTCTCTGAGTGTGATCTTCTTCTAATCCCAAGCAATTATAGCTTGATATTTGAATATTCTACCTAAAAAATGATGTATCAAGTTAAATTTTATAAAGAACAAGAGTTAGACCTACACATTAAGCTTATTTTGTAAATGTGGTAAGAAAAAACTATAAAAAAACATTGATCTTTGATTGAAGTAGCTCAAAGATGCATTTAATTACATAAATATGGTTTATCTTTATAAATCTAAGCCTAAAGTAACTCATATTTATGAAATATATGCCCACCTTTGATCAAAATGAGTTTTCCTAACCTTAGATACTATGGATTTTCAAAGCTAAAGATAAATTTACTATAAATAAGTATCAATGCCCAAAGAACTTAAAAGGAAGAACAAAGATGCACTATAAATAGCAAAGATCAATGATCTTTGTTACTTCTTAGCACATAATTCACTTAAAAACACAAATATACACTAATCTTTAGATGAAACAGACTAAGATCAACAAAGATTCAAAGAATTCATGACCCTCCTTCTAGCACCAATATAGCTTCTTTTTTATGATGCTTCTAAATGAACCATAGGTGCTCTTAGTGTTTAAAGAACACTTCTCATTTTAGAATTAATAAAATTCAAAGCATGAGTTGTATGTTTTAACAATCTAGTTGCTTGTGGTGAAATAGTAGTAGATTAAGATAAATTATTGCATAATTTTTATATGATTTGGTCGTTGGGAACCACCTTGGTCCATTCCTTGTGAATTAAAAAGAGTATAAGTTAACACTTAGTGAATTATATCCCAGACATAAGCTACAAACTAATCTAAGTGTATATTTATAATGAAGCTAAAATTAAAGTGATATGGTGCAAAAAAAGAGAAAAGGGAAGGGTAAGGTAAAAAAGAAATGAGTGATTGCCAATTTTAGTCTCAAACATTATGACAAAGCATAAATTGAAACTGAGTATGCATTCAACTAATATATAATGCAACATAGCCTAAACTCAATTTCCACTATATACCAGGCAAACTTCAAAAGATAGTGTAAAGAGTCACAAGTAAGAACCAAGTCTACATTAAGGATTTACTACTATAATCAAATAACATTGGCACATATGAATATAGAGCAAAATGAAGTGAATCAAAACCTAAGATCCTTCAACTAATCTAGCATATGCATAAATTAGAAACCCTATGATTTAGAAAATACAAATTAGAATTCAAAGACACCATTCAAATTAAAGACCTCTACCAGCAATTGAGATCAAATCTATATTAGTAATTGACATAACAAATATGGAAAATCCTTACAGACTTCCTTGATTATAAAAATTGATTCAAGTGTATAAAATTTGCTTGAAAATATCTCCCTTTACTAATGGTAATACATGCCTTTATAGAAAATCTCTCCCTTTTCACAATCATTCTGACCTAAGGCAAATATGCTAACAAACTAGCATATGCCTTCATAATGGAATATTCTATTTCAAAATTTAAAAACTTTTAAAAAATAGAATATTGTCTAACTTGTTGGTGAGGCCTTTTATTATTTTTGCTCATGGATTTAGCATGTTGCTCATCAACTAGTTCTAGATCCATAGCAGACTTTAGGATACACTCCTCCTCTTGATATACCAAGTCATCAAGTTCTATGTCATTCTTGGCCATGGCTTCTTTAATGATATTAGCTTCATTTATCCTTTCTCTAGCATTGAATATCATGTCTATGATCTTACTATTGTCAGCCCCAGATTTCCCTTGGCTCTTTCCTTTGATTTCTTGAGTTACCAAAGTAACCCTATGTCTAAATTCTTCATCACTTGTGATTCCAAGGATAGTGGGTTGTGAAATATTTGTGATCATAATCCCAAGAAGTTACTCAATACTTGTAATTAGCTCCTTATCATCTTATAGGAGTCTTTCCACATCATTGTGCCAAGCAATCAAACATTGAACCTTATCAACTACAATTCCTAGAATTATGCTCAAGTGTCCTAAACTAATGGTTTTGAAGCCTAGGATCTATTTCCTTGTTCAAATGTTGATAATTTGGGCTATTTTATCCTTTTAGGCTTGCCATTAGGTGACCAAGCTTTTGGCCAATGTACATTACCCCTCTAATGCACTCTACCTTAGTTTCATTATTTTGATTGCCTTAAACATGTCATAAAATGACTCCTCAAGCATTTTGGTCATGGCCTTAAAAATTCATAAAATTGCCTATCTCTAAGTTTTCCTTCTCCTTTTCCAAATTTAGTATCCTCTATTTCATTCCTCTGACCCTTGCTTTAGCCTATGTTAACTAGGCCTCAATCAAGATTTCCATATTCTCCTCATCAATAAAAGCTTCACCAAGTTGTTGGCCTCCCATAGGGGTTAATCCTACAAAGGGCTCTACCTTTTGAAAGGTGAATTCATCTATTACCACCATAGTTGTTTTGGTGGTAACCCTATCCAATCCAGATAACTCTAGATTAAATTGCAAGTGGTAGATGAACTTGTGAATTTTAGAGTTCTATAACCTTTACACCTATGCTACTTGATGCTCTTGGAGTATCCATATTTTTGCCTTCTAGTCTTTCGGTGACCACAATTCTCCTTTCTTTTTGTTCCTTCACCATAGCCCTTATTCATGGCTTCATGTCATCTTGTATCTCAACATCAACAATTCTTGTCATGGCTCATGAATGGGAAAGAAAGGGGATCTTTTGTTGTTTTCCATAAATGAACCAATCTGGGATAACTGGCCTATGGATGGGGAATTCATCACTAAACAAATTTATCTCACTTGTGGGGTGAGAGATGGTCAATCTTAGCCTCTTCTTTGGTCCTCTAGGAACCAATGCTAGCTCTACTTTCCACTTCTATATGGATGGCATAAGGACAAGCTCATTTCCTTTATCATCTCTAAGTTCTCCCTCTTGGACTTAAGATTCTTCAAGTTATTCCCCTTCCTTGTTCATATCATATACCTATGTAATCTCCTTGAGAGCACCCTCAAGTGTCTATTTTAGTTCTAAGGAAATCATTTCTATGTATTGAATTGGGGAAGGTTTAATTTGGGGTAGTATTGAAGCTAAAGACCCCTCCCTAGGTCTCTCTTCCAATCTCACTTCTCCCAATTTCTCCTTGCCCTTGCCTTGTTCATCCTATTTTTGCTCACATTGCCCCTATGGTTGTTATTCTTGTTCTATTTTAGGTTTCTCTAGGGTTGTTCCATATGGTCCAAGAAACAAGTGATATTATAAAGGATGCATTTTCCATGCCTCTCCTAATGGCTTTTCATCCTTGATCAACCTATGTTTCAATTCGATGTTGTGCCCTTGGATCTTGGCCAAAGCCTCTTCATAATTCTTGGCTTTAGTATAAATTATGTCATGGACACCAAATTGATGCATGTACTTAAGCTTGGGGATCTTCTTATCTTTCAAGTTCTCACCCATCATGTTCTTTGGATCCCATATTTTGAGTTCATCCAATTGAAAGCCAAATGAATCCATGTGTGTAAACATGATTTCCACCTACTTCTAGTCTTTCAATATCATCTTCCCAATGTTTAGGGGGAAGGGTTGGAGTAGACCCTTCCTTTTATCTTTGCATATCTTATCAACTCCATTAATGAGTTGGGCAGAAATTTCTTGTCTTGTAAGCTTGTTGGGAACATATACTAGCAATCGATAAGGCTGAGACAGGATGCCTTTAATGTTGATGATTATACAATCAGGCTCATACCATATGTCCCCCATTATTTTAACATACTTCTTAATAAGGTGGTGGACCCTAGGCATGGGAACACCTATGATGGCCTCCATTATGGTTGGATAAATGTAATCACAAATAAACTACATGTGATTCTTATACTTGAATATATGCAATTTGGAATAGTGGTTTTGCCTTTTGGAGACAAATTCCTAATCCCTAGGAAGTTAATTGAGGCAAGTAGGGAATTTAGTAGGTATGACATCATGTAAAATTTCTTGTAGTTCTTCCTTTTTATGGTAGTGAATTATTTGGTGAGGAAGACACTGATTAAATCTCTAATTAGAGGGATGAGCTTTTCTTCAACTAGGAAATGCACAAAGGGGACCCAAATTTTATTTACATATGTGGTTAAAGGGGCACCAAAGGCTTGGTTCAACAAGGTCATAATTACCCTAATGCCCTCCTTAAATTAGACTACTATGATTTTAACCTCAAAGTACCTAAAGATATGAGGTCCTTGATGCAGCTAGGGTCTAAGGATATAATCTAGGTCATGGTTGCTAGTCCATTCCTTGATTTTGGATAGGTCTACATGGGGAAAGGGGAGCTTATAATACTTTTCTAAAGTTACAAGAGAAACATATGCTAATCTCTTAGAATTCCCCTCCTAAATGATCCATTTATTATCAATTCTACAGTTAACAAATATGGGAGCAAGGACATTTATGCAATGTAATACCTTAGGTTTTATCATAGCATGATGTAGGCTATCCATTTGGACTGCAACCAAGTCATAGTGCCTCCTGCTTGTGATGGTGATTTTTTGTTCCTCCTTAGAAATAAGTAGTAATTCCTTGATCATGAATAAGAGTTTAGAATAGTTTTTAATGCTTGGGATATTCAAGCCTACCTTATCCAATTTAGCATCCTTGAAGATTTGAACTTCATTATCCGTTGATAAATAGAGCTCGATCTCTCCCTTAAATTACTATATGTGAGTTGACATTATCTTTATTCATGCAAATTATTTGCATTGATGTAAAATGGTCTTTGTGGAAGCTCTTTTATACTCAAAAACACAAATCAAGCTTTCTTTGGATCAAATTAGAACCAATTGAGTATATTTGGGTCACTTTTATGTAGGGTTTAGGGTTTTGGAGATTTAATGGTTAAATATGTCTAAGCTTTGGCTTATACGTGCCTTGGATTTGATTTTGACCTTTGCCTTTATACCTGTTCATTTTTGAGCTCATAAGATCTTGTATTTGTCCTTTTTTACTTGTGTGGTGCCTATGTGGCATTTCTCTAAGCCTTTTATGGCATTTTTCATAAATTTCTTTTGAGCACTAGCCATTGGCATTTAAAAATGCCTCTGTTATTTCATTTCATTAGATCAAAATCTAGGGTTAACATGTGTCATTAATTGTAATATAGGCCCTTGCCTATGATTAGCTCCTTTTATTATTAGCATTGTAGTTGTGACACTTGGCATATTTACATGCCTTCCTCATGCTTCATATCTTATATCAGTCCTTTTTCGAATGAGCATTAGCCATGTGGTGAGATCGTGGTCCTTTAAAAAGTCATGATCATCTTCATGCCATTGAATCATCTTTAGTGATGAAGCATGAACCATCAGATCATCTTTCCATTTTTGTCTTGATCCTTCACCATGCATCAAAATGGCATTTTCTCAAGGCCTCATTGAAAATTTTATGAGAGCCTCCAATCATTGGATCAAAATCTAGTGACGAAGTGCAAACTATTGATCTACAAAGATGCCCAAACTTTAAGTTAGTACATTATTACGACTATGACTTAGGCCTAAGTCCCTTAGGCTAAGATTTATTTCATTTATTAAGTATGAAATAAACCTTAGGCCAAGGGGTTTATGCCTAAGTCTTATGATATATATCCAAAGGGAGGGCCATGGCCTAAATATTCTAGGCCAATGTTTACACCGTGTTTAATAAACATAGTGTATGCATTAGTCTAAAATATTTAAGTCAAGGCTTATAAAATATGCTAAAAAGGATAAACATGACATAATGGCCCAATAAAAAATAGGATTTTATTGTATTGACAAAACACATTAAAACCTTTAGTTAGAAGCATTTAGTCTAAATTTTATGCTATAAGAAATCTCCTTTTAAAATAAGACTTAGTATAAGTCTATAGTTTAAGGTTGATGATATTTTTTAAAAATTCCATGGGGACCTTAAAGTATAGATTTAGAAGTTTATTTTGCATATATTTAGATTATAAGACCATTTCCACATTTTGTAAATTGAGGATTTTTAGTGTTTAAGTATTTCTTGAGCACTTCTCTTAGCCTATAAATCCATTATCAAGCCTTATAAAAATATTTTAGAGTGCATCTTGATCTTGAGAATAATAATTCATTAGATTAAATTTGATGATCACACAGGCATCAAATACATCCTCGTGGATGTCAAATGACAATAATATGAATATCAATTTTATGCTAATGAAGCTTTTAATTTTATGAGATTAAAGTTGACAGTTGTGCAGACATCAAATACACTCTCACAAACATTAAATGACATTTGTGTGAATGTCAATTTTTTATCTGAGAAACAATTCAAGTGACAATTTAGGTGATGGTTCTACCCCAATTGATGACAGAACTTTTAGGAGCCATAACTTTTGCACCATAGCTCTGATTGACTCCCTGTTTGAACTGTTAGAAATCTAAGAAAGAGGAGAACATGGTGAGATGGCATAGATATTTTCTTGGTGGGTTTTTACCCTTGAAAACCTAATGTAAGTTCCCTAAATTTTAATTTTAGTAGTGGAGTCTAAAAATAATAAGTTTCTAAAAATAGTAATTCCTCAAATTCTGTATTATTGTAAATCATGGAAGTCAAACCACTTAATCTCCCTAGAGATTGGTGACCGTACACATCCTCTTCCTACCTTAAAAATGTTTATAAATGAAGATGTAACTTAGAATGGAAATAATATATCTCTTCCCAAAGATAAGCATATGGTTGTATTTGTAATCTTGAGTAATAAAACATCTCTTCTCAGAGAAATCATTATTATGTTATTTTCATGATCTTGAAATATTTGTCAATCAAAAATTTTGAGTTTTGGTTCAATTTTGAGATTGTAAAATTATTATGAACCAATTTAATAATGCCACTTGGCACATCTATCAAGATTCTCAGGGTCTTATATTTAATTCACTCCGTCAGATCAAAATTCATGACAAAGCATCAACCATTGATTATGATCTAAGAACTTACTTATTATTGGTCACTTTGGTGAGCAGGACCCATTTGTCTTTGATCACTAAATTCAAAGGTGAAATGTTTCAATAATTTAGGCCTTATGTAATCCTTTAACCTTTTAATTGTGCCTCACTCTGTCTGATCAAGTCTTCATGATGAAGCAAAGACCATTGATCATGATCTGAGAGCTTCAATATGATTGGTCCAGGGAGTTATGTGTAGGATCTAATTAGTTTTCCTCACATAATTTGATCAAAGGGATATGAGGAAACACAAAACATTATATCATCTAAGATGCACACTATTTAAGTAAAATTTTAGGCTTTTCTTGCTCTATTAGATCAAAGGTCGTGATAAAGTGGAGGTTGTTGGATCTTGCGAGATGCAAGAAAGTTAATGTTAGGACCCTAGTGATAAAGACTTAGGCTAAGGTGTTAATATTAAGGTCTCATTTGTATTAATAAATATATTAGGGCCTTAGTATTAAAATCTTAGGCTAAGTTAGGAAATATTAAAAAGACCCTATAGAATGAAAAATTAGTTAGGCATATGAAAGAACTTTAAAGGGGAAAATAATAAAAGGGGACTAAGAATTTTAAGTTGAGTTTTAGTTTCATTGAAAAAAAATACTAAGATTAAAATATGAAATTTATTCTTAGGTCCAAAAAAGTGGTTTTTAAAAAGGTTCCACCGATTTGGTTCTTGCCAACATTTAAATTTAAAATGAGGGCTTTGGCCAGGGTTTTGAAACACAAAATTCTCAAGGATAAACACCATGTAACTTGAAACTAAGGCAAAAAATAACTTCTAATAGCACTATTAGCCAAAATTAAAGCAAAACATAGCCAAGTAATCTTGCTCTTGATAAAGTGGATGATCTTCAAATCCCATAAATGACCTTAACATGCTAAATTTCATGTTCAAACTTCAAGGTTTCTCAAGGGTCCCAATTTTTTTAAAATGGGAGGTATGTTGGTCCCAACAGGTTCTAAGGATGAATCTATAGATTCTTAACCTACTATCTCCTTCCATGCCCTTGAAGGTTTTTCTACTCCTCATACTCTTAAGGTTCTGGGTTTTAATAAGAGATAGAAGGTTGTAGTATTGATTGACTTAGGTAATACACATAATTTTATCAATAGTAAGTTAGCTACTCATTTGAATTATTTCATCAACCTAGCCCCAAAATTTTAAGTCATGATTGAAAATGGTGGTACAATTAAATATTCTATAAAATTCCATAGTATTAAGTTAGAAATGCGGGACTATTTACTAGATTATCCTATGTTTGTTAATCATATGGGTGGGACTTGCATTATTTAGGGAGTACAATGGCTCACCACATTCGGTACTATTGAGATGAATTTCCATAAACTATTAATGCATTTAAATTCTGAATGCAAGCCATTAGAACTACATGGATTAAGATTTAAATCTCCATAAGTGGTTAGTTCCCATCAGATGACCAAGATGCTAAAAAAATATGTTGAAGGATTTGTGGTGCACTTATTTTCCATTGATGTTCAACAAACTAGGGATTCTATCCATCTTGAGTTACAACAAATATTGGATGAGCATTTAGTTATTTTTAGAAACATGCCAAAGGTCTTCCTCCTAGCCATACCCATGATCATGCCATCAGACTCATTCCTAGAAGTACATCACCCAACATCATACCATATAGATTTCTTATTCCTAGAAGAGTGAAATTGAAAAAATGGTACAAGATTTATTAGAGGTAGGAACCATTCACCATAACCAAAGTGAATATTTTTATCCTGGTGCAAAAGAAGGATGAAACTTTGAGGGTATGCCTAGATTATAGAGACCTCAACAAATTCACTATCAAAGATAAGTTTCCTATTCCTATAATTGATGATTTGTTAGATGAATTATATGATGTTATTTATTTTACCAAGTTAGATCTTTGTTCTCAATATCATCAAATCTAGATGCACATTCTTAAAACAACTTTTCATACTCATGAAGGCCATTATGAATTTTTAGTTATGCCTTTTGGTCTTACCAATACACCACCCACTTTTTAGAGTTTGATGAATACAGTTTTTAGGAAAGTTTTGAGAAAGTTTGTACTTGTGTTTTTTGATGACATCCTTATCTATATCAAAAATTGGGAAGACCACTTGTATCATGTGAAACAAGTACTCTCAATTATTCTGTAACATTAGTTATATGTTAAACCATCTAAATATGCTTTTAGAGTCTAAAAAGTGGAATATTTGGGTCATATTGTATCACATGAGGGAGTAAAATTTGATCCTAAGAAAATCCAAGCCATCATGGAGTGGCATATTCCCAAGACACTTAAGAAACTAAGGGTATTTTTGGGGCTAGTTTTTTACTACTTTAGGTTTGTCAAACACTATGGCATTAATGCAACACTACTCACTTCCTTGTTTAAGAAATACTCCCAGTGGATGGATATAGCTACCAAGGCATTTAAACAACTGAAAATGGATTTGTGTACCACCCTAATATTAGCTACTCTAGATTTTTCTAAAACTTTTATGGTTGAATGCAATGCATCTAGATATGGTATGGGTGCATTAATCATGAAAGAGAGTAGGCTCATTGCCTCTTAAAGTCATAAATTTAAGGGTTAAAATCAGTTTAAACCCATCTATGAGAAAGAGATGATGGTTATTCTACATATAATCAAACAATGGAGACCTTATCTAATAGATCATCACTTTTAGGTAAAGACTAATCATGATAGCCTTAAATATTTTTTAGAATTCTAGTTGTCATCTGAAGAAAAACAAAAATGGGTGATGAAAATGTTAGTTTTTGATTTTGAAATATTCTAAAAGAAAGTAAAAGAAAATGTGGTGGTTGATGCACTATCCAGGTGTGATGAACCAGTTGAAGCATTGTTATGTGCCATGACCATTTGGCAAATAGATTGGCCCAAGGAAATAAGGTTATAATGGGAGAATGATAGTACTACCCATGCATTGATTCAAAATTTAAAGCAGGGTTTTGATAGGATTAAAAAATTTACATGGAAGGGGAATGCATTATGGTACAAAGATAGATTATTTTTGTGTCATAATGATCTTCTCAAATAGAAAATCCTTTAAGGACTTCATGTGTCTCCACTTGATGATCACTCAAGTTTTTTGAAAACCTATCATAGAGTTAAGAAGGATTTTTTTGGAAAGGACTCAATGGATATGTACATAAATATGTGGCTAAAGGTATTGTTTGTCAACAGAACAAAGGTGAAACCATTAAAACCCCAAATCTTTTATATCCCTTATCCATCCCTATTCAATGATGGGAAGAGGTATCTATGGATTTCATTATTGGGTTACCATGATCTAAAGGTAGAAATGTTCTCATGGTTATTATGGATAGACTAAAAAAGTATGCTCATTTTTTTCTGTATCTCAACCATTGGTGGCAAGTATAGTAGCTTATACCTTTCTCAATATAGTTTAGAGATTGCATGGTACTCCCAAGGTTATTATAAGTGATTGGCATCCCATATTCACTAGTAATTTTTGGATATAATTATTTACATATTTGGGAACTCAATTGGCTCATAGCTCATCCTATCATCCTAAATATTATGGACAAACTAAGGTATTTAATAAGTGTATAAAAGGGTACCTTCATTTCTTTGTGTCAAATAAATAGAATAAATGGGTTTAGTGGTTTCCCTTGGCTAAATGGTGGTATAATACTATAGTGTATAGTTCAACCAAAATGTTTTATTTTATGGAATTATATGGATACCATCCTCCGTCATTCACTTTACCTTTGAAATCCCACCCAAAGGTGTGTTTAGTGGAGTAACACTTTCAACATCAACATGAAGTCCTTGCTAGTTTATGTGAAAATTTAGCTTTGGCCTAGAATTGCATAAAGTAATAGGTAGATCAGCACAAGAGTGAGAGGAATTTTGAAGATTGGGACTTTATTCACTTGCATCCATTTAAGCAGATTCCCTTAAACTAATAGAAAAAGGATAAAAAGTTGTCTCCCAAGTATTATGGCCCTTATCAGATCTTACATAAAATTGTTAGTGTGGCCTACAAGCTAGAATTTCCTCCATCCACTCACATTCATCTATTATATCATGTATCTTGCCTTAATAACGTCATTAGACATAGAATTACCACTTAAACTAAGTTACCATAATTAGATGAGGAAGGAAGGGTTATTCTTGATCCTGAAGCAGTACTTCAAACATGCACTAGGTAGCTACAGTCCAAACTAATTATAGAGTATCTAATCAAATGGAAGAATCTATTTTCTGAAGATGCTACTTGGGAGGATGAATCCTTTATTCAACAATATCTTATTTTGATTTAATATTGAGGACAATTTTTTTTCAAGGGGAGGGACATGATATGCACTTAACCATTAGCATGTCTAGGGAAATGTGTAGCCTACTTGTGGATTATATAACCCTTTTGCATATTAATTTACATTTCTCTACACATTCATATGATTATTAGGTTGGCCTATGGGTTTCCCATCACCTTTTTAGACTATATATAGGAGGTAGGGTTAGTTTTTCATCATCATATTTGATTATCCATTCTTATTGCAAGCATTTGGGAGTTGCCCCCTTGAAGTGGCTTATCTATTATTCATATTTTTGGCTATATTTCCATTACATTGTGATATATTTCTATTACTATGCTTATTTGGTGAAGTAATATCATTTCATAAATACATTATTGGACATTTAAATATGTCATTACTTAATTTTTGGACATTTAACTAAGTCATGTCCATTTGATTTCTTTGCATTTGAGCATTCCACTTGTTTATAGTCTCCTTGGACCATTGCCTTTTGACTTGATTTGGAGTGCTCTTGTGTGTGTTCTTGTTTGCTTTTTGAGCTTGTATTTTTACTATATAAAATTTTCCATGATATTTATTATTAATTTTAGGCCTACATGTGATCACATTGGTTCTATGTGCTTCAAAGCTACATCTATCTAGACATATTTCCTTTTATATGCTATATGGTTATATTTGCAGATTTATAGTTGTCTTACCCTTTTAAGGGGAGATAACTAGTATGTACCATATTTCCCTCATCTCAAATGGGGGGTCATATTATTTGGGGAATGTCATGATGGCATGGCTTCCACATTTTTCATATTTTCTAGATTATAGTGAGGGCATGCTTTGGAAGCATGTTCTCCATACTCACATAGTATATGTTACACTAATTTTCAAATTTAGTGGGGGAATGTCATATGGATATAGCTTCCAAAAAATCATAGTTTCATATTTAATTGGGGCATGCTTTGGAATCATGTTCTCCATATTCATTCAATATGGTACTTATAATTCATAAACTTAGTGGGGGCATGCTTTGGAAGCATTTTCTTTTTATCATCTCCAGTTTATAATGGGAGCATGTTTTAGAAACATGTCCTCCACATTGGTACTTATATAAATTTCATATTTATCCACATATAGTAGGGGCATGCTTTGGAAACATGTCCTCCACACTCACATAGTTTTCTAAATTGGCCAAAGCACATAATTATATGATTGTGATACACATTTATGGTAGAATTATATACGTGATATCATTTTTATACACATTTGTAGCATGAGACAAATCTAAGGTTCATATTCTCTTAAAAATGTGCCTAATATTTCAAAATAAAAATCAAATTTAGATTATAAAATTATCGCATGTATGAATACCTAGCAAACTTTTAAGGAATTTAACGATCCAATCTATTATAGTAATTGGTTCACCTTTGGTTATAGTTGGGGTGATTAAATCACTTAATTTTTCCAAGTTTTTAGTTTTGAATTGATCATCCAAGGGTTATGTGGTTGAGTTAATCTCAATTTTTAGGTGGCAACTCACTTTTGCTCTAAGTTTTTGGGTGTGTTCCTTCCAATCTCTCACTATATATCTCTATCTCTTTAGATATATTCACTTTAATTAATTGTCTATATTTATCCTAATCTCAATTTTATATACTTAAAATGACACATATTTTACAAAAACAACTTTCTAGGTGTACTTCTAAACCTTATTCTTTTAATTTAAATATATTTCAATTAATTTTGACCCATATTATATGAATTGATTATACATTATAATATTGGAGTTCAAAATTAGCTCATTACCAATAGGATCTCTCCTAGAAACCATTACCATAGTTTTTATAACACACACATTGTACACAGAGAATAAAATATGCACAAAAAAGTCTTTGTAATATATTCATAATTATCTGTGTGGGTCTCCACAATGATCGAATCAAAAAAACATGGGAGTGCCTACTAAATAGTCTAGGTAGGTTATTTTGTGTAATAAATTATTATTTCATGAACAACTTATAAAATAGGAGTTTATATTATTATTTTGCACTCAAAAAATACATGCACAAAATATAATAGTATCTCCAACAATAAACAAATTCCCGAAACAAGACTTACATTCTTTACTTCAACATGTAACATGTTCTTGGTTTTAGGTCAGTGACCAGCAAAGCAATCAAATTCAACTCAAGAAAATATAGGGTGTGCATACACACCCAAGTACTTATTCTTTCCTTTAAACTAGAAATTTCATTACTATATTAAAGGGTCAAAAAATGTAGATGATATTTTCTGATTATGTATCACCTCAATCTTGTACACTTAGCAAACTCATGATCCTAGTTTTTCTTCATATTTATACACATGCCTTACTTCTACAAGCCTCATATCTACTCTATCTTGTGCTCCCTGGCCTATATCTTAGTCTAACTAGCCTTATATTAATGACACAGACATCTCATCTTGCCCAGAATGCTTAAAATGTACTTATCTTACACCTCTATATATTATGAGCCTATGCCTTCTCTCTTTTTCCCTAGACACTAACACATGGGTTAGATAGTGGCATCAATGTGTAGTCACATAAAATGTCACTTGAGTGTAATGAGTGTCAATTGAGACCACCTTATCACTAGCTTAGACCTAAACCTATATTAGGTCCTCTTTCGATACTTATCCAACTTTTATGTAGGTCTAACCCATTCCCAAATGTACCAAAAGTAATCCCACATAATTTCCTAGGCATATAGGCTCATAGTGCACCATATGCTTCCACTTAGACAATAATGCAGCCCTTTGGACACTAGCACACTAGACTAGTGACCAAGGGACCATGATATTGTTGCTTACCTATTTTATCCTCTAATGAACATATTTCCATTTCTTAAAACACTTTAGGTTTGACCTAGACCTATTTGACATCTTGACAAGCACTAGATCAATATACATACCACTCTTATCCCTTTACCCATTAAATGGAATTCAGATGCAAATATACATAAATAAGATCATAAATAAGTTATGCAAATCAAATTTATTGATCCCTATTCTATCCTACTACATAAAACCATCTAGAATATCCCAAAGCTCTGAATACTCATATTTCTAATCTTGTTTTTATGCTTGAACATGCCCCTTGTTTATAGTCTCTATGGACCATTACCTTTAGACTTGCTTTGGAGTGCTCTTGTGTATATGCTTATTTGCTTATTGAGATTCTATTTTTAATATCTAAATGTTTCCATGATATCTATCATGTATTTTAGGCCTACATGTGATCACATTGGTTCTATGCACTTCAAAGTTACATCTACCTAGACATATTTTCTTTTATATGCTACATGATTACATTCATATATTTATAGTTGTCTTACCCTTTTAGGGGAGATAACTAGTATGTACTATCTTTCCCTCATGTCAAATGGGGGAGGGAATATTAGTTGGGACATGTCATGGTGACATGACTTCCACATTTCTCATAGTTTTCAGATTATAGTGGGTGCATGCTTTAGAAGCATATTCTCTATGTTCACATAGTATATAGTACTTACACTAGTTTGTATATTTAGTGGGTGAATGTCATATGGACATAGCTTCCCTACATTCACAATTTCATATTCGGTTGGTGCATTCTTTGGAAGCATATTCTCTAAACCTACTTATTTTTTAGTATCTCTAGTTTATAGTAGGGGCATGTTTTGGAAACATGTCCTCCACATTGGTACCTATATCAAGTTCATATTTATCCATATATAGTGGGGGCATGATTTGGAAACATGTCCTCCACATTCACATAGTTTTCTAAATTGGCCAAAGCACATAATTATATGATTGTAATACACATTTGTGGTAGAATTATATACATGGTGTCATTTTTACACATAGTTTTAGCATGAGACAAATCTAAGGTGCATATTATATGAAATATGTGCCTAATTTTTCAAAACCAAATCAAATTTAGATTATAAAACTATTTCATGTACTGATACCCAGTAAACTTTTAAAGATTTTAATGAGCCAATATATTGTAGTAATTGGTTCACCTTTTGGTATGGTTTAGGTTATTAAATCAATCAATCTTTCCAAGTTTTCAATTTTGACTTGATCATCAAAACTTACCATGTTACAAGTATCATTGGGTTTCATGATTGAGTTAATCTTAACTATCAAGTGGCAACTCACTTTTACTCTAAAGTTGGGGATATGTACCTTCCAATATCTATATATATATATATATATATATATATATATATATATATATATATATATATATATATATATATATATATATATCCTTAGATATATGTACTTATATATTTATCCTAATCTCAATTTTAGATTCTTACAATGACACATATTTTATAAAAATAACTTACCAATAGGAAAAGTAGTTACATCAACACACAGGTGTACTCTTGAACCTTATTCTTTTAATTTCAATATATTTCAAGTACGTTTGACCCAAATTATATGCATTGATTATACATTGTAGCATGCTCTTGGTTTCAGGTTAGTGACTAATGAAGCTCTCAAATTCAACTCAAGCAAATACAAGGTATGCATACAAACCTAGGTACTTATTCTTTCCTTTAAACTAGAAATTGCATTCCTATATTAAAGGGTGGGCAAATATAGATGATATTTTTTTTATTATGTATCACTTCAATCTTGTACACTTGGTAAACTCAAGACCTTGGTTGTTCCTCTTAGTTATACATATGCCTTGCTTCTGCAAGCCTCACATATGTTCTATCTTATGCCCCTTGGCTTATCTCTTAGTCCAACCAACCTTATGTTAATGACACAAAAATCCCATCTTGTACAAAATTTTTAAAATGTACTTATCTTACACCTTTATATATTATGAGCTTATGCCTTCTCTCCTTCTCCCTAGACACTAACACTCAAGTCAAATAGTAGCATCAATGTGTAGTCACATAAAATGTCACTTGAGTGTAATGAGTGTCACTTGAGACCACCCTATCCCTAACTTATCCCTATACCTATCTTGGGGCCTCTTTCGATCCTTATCCAACTTTTATGTGGGTTTAACTCATCCCTAGATATACCAAAAGTAGTCCCACACCATTTCCTAAGAATCTAGGCCCATAGTGCACCAAATTTTGCCACTTTGACACTAGTGTAGCCCTTTAGACACTAGTGCATTGCACTAATGACCAAGGGACCATGTTATTATACCTTACCCCTTTTCTCCTCTAATGAACATATTTCCATTTTTCAAGACACTTAAGGTTTGGCCTAGACCTACTTGACATCTCGCCAAGCACCAGATCAATATATATACCACTTTTATTCCTTTACCCATTAGATGGAAATTAGAAGCAAATACACACAAACAAGATCAAAAATAATTTATGAAATTCAAGGTTATTGATCCCTACCCTACTTCTACATAAAACCATCTACAATAGCCTAGAGCTCAAGATACTCAGATTTCTAGTTTCAAGTCTCACTCAAATTAACACTCATATTAGCATTCACTTGCACTTACACCAACCACTTAGGTGGGAGAACTACATCGAGATTGATACCCTCTTGAGGTATTGGTATGTAAGCAACTCTCAACATAGTGGGTTGTTGATATCATATTTAGTCTATCTAGTTAACATCACACTTTTGTTACTTGTGCTCTTCAAATACCCTAACAACATGGAGATCTAAAGTTTCATTTCCAAATCAGTCAAAATAGGTAATTAACAATGAATCAAGATTCATCTATTCAAGTACAAGTGTCTCAGACTCAGGTGAAGGCATATCTATAAGTTCATATTTTTCTCTGTAAAAGGATATTATCATGCCCCTGAGGACACTAGCAAAGTGTGCTACTATAGATCAAGATTTCTAAGACTTATTTCTATTTTATGACACTCTGAACAAATTTTGTACCAGTTTCCAACCTTTCATTCATTTGTCTCAGTCAATTTATAGCTAAGTACATCTTTATGTAATTAATTTTTATATTTAAAATAATTAGATTAGATTAGTTATTATACAAATCTAGGGTTGTATTTATTTGATATTTACTTTTTGATTTTCATATTCCATAAATTTAATAACCTAGGATTTTACACACCATAACTCCCTTAAAATTTAAATCATTTGGTGAACCCAAATTATTTCAAATATTACCCAAACCCTAACCCTAGATGATACTAGGGTTTGTATCCTTATTTTTTATATTTCCCTTGGCTATGTTAGGCTTTTCATATTTCATATATTCTATTTTATGTTATGGTGTGGAGCTAAAAGCTTCAACTATTTGCAGACACAAGAGGAAGGATGCTAAAGAACCAGAGAAACTGGTGTCGGTAGTATAACCGACGTTGGTCATAGACAGTGGATAAGGAGACCGGCAATGGCAGGGAGTCAGCCGACGTCGACAGCACTAGACTAGTAGGGACCAGCGTCGATCGCCTATGTATTTTTGGAACTGCTGTTGATGAACAGTCAGTTAAGTGAAGCGAGTGTTTGCATATCAAGCGACTAATTATAGTCACGAGCTGTGTGTCTAATTATTGTAACTAGAGTTTTATTTTTGTAAGTATGGGATCTTATTTATAGACCCATAAGGCATGTATTGTAATTATTTCTAAGGCAAGTAAAAGCATTAAAGCTAGCAAGGTCAAGGAGATCTACAGGTGTAAGGTCAAGGAGATCAACTGAAGCTTTCAAGGAGGGATAGCAACTCAGGCTTTAGAGTTGTTGTGTTGAGCAAGAGAGAGAGGGAAGAAGGTCTTGAGGTGTGGTAAGCCTTTGAGGTGGAGGAAGAAGTGGCATCTTCCTTATTGTATTTTCTTCTAGTAGTATTTAATACAAGAGTGTGTATTGTCTCTCAAATTCTTTATTGTCTCAAGTTTCTAGCTATTTTATCATTCTGGTATAATTCCATGTTTAATTGCATATAAGAAAGTAATCAATTGTGCTCTAATTGGTAGAGCTTCAGATCCCCTGACAAGTGGTATCAGAGCTACGGTTTTTAGGAAGCAGGGTATTGTTTTTGATTACAGGTCATTCACAGGGTTTTCTGATTGAGTGGGAGTTCAGCAATGGCAAAAGAAAGTAGGCTACGAATGGAGAAGTTTAACGTCAAGAATTATCAACATTGGAAGATGCAGATTGAGGACTATCTATATCAGAAGGATTTGTACTTACCGTTGGGTGGGGTTGCATGCAAGCCCACAGATATGAAGGATGAAGAATGGAACATTCTTGATCGGAAGGCTCTCGGTTCCATAAGGTTGAGCCTTGCATCGTCTGTGATTTCCAGCTTATCACAGTGCAAGACAACGAAAGAGTTGATAAATTCCTTGGAAAATTTATACGAAAATCCCTCTGCTTCTAATAAGGTATATCTTATGAAGCAGCTATTTACTTTGCAAATGTAGGAAGGTGGATTGGTACATACTCATCTCAGTGATTTCCATGGTTTGGTAAACCAATTAGCTTCAGTCAATATTGTTTTTGATGATGAGGTAAAGGCTCTCTTGATTTTATGTTCTTTGCCTAAAAGTTGGGATGGTTTGGTTATGGCAGTAAGTAATTCTGCATCTGCTTCTAAAATCTTAAAATTTGATGATGTTGTGAGTGTGATCTTGAATGAAGAAATACGTAGGAGAAGCACATGTGAATCATCAAGGAATGCTCTAAGTGCAAAAATCAGGGAAAGGTAAAGGGAGAAGGTTGAGCAAGGGAAATCAAGGTCAGGAAGGAGATCTGAGTCTAAAGGTATTACCTACTGGTTTTGTGGAAAGAAAGGACATACAAAGGAGTGTTGGCTGAGAGATAAAGAGAATCAACATGTAGGTATGGAAGAAGCAAAGGATGCAAATATTGTGATGCAGGATGCTCTCATACTTTCTTCAGATAGTCAGGTAGGATCATGGATTTTAGATTCTGGTTCATCTTTTCATGCATCCCCAAACAGAGATTTGTTCTACGAGTATGAACAGGGAGACTTTGGAGTTCTTTATTTAGGGGATGGTATGCCTTGTCAGATAGTTGGCAAAGGGAAAGTGCAGCTGAGATTGTAGATTGACAACATGTGGGTGTTGAAAGAGGTCATGCATGTTCCAATTCTGAAGCAGAGTCTGATTTTTGTAGGAAGGTTGGGAGATGAGGGATGCACAATAACCCTCACAGCGGATTCTTGGAAGGTTACCAAGGGAGCACTTGTTCTAGCAAGAGGTA
This sequence comes from Torreya grandis, assembly GCA_037957365.1. Lineage (NCBI taxonomy): Eukaryota > Viridiplantae > Streptophyta > Pinopsida > Cupressales > Taxaceae > Torreya > Torreya grandis. The sequence continues at coordinate 2,819,645 of JARHVA010000896.1, forward strand.
AGAAAGTAGATACTCTTTATCTGTCTACTTGTATTACTGATTCTACTTCTGGTGTAGATTCGAAGATGTGGCCTAATAGGCTTGGTCACAAGAACAGGAAGGGAATGGAAGTTCTTGATTCAAAAGGTATGTGTTCAAATTTGAAAAGCATAAATACAGTTCATTGTAGAAAGAGTAAATTTGATGCTTTTGATAGGAACAAAGAAGCCTCAGTGTTTATGGAGGAGATGAAGGACAGAGATCAGTCACAAGGGCTGAATAAGTCTGAGTAGGGCAGCATGGACAGAGGTATGATCCAAGAAGAGCTCGCAAATGAAAATTTCATCACTTACAGGAACTCACAGACACCAATGTCGGTAGCTTGGCACCGACATCAGTCATCCAGATACCGACATCGGTCATGTGCAGACCAGCAGGGTCAGTAGGTTAGACAGGAGAAGTCTGACGTCGGTCATAAGGACCGATGTCAGTAGGAGGGACACTGGCATCAGCTAGGGAAATGACGTTGGTAGTCAGGGTCAGTGCAGGGAACCAACATCGGTCGGGAGCAGACTGGGAGATGGCCTAGATCGGTCACTGAAATGGATGTTGGGTGAATTAATAAGTCTCAAACACCCATGTGGAGGTCAGGAAAGGTATGTGAACCTCATATTCATTGTTCACCTTCTTTATATTGCTTACTGATAGTCATGAACTAGGAAGATGGAAGAATCAATGCAGGTAGAATCCAGAAATAGTGGGAGCTTGGCATGGATGAGGAGTGTGAGTCCTTGGAGAACCAAACAGGTATTTGTTGGTAGTGTTGTCAGCTGGAAGGAAGCACTGGATAGAGGGATGGATTCCCATTTTAGAGAAGAGAGTGGATGGACACATGAGATAGAAGGCTATGGTATATGGTCTTGATTATGCTGTAGAATAATGGAGGTTTGACCATTGTATTTTATCTTTACTAGGTTGGATAATATTAGCTACATTATCCTATTATTGTATTGTGTTACTTGTTGCAGGGTTTCATATACAGGGAGTTTTTTGAGCTAAGGGTAGAGTTGGTTCAAAAGTATGTCATGGATAATTTAGGAGCAGCAAAATTCTTGTGGCATAAGAGATAGGTATTACATCATAGGTTTGCATGGTGGTTGGTCTTCAAGAGCAACATTGAAGAGGGATACAGAGCCTAAAGAATAAAATAGATGGTGTACAGGTACAGGTACAAGTTGCAGCTATTTATCTCCAAGTGGGAGATTGTTATGGTGTGGAGCTAAAAGCTTCAACTATTTGCAGACACAAGAGGAAGGATGCTGAAGAACCAGAGAAACTGGCATCGGCAGTATAACCAACATCGGTCATAGACAGTGGATAAGGAGACCGGCAACGGTAGGGAGTCGGCCGACGTCGATAGCACCAGACCAGCAGGGACCAGCATCAATTACCTGTGTATTTTCGAAACTGCTGTTGACGAACAGTCAGTTAAGTGAAGCGAGTGTTTGCATGTCAAGCGACTATTTATAGTCATGAGCTGCATGTCTAATTATTGTAACTAGAGTTCTATTTTTGTAAGTATGGGATCTTATTTATAGACCCATAAGGCATGTATTGTAATTATTTCTAAGGTAAGTAAAAGCATTGAAGCTAGCAAGGTCAAGGAGATCTACAGGTGTAAGGTCAAGGAGATCAGCTAAAGCTTTTAAGGAGGGATAGCAACTCAGGCTTTAGAGTTGTTGTGTTGAGCAAGAGAGAGAGGGAAGAAGGTCTTGAGGTGTGGCAAGCCTTTGAGGTGGAGGAAGAAGTGGCATCTTCCTTATTGTATTTTCTTCTAGTAGTATTTAATACAAGAGTGTGTATTGTCTCTCAAATTCTTTGTTGTCTCAAGTTTCTAGCTACTTTATCATTCTGGTATAATTCCGTGTTTAATTACATATAAGAAAGTAATCAATTGTGCTCTAATTGGTAGAGCTTCAGATCCCCTGACATTTTAATATAACTATTTCATTTTAGTTGTTATATGCCATCTAAAAAATTCATATCCCTTCATTTAAGAAGAAGTGAAAGGCTTTATGGAAATCATATTGAGTATACTTAGATTCCTTCCATTTAAGCTTACACCATGGATAAAGGACTAGTTATAACCCCCTCATTGATCCTTCATGTCTTTATGTGTACTTTAATGATAATACATTTGAACATGAACAATACACTCAAAATCATAATGATACACAAGATGGGACTCGAGATACACTCCACCCAGTTGATGATGATAATATTATAGTTAATAAGGATAAGATATTACAAATTTTTAGAGAGATACTTTAGGAATATCCCTATGATTATGCATATATTTTGTAATTTGTATTTGAAGTCAAGAATATATCACTTGGTCAATGTTCTAACCCCACATATGTTAATATAATTACACCTACTATAGGGGTAACTCACATTATACAATAACTAGTTATAATCCAAAAACCTTCACCATTGTAAATACCTCCTATGGCTAGTACACATTCCTCCTCTCTAGATGTTAATCCCTTATACATGAGATCTATTATCTATAGGCTAAGGTGTTATAACTTGAGTATAGTGCTACTAGGTCATATCATACCTTGGGTTCTCATGTACTTCGACATACACCTTTATCACATCATATAGCAGTAACTCCTTTGCCATCCAATTTTGTGGCACCCAAGCTTAATTTTTATGATGATAAGGGTGACCTAAACCATCATCTACATGATTTTCATGAAGCATTTTTGGACTGTGTCTAATGATTAACTCCTCACTAAGTTATTCCCTTGAAATTTAAATGACTATGTATTAGACTGGTTTTATGATCTTCCTAATTAGTCCATCATAGCATTTAATCCATTGGTAGATATGTTTTTGGTACACTTTTTTTATCAACATTAGTGATAAGGTTTTATATGATCAAGTTTCCGAACTCAAACAAAAATATAATGAGATAATAGTTGAATATGTCTTACAATTTAAAATTATATTAGCAAAGATGACTAGCCCCATGGAAGATAGAGAACTCCATGACATATTCAAAAAATGTTTATTACTAGCATTACATGAAGCTATTATATTTAATACGTTTCCATCATTCATAGATCTATGCCATATAGTGAAAGAGTAGGAAATCAAGCTTCTCTCTATGGGAAAAATAAAGTAAACAAATGGATTAGATTAAATTAATAAGAGTTTTGATAATCCCCCATGCAAGGTAAGGCCCACTAAAAAAAGAATGATTAAAAGATAATAGTTAATGCAACCTTAAAGCTAGATCCTTGCATGATTTTATCAGCTCCTCTAAGGAGACCTTTTATGCATGTTCCTAAATCTCCAGTATGTGTTCTCCAATAACTCTTGGAAAGCAACTTCATATCTCTCCCTCCCATTAAAGAGGTTGATACAACTAAGCCTCTTCCAAATAACTATGATTTGAATGAATTTTATGACTATCATAGGGCACCAAGCTATACTATAAATAGATGCATCCATTTATGACATAAGATACAAGATTTGATAGATGTTGATATGTTTTGATGCCATCAATCCTACAGAGGCACCTAAACCACAACCAATGGAAGCAAAAGCATTGAAAATATTTTTAGATCTATTTCCAAAGCTTACAGCTAATGAAATAATAGTAGATTTAGGTGCTCATTACACATATTAGGCATATCCACCACTAGCATCTTATCATACTCATATAATTGACACACACTATCTACATAATATCATTGGGGTATATCGTACTCTAGTACCAAATAGACCTTGTAACATATGATTATGATGGAGATCATTAGTCTTCACTTGTTAGTGTAATACAAACCCAAAATCAAACAAATCAATGAAAATAAAAACCATGTTACCTAAGTAACTAGGTGAGAAATTACATAACTCAAATATAATTAGAAGATAAATCAAATACTAACTTTACCTTCCTTGTCAAATGGTTCTTGTTCATTTTCATATAAGAGTGTTCATGCTCAGCTTTTATGTCCAATGGATTCCTTTTAAAATGTGTTTGATTTTAAATTAGCACCTATCCTTATCCACTTTTGGCTTAGATTGGCTTGGCATGTGATAACAAAATGAATTTTTCTAGAGATAATTTGGCATTACTTATTTGCACAATAAAGCTTCTTGCATTATAAGTTTAGCTTGAGATCTTGTTGGAACAATGGAAATGGCACTTGTATTTATAGGTTTTTAAATTAACCCTAACTTAAGTGTAGTTAGGTTAGAATTAACCATGGTTAGGTTGGGGAGGGGACAAGTAATTAACATTTTGTATAGAGATCTCATTTATTAAGCATGGTTCACCATTTCTAGAATTAAGGCAGTTATGAAGATATTTCCAATACCTTAACTTTGAGGATGATGACATCACCATGACCTCATTTTTATTTAAATTTCATTTTTATAAAATAAATATTCACTAATTCAACATGTAATTTTCACTTAAGCAGTTAATTGGATTTTCTTAGTTAATTAATTCTACTAAGGGTTTTGGCATTTTAGGAATTGGATAAGTGCCTCGCTTAATGGGTCAAAAAGGCTAGTTTGTCAATTTCCTAGGTCATAATTTTATTGGGGATCAATAAATGGGAGGTTATCATTACATACAAGATAATACCCAAAATAGGGATGCCTTGACATGATTTTGGGTAATTATATCCCATGTGCAGATGAAATTGGGATATCTAGTGACTTCTAGGCTTAATTTATGTTGTTTGGTAGGAATCAATCTAAATTCAATTTAGACATGGAATGTAGATAAAAAGGAGTGTCTACAAACCTCTCATCACTTTATCAGAGTATGATATAGTCAATGATGACACATATTTATATGCACTCTTTGTACGAGCCTACATTGATCATCATCCTATTCAAATCATCATGATTGATAATGGGTTAAGCATCAATATGTGTACTATTACACTTATACATCATTTAGGCTATTTAGAGTAAGATATTTCTCAAAAAAATATAGTTATTCATGGTTTTAGTGGTCATGTTTAGATTTCCATCAGGTAGATAATACTTCCATTATAGGTTGGTCTTGCACATATGGTGACCTTATTCTTAGTGGTACCTAGTGCCAATACATTTGACATTATATTGGGTAGGCCTTGGATACAATAGCTTTAGGCTATCCCATCCATCATACATATATGTCTCAAATATATACATGTGAATTAGGTGGTTAAAATTGAGGGAGTTTTATATGTATATCCTTTACCTATTCTATATCTAGTTATACAATAGTCACTAGTTACATCCCTAAACATAAAGTCCATTAGCATACCTCATATATCAATTGAGCCACTAGTGCAAGTGAGGTATACTCCTACAAAATTAACACATATGCATAATCTATAATAGAGATATTTATTAGAGATAACCTTATGTTAAACACATGTTATGGATTCTATAGATCCTCTCCTTAACCCATTACCATACAAATCAATGTTACAATATAGAGCATCCACTCCAGTTACAGCTTCTTCAACCAAATGGGTCCCCAAGTGCTCCATAGTGCATCAGCATATTTAGTTAGATCCAAAAATTCATATCCCCACCCCATAGATAATTTTAGCTATAGATTACTTAGTACATATAATTCTCTAGTCTTAGATACCTCATCACATAGCACACACAATCACTCTTCCTCTCTTTGATACATGACACATTGATTATGAGACTCTTGAGAGACTCATCGGCTCATAATACCTATCCTCTTATACATAACCTATACTCATAAAATAATATATATATATATAACATGTTCAAAAATACAAAAAACATTCAAATATTTCTCATAAAAGACAAAATCTTACATTATATACATTTCCATGTTTACATTACTTATATTTTCTAGGTACTACATATGTTATCTATGTTAATATAGTTTATTTTAGTTTTATCATACATACATGCTTCACTTGTTCTCTTCGAGTGTTCATAGATTCTTACAAGACTCAAGTCCATCACATAGATCTAGATTTGTTACTATCTACCCACTAGGGGAATATGCACAAATACATAGATTTAGCATTGATAAATTCACCCATTAAGGACATCCTACACATAAATCCCACTTTACCAATAGAGAATCCACTCTAGTTATAGCTTCTTCAACCAAATGGGTCCCCAAGTGCTCCATAGTTCATCAGCATATTTAGTTAGATCCAAAAATTCATATCCCCACCCCATAGATAATTTTAGCTATAGATTACTTAGTACATATAATTCTCTAGTCTTAGATACCTCATCACATAGCACACAAAATCACTCTTCCTCTCTTTGATACATGACACATTGATTATGAGACTCTTGAGAGACTCATCGGCTCATAATACCTATCCTCTTATACATAACCTATACTCATAAAATAAAATATATATATATATATAACATGTTCAAAAATACAAAAAACATTCAAATATTTCTCATAAAAGACAAAATCTTACATTATATACATTTCCACGTTTACATTACTTATATTTTCTAGGTACTACATATGTTATCTATGTTAATATAGTTTATTTTAGTTTTATCATACATACATGCTTCACTTGTTCTCTTCGAGTGTTCATAGATTCTTACAAGACTCAAGTCCATCACATAGATCTAGATTTGTTACTATCTACCCACTAGGGGAATATGCACAAATACATAGATTTAGCATTGATAAATTCACCCATTAAGGACATCCTACACATAAATCCCACTTTACCAATAGAGAATCCGCTCTAGTTATAGCTTCTTCAACCAAATGGGTCCCCAAGTGCTCCATAGTTGATCAGCATATTTAGTTAGATCCAAAAATTCATATCCCCACCCCATAGATAATTTTAGCTATAGATTACTTAGTATATATAATTCTCTAGTCTTAGATACCTCATCACATAACACACACAATCACTCTTCCTCTCTTTGATACATGACACATTGATTATGAGACTCTTGAGAGACTCATCATCTCATAATACCTATCCTCTTATACATAACCTATACTCATAAAATAAAATATATATATAACATGTTCAAAAATACAAAAAACATTCAAATATTTCTCATAAAAGACAAAATCTTACATTGTATACATTTCCATGTTTACATTACTTATATTTTCTAGGTACTACATATGTTATCTATGTTAGTATAGTTTATTTTAGTTTTATCATACATACATGCTTTATTGTTCTCTTCGAGTGTTCATAGATTCTTACAAGATTCAAGTCCATCACATAGATCTAGATTTGTAACTATCTACCCACTAGGGGAATATGCACAAATACATAGATTTAGCATTGATAAATTCACCCATTAAGGACATCTTATACATAAATCCCACTTTACCAAGTTATATAATTATATACTACACTAATTTTTTCTAACTAATAATACTATAGACTTAATTTATGTACATATTTTCTCTTATACAAATTTGTACATGTTCATGCATACTTTCATTTTTAGCTTTCCTAGTTTTAGATTTAGTTGGGCCTCTTTGTATTCTACATATATTTGAGGGAATATAAATATGACATTTTTATATGACTATTTATCAATTCTTTTCATTGTGTGTATGCTTTGGACATGTGCCCATGTCCTTATGTGTGCCTTCTTGATAGTGTATACAGACATTTTAGCATGTCCTTGTATGTTTTCTCTTTCTCAAACTTAGTGAAATATGCCCTTGTCCCTTATATTATGTCCCTTAATCATATTTTGCATGCCTCATTTGTTTATATGTATGCTCTCATGTATGCATCATGGCCATGGCACTTATCTCTTGGTTTTTACACTTACACTCAGTTTTTGATGCCATGATAGACCTCATGCATCTCCTCTTCCTCCTTGGGTACCTTGATGGACATCATGCCCTATCCTCCTAGGTAATTACTAAGATTATACTCATATTTATTTTTAATTTTCATAATTACATTATTCAATATATCTTGACAACCACATGAATGATAGATCCAACATACATCATACATTGCCAACTTATGCTCAATCAATTGTCATGTATACACATTACATTGGTTTATAATGCATATATCATATGTTTTTAGTCTAACATATAGGGTGAAGATATTTCATTTTTAGGATATTTATTACATAGGTTCAATAATCCCCCTCAAAAGAGGGGGAAATCATAAGATTTTATCATAAATATCAGGCCATTTAGGTGTACTCAAAACATAGTTTTCCGCATGTAGACATACATTATAAAGCTCAAAATTAGGAAAACACGATGGAAAATAGTAATAAATAGACTAATTTTTATTTTACACAAAAAAATAGCATAAGGACACTAGCTTAGTATAGAGGGCTCTAGTATAGTGTGTTGCTATCCAAGGAACCATGCTACTATCTAGTAACCCTGAAAATAGAAAATTCTAGAATTGTCATAGAGGTACAGAAAGTATACTTCATGTTTAAAAAAATTTAGTGATAAATTATAAGTTATACTTAATTTATTCTTAGTTTTGTAGATAATCATACCAATTTTCTCATATTTTGGGCATCATGCACAACATATTCACTCTTATTTTAGTTTTACATATACATGTTATCATTTAGAAGTGCACCCTTATTGAAAATGTGTGTTTATTCTCACTTTCATTGATACAATGAAAAATCTCCAAGTTATGGGACCTTATAATTAGAGAGAACATCTAGATTAAGTTTTTTTTCCCTTTGGTACACACACCTACTTATATTTAAATTATCTTATTATGTGCTTTATTGACTAGGAAAAGGGTAAAAGGAGCAATGTAAAGCTGAAAATGGAAATGAAAATTGAAAATTGGGGTGATGCACCAATATTAAATTCAATTATGCCTATACTTGACACACTTTAAAATCTGAATAACTTTCACACATTCACTTCATCTTCATACAATGACTCTTGTAAAGGTATTTCACACAGAGGTCTTGACAGACACCTACACTAGCTTTAGAAGAATGAATAATGTTTGAATTCACTTCTAGATTATATACAAATCAGACTTAGACACTTTATATGACCTTAAATAATGTTTATTTTCTGCATAAATGTGATATATTTATACATAAACATAGGAAAAATAATTATTCACTAAGTTCTATCAATGAATATTAAGAACACTATTCATGATCAACTTGAAGATGGAGGAAAAAATCAGCTCTTTAATGCTTCAAAAGTGAGATGGTAAAAATGTTGGTAGAGTTTTTGTAAGCCAAAAGCATAATTTTATCATAACCCTTCCCTAAATGATAATTCATATAGAAGAGAAGAAGAGAGAGAAGATAATCATCTCTAATCAAGTTCACTCTTCTTTTACTTCAAAATCTATTTCCAATTTATTACATAGAAACTTTAGAGTTAAAAATTTCTTTAATAATGAAATATGGAGCCATAGGAGAGAGAGGGAGAGTTGACAATCCAAAGGGCTCTTCATGCATTTTGAATCTTGAGTTAATCTGCTTTAATCATGAAAACATCTTGATCTTCTTTAGTTAAATCTTTTTTGTCTTTAGTTAAATTTTCATGGTCTTGCATGAATCCTAAATTTATACTTTAGTTATATTCACTTGCATCTTGAGTTGACTGGACTTATCTTGACTTCAAACCTGGAGTTCAACGTGAGCTATCTTGCATGCAACTTGTATGCATGTTTGGCCTCGTGTCTTTTCTTAAAATAGCCAAAAAGGGGGGTGTAGTATAATAAATATGCATGTTTCCTTTTTAAATGAATATCTTTCCTAAAAATATGTCTCTAATTTTAATGAAAACCTTAAATCCATTTATTTACCTTTGCATATTAGGTAACTCCACTTTTGTAGGGTTAATTGAAGGCTCTTATTGTTAGCTTAAACTTGCTAAATTCAACCCAAAATAGATCATAATAGTTAGATATATGGAATAATATTTATTATTAATTATCCATTTAATTTTATTGATAAGTGTGCACTTTATGATGACTATAGTAGCTCTTCAAACTAGTTCTTCTTCCATATGCCTAACTTGTGTAACTTTGACAAATTTCTTAAATGCACTGTTAGATCCAAAAACTTGATGTATCCTTATAATTATAATATATAATGATAAAAAATATGATTTTAACATAATTAACATGGTTTTACATACCTTTAAACAAAATTTTAGATCCAAACTCCATGTATAACTCCAAAAAACACTATTTTATGCTCTCATGTGCTATCTTGTTCTCAAGGAACCCTAATTTGGATTAGGGGGTATAAAATGAGTTAAATACCTAAATAAACACTTATTATGTTATTTTTGGATATTTATCAATATTTTAGACCTATAAAAGTTTTAAAATCTCCAAAATTCTTCACCAAACTCCCTAATAAAAATTCACAAAAAAGTGTTCGTTTGTTACTCTAAGAATGACCTGGAGATATTTTTCAATGATATAAACCTATTTTGAATTAATTATCATTTATTTATACCTTTAAATTAAATATACATTCTCTCAAATCAATTTTTTCCATAGGAAGGACCTAAAACACCCATTACCAACTCCATTTGTGAGCAAAAAAGTGAAGAAACATTCATTCCCTTCATGATAAGGTTTGTATATTGTAATTTTATATATAATAAGGTAAATCATAGTATTTAAAAATAAATAAATATTAAATTACATCAAAATATACCCCAATTTCAAATTTCAAGATTTTTCATTCAAAAAAACTCAAAATATGCATTTTTGGTGTTGACTAGCTTGTCCAATTTCATTTCTAAATGCATGTAGGTCTATGTTTTACAATTTTATTAAGTTTTATGAGTGATAAATACTTAATTATTTTTTTATTATAAAATTTCATAACCCTTATCATCATTAAAATAATTTTATGTTCTTAAATAATCACGTAAACCTCTCAAAAATTGCCTTTTTGGACTGTCTCTCTTACTTACTTAAAACCATGATGCTTGTACCTTTGCCTTTATCCATTATTTTCCCTAAAAAATTTTTGTATGAATATTTATAAATGTATTATATTCCCCATAATATCTCATATAAAATTTATTTTTTTAAAAATAGCTCAAAAATTCAAACCTATTACTTAAAACCAAACCATGAGGGTTTAAGAAGGGTTTTAGAGCACCTATTATTAATAAATATTATTCATAAATTTAATTAAATTTAATATAAAACCAATGAATATAATATTTTCCCCAAAATTCCTCTAATACCATTTGATCCAACTCCTCTTCACCTTTATGTATCGAGCATCTAAAAATTGTCTCCACTAGCTTGCAAATAGCTAGTTAGAGAAATAAAAGAAACCTCTGTCAAAATTTGGACTTATGAGTTGTTAATGAGAATTATTTTATATTTATTAATTTTTTATGAATTTTTTAATATCTTTTTTTACCTTTAATCTATGAATTTATTTTTCTTGAAAACCTGCACATAAGAAACTTTGACCAATGGTGGCAAAATTATCAATATTGTTGGTGACTTTGTTGAGATGTTTTCCTGATAAAAACTCAAGACTAGTAGATATATCCATTGGGTTATAGATTCATAAAAATATCACCAAATATAAAACATAAAATATCTTCCTCAATTAATTACAACACTTGTACATAAGCACTTATTGAATTGAAAATTAGAACAACTACCAGCTAAAATATGTGCAAGATAGCACTTAGAGGAATGTGAAAACTAAACCTACTAACAAAACATGTTCATAACATCACTTGGAGGAAATTTAAAATCTAAAAATACTATGTAAAACATTAGATATCCACCTAAACCAAAAAAAAAACCTCTCAAATCTTTTCCATGTGGTTGATGAAGATGACTAATATGTTGTTGTTTAAGTGTCATTTTAGTTGGATCATCTCTTTTCCTGATTTTCAACCTCTTTGGCTTATCTCCAAGTGAATAAAATAAAAAAATAATATGTCCAATATAAATAAACTCTTATTTTTATTTAATACTCACCTCATATTTATCTTCAACATTGATAAATCTCAATGAAAAGGAAAAGGAAAAGGAAAAGGAAAGGAATAGAAGTAGTGTTAAAGGCAAGGCTTTGGTTCCTAGTTCACTCAAGGAAAAGGAAATTGACATTGTTGATATTCTCCTTGATATGGAGCATGATACTAAGGCTTTTGATCCTTCTCATCAAAAATAACTTGATATTAAAGCCCAAGTTATGTAGCTGAAGGATAGGACTAGGCAGCTTCAAAAGGATTTTATACAGCTCAAAAAGAATGTTGATAAGGATAAAAAATAGGTGGACAATATTTCCCTTTCTAAGACTAATATTTAATACATTTCCAAAATATTGAAAGCTATAGAAGACACTATGAATCATGTTAAAGGTATGTATAATGACTATTTGGCTATGTAATAGGCCATTTTGGAGTTTTAGGAGTTCCAAGTCAAGCAAGTTTTCACCCTCAGCAACTTGCATATAGGATTTTAGAAGGGTGGTGCTAAGAAATATAATGCCCTTACCACATTTGACATGACAAACCCTTCTCAAACAATCACCTAAATATTTTCAATGATTTAAAGGGGATCAAGAATAGTTTTAGTAAGTTTAGCAAGTGAAGTTTTCCTTTTTGTGATGTTGTGATGTAGCTAATTTTTTGAAATCTTGGTGTTTCTTATTTTTAGGGTTCTCCTTGGTGTTGTTCCTTCTTGTTTTTTTCTTATTGATGTTTCTTTCCTTTAGCTGGGTGTTGGCCAACTTAGATTTTTTAATTCTCTTCTATTATATCTAGATTTTAAGCCTTTTTGTATTAGGTATGGTCCCTTTCAAAACCATTTATCAATAATAAAAAAAACATTGATAAATCTCTCCAATTTAACCATATGTTGATTCATAAGAATAGTTATAATTTAATCTTTTAATTTCTCATGAGAGCAATGTTCTTAGATTTGTATGGCATCTTTATATATTTTATCTTGATTTTCAAATGTTAAAAATTGTTCAATATCTTTATGGAGCTATAAATAATTTTGTCACTCTTCATCAAAAGCTTCTTGATCCTCACTTCTAACTTTTTCATCTTTATTTAGTTTATGCATAGGGCTTTTACCCTATGAAACCACTAATGTAATCTCACTACTAGTTGTCATATTTTTTGGAACATATTCATGATAGGATTTTTGAGGATCACTTTCTACTTCAATTTGATTTTTTAATGGCTCTTCAATGGATTTAACATGATCTCCTTCTATGTCAAATTGAAGCTCATTTTACCAACACAACTCTTGATCATCCTCTCTTAACAAATTCTCCTCTTCACGTACATGTTCTTCTTTTTTCTTCCATATAATAGGTCCTCCTTAAAAAATAGAGATGTTGGGAGGTCAAGAGGTTCCATTTTGTAGCAAAGGAATATAGGTCATTATTGGTTAGTCTTGAATGGGCTTTGGGATGTAAGAGGCTTTAAGAAGGCTTTTATTCAATATTTATTTCAAAGAAGGGAAAAAACTTAAGTTAAGGCTTCATAATTCAATGCTTCATACTTTTATCTCCACTTAAAAATCAACCTCTCACATTCATATTCATGGAAAACTTCATTTTTAGGGATGGGTCAACGTCTCAATAAACTTAGAAACTTTTTTGGTTTGGCTTCAACAACTTTCTCCTTTTCTTGATTTTGAATTGGCATGGGAAAAGGCTATTTCTCAAGAGTAGACATGACATAATCAGGGGTATTAGTCCAATAAGGCTTCCAATATGGAATTTTATTAGGATATTTCATAGTATTATGAGTCCTAAAACATGGAATATTGAAGCAAGTGGACTCTCTTGAAGGTTCAATAGGTTCTAGTTCTTTTGGTTTCCAACTTGGGATTTTGGACTCAATTCTTTGCACTATAATGGATAGCTATTGTATTAGTTCTATTATAGCCTCATTATATTTATTTAGTGATTTAATAAATTGATAATGTATATAGGTTTGATATTCAATCTCTTATTTATGTCTTTTGTATTCATGTTCCTTATCAATCTTCATACATTGTCTCTCAAAGTCAAGTATTATTTCTTGCACACTTTTTTTAGGTTGATTGTAAAGAACATGATTTTTTCAAGGATGAATGGAAATATTATTATGGATGGGAGGGATTAAAATCATTATAATATTGATATCCTTTTGGTTTAGTTCTAATTCAGGTGAAACCATAAATATTCTCATCTTGATATGAGGGATATGAAGGCAAAAAATTTGCATTTTCACAAAATGAAGGATTGAAATACATACGAACTAATGTTTTTAGGTAGTTATATTTCTAAATATAGTTTTATATAACTTAGATCCACTAAATAATAAGTACTTGAACAATTTTTTTGTTTCAAACTACTAAAATTGGGACCAATCTTTAGCAATCTTATTTGTTATTGTCCCATCGGGCATGCCATAAACATGGTGGCTCTTCATAATTAAAATATATAATGAAGAAAAAGATGATTTTAACATAATAAATATTGTTTCATAGACCTTAAAATAAAATTTTAGCTCCAAACTCTATGTACAACTCTAAAAAATATAATTTTATGCTCTCTTGTTCTCAAGGAACCCTCATTTGGATTGAGGGGTCTAAAATGAGTTCTAGGATTGACCAAAAACTCCTCTTATGCTTATTGGATAGGAATCAATAGGGAAGACATGGAAAAGTTTTAAAATATACAAAAATCTTCACCAAACTCCCTAATAAAAATTCACACATAAAGGTGAGAGATTCAAACATAAACATAGGAAAAACAATCATTCACTAAGTTATATCAATGAATATTAAGAACACACTTCATGACCAACTTGAAGATAGATGAAAAATTTAGCTCTTTATTGATTCAAAGTTGAGGTATTAAAAAAATTTATAGATTTTTAGTAAGCCAAAATCATAATCTGATCATAATCCTTCTCCAAATGAGAATACATATAGAAGAGAAGAAGATAAATAAGATAATCGGCTCCAAACTAGGAAAGAGTTCCACATGATAGTCAAGTTCACTCCACTTTAACTCCAACTTAAACTCAAATTTTACTTCAAAATATATCTATAATTTAATACATATAAAATTTAGAGTCAAAATTTGACTTAATCATGAAATACGGTGCCATAGAAGAGAGGGAGAGTTGACAAGTCAAAGGGCTCTTCATGCATCTTGAATCTTGAGTTAACTTGCTTTAATCATGAAAACATATTGATCTTATTTACTTAAATATTTTTGGTATTTATTTAACTCCTCTTGGTCTTTCATGCATCCTAAATTTAGACTTCATTTATCTTCACTTCCATCTTGAGTTGACTGGACTTATCTTGACTTCAAACCTAGAGTTCAACTTAAACTATCTTGCATGCAACTTGCATGCATGTTTGGCCTCATGTCTTTTATAAAAATATCCCAAAATGTAAAGAATAGTATAATTGGGATGAATTTTTCCTTTTTAAATTAATATCCTTCCTAAAAATAGGGCTCTAAATTTAATCAAGACATTAACTCCTTTTATTCACCTTTGCATATTTTAGAACTCCACTTTTATAGGGTTAATTCAAGGCTCTTGTTGTTGACTTGAACTTGATAAATTTAGTAAAAAATGGATTTCATAGTTATATCTATGTAATAATTTGGATGTTTAATTATCCATTTAATTTTATTGAGAATTATGCACTTGATTATGACAACAACATCTCTTCAAAGTGGTTCTTCTTCCATGTGCCTATCTTGTGCAACATTGACAAGTCTCTTGATTGCATTGTTAGAGATATAAACTTGATGGATATTTATAATTAGAATATATAATGAGAAAAAATATTAATTTAACATAATAACCATGGTTTCATAGACCTTCAAACAACTTTTCAGCTCCAAACTCCATGTACAACTCCAAAAAACACCATTTTATGCTCTCATGTGCTCTCTTGGTCTCAAGGAACCCTGATTTAGATTGGGGGTATAAAATGAGATAAAAGAATGTAAAAACACTCATAATATGATTTTTTTATATTTATAAATATTTAATACCTTTTAAATTTTTAAAATCTCCAAAACTCTTCACCAAACTCCCTAATAAAAATTCACAAAAAAGTGCTTGTTTGTTGCTCTAGGGATGACCTAGAGATGTTTTTCAATGAGTTGAGCCTATTTTGAATTTATTTTAATTTAATTATTATTTATTTATACATTTAAATTAACTATACACACTCTCAAATAAGTTTTTCCTTGGAGTGACTTGAAACATGCATTTTCAACTCCATTTGTGAGTAAAAAAGTGAAGAAACCTTCATTCCCTTCATGATCAAACATATATATTGGAATTTTATCTATCTTAAAATATATTATATAATTTAAACTAATTTTTAATATTAAATGACATCAAAACATACACAAATTTCAAATTTCAATAATTTTTATTTTAAAAAACTCAAAATATGCACTTTTTGGTGTTGACTAGCTTGCCCAATTTCAATTATAAGCACCTATAGGTCTATGTTTTGCCATTTTATTAAATTTTATGATAAATAAATACCTAATTATTTTTTTATTAGTAAATATAATAACCATTATTATCATTCAAATACTTTTATGTGCTTAAATAATCACTTAGACCTCTCAAAAATTGTCTTTTTTTACTGTCTCTCTTGCTTGCTTATAACCCTGATGCTTGTTCCTTTGCATTTATCCATTATTTTCCTTTAAATTTTGATTTTTTAAGGTGTATACATGTCTTATATTCCTAATAATATCTCACACCACATTTATTTTATAACAAATAACTCAAAAATTCAAACATACTGCTTAAAACCAAACCATGAGGGTTTAAGAAGGGTTTTATTCTTAACGATTGTTCAAATATTTAAGTCACTTTAACTTACAAAAAATACATGTAATATTAATGTCATAGGGGCCCCAAAATTTTATTAATACCATTTCATCCAAATCCTCTTCACCTTCATGTACTGAGCATCTAAAAATTACCTTCACTAGCTTGCAAATAGCTAGTTAGAGGAATAAAAGAAAACTCTATCAAAATTTGGACTTGTGAGTTGTTATTGAGCATAATTTTGGAATAATTAATGTTTTATTATGTTTTAAATAAATTTTTTTACCTTTAATTCATGAATGGAGTCTTATTTAAAACCTTTACATAAGCAACTTTAACCAATGGTGGTTAAAGTGTTGACAATTCACAGACATAAATTGTTATAACTCGATCTAGAGTCCATATGCATAGATATCAAAATTGGGGGCATGTGCATGGAAAATTATTTATACATGAGAAATTTTTCACTAGATAATCATAGATATAATTATAACTCTATGTCATTCTCCAAATTATATACTTCAAACACCATGTGCACTAGGTTCACACCAAATTGATGCCTTATTCCTTCTATAATGATTAGAATTATAAAGTAGTTATTGAGATACATACCTAAGTGTTCGAGAGGCTCCTAAGCTATTTTTTATTTTATATTTTCTAAGTTTCCCTAAATCCATCCTATATATTTTTAGTTACATCACACAACTTCATTTAAATTGAGTAGTTTTAGTACAGATGCATCTACTACTCATGGGTAGGAAATGATGGAACCATGCCCTACTTAAATTATTGAGCCACCTACATATGAGGGTTGGACAATCCACCAATATAATCCAATATATTTATAGATGATGATCCACTAAATAGGGGTGGGTGAAGACAAAGTTATAATAATATTGATTTATTGATCCACTCATATATGGGAAGTGAGCAAGCCATCAAGTCAGTCTAATTTGTTCATCAATTTAATCACCAGTTACACACACATAGAGGATGTCACTATGTTTTTGTATTAGTTCACGTACCCAATGAGGTGTATTCATTCATTTTTATTTTAACCTTTTATGACTTAGTGTTTGTGAATCCTATTTTTTTAAAGAGCTAAGTAGTCTATTTTAGGGAAATAATATGCAATAAATACAACCATTAATTTATTATAAAATTGATAAGCTTTAAAAAATAGTAATAAATAGTGCAAGTAATAAAGATATAAAATAACTGATACGGATGATCTAAGTGCTATAAACTAATATGGAATATAGTATGAGAGTCATAAATTAGATCCTAGTGTTAGAACCCATCTTAGATAGTAGCACCATAATTAGAAAGTAATGCCATTATTGAAAAAATGGTGTTAGTTTCCTGAATTTGGTGGTAGTGTCCTTTGTGTAGGACTGTCTTGAGATTCTAGATGCACTTGTGTCTACATCTCTGGGGTCTATTCCTATGTTCATTAGTTTTGAAACATTGTATACTATTTATAATAACTAATTTAATGATCAAACCCTAATCCTCTAAGTAGTTAAGGCATCTAGTTGACATGACCTGAATAGTGTGTTTGTTAGTAGTTTAGGCTAGACATCCTCAACACCCCATTGTGAAGAGATTTTCTTACATACCAATAATCTAATCAGGGGTCAAGATTGATGTAGTTCTCACTACCTAATTATTTGTACAAGTGTATGTAATGTTAGTATGATAGTGGCCTTGAGTTCCTTGAATGTGCATGAGACTATAAATCTAGGTATTTTGAGCTTAAGACTATTGTAGATGGTAGTATGAATAAGTAGGGTAGAATAGGGAT
The DNA here is from genome assembly GCA_037957365.1 of Torreya grandis. NCBI lineage: Eukaryota > Viridiplantae > Streptophyta > Pinopsida > Cupressales > Taxaceae > Torreya > Torreya grandis. The sequence continues at coordinate 2,838,268 of JARHVA010000896.1, forward strand.
TGATAACCTTAATTATGCATAACTTATTCTAAGTTTGAATGTGTATTTTGCATCTGATTTACATCTAGTGGTTAGAGGGCTATAAGTCATGTATTTATATTATTTTGATGCTTGTATAGGTGATAAAAAATGTATAGGGAAACCCTAAGGGGTTTTAGTTTTGAAAATAAATATGATTGGGAAAAGATAGGGCAAAGGACATTAGTGCCATTTTGTGGGCACTAGCACCATGTGGTGTTAGTGTCTTTATTATGGTGCTAGTGTCTAACTAGCAAAACACTAGGTACGAAGGGCCAAGATTAGGAAATGAAGGTATGGGATTTATAAAAGGATGACTAAGGATTATTTTGGCCCACATGAAGGCTGGACAAGTGTAATAATAGGATTTGGGATAAGTCTAGGGCTAAACTAGGGATAGGTAGTCTCAAATAGCACTCTTATCACTCGAATACCACTTTTGTGTCATTATATTTACCCCCCCCCCACATATTCTATAAATAAAAAAAAGTGAAATGATTAGGATAAAGAAAAAAATAAGCATACCTAGACTTACCTAGGAGGTGAAGCCCATGAAGTTAGGTCTGAGTATGTGAAGCATGCTCTAATATGTGTCATGCATAAATATGCATAAATCATTCCTTACTTAAAAGATATCAAAAGTAAAAGACTAAAATTAGTAATGAATTAAAATTCAATAAAATTGAGTAAAGAGATAGGAAAGAATAAAGGAATGAATACACCTCACTGGGTATGCAAACCAATGCATAAACCTGGTGATAACCTCTATGTGTGCATGTATATAATGATCAATTAATGAATAGCTTAGATTGAGCTAATGGATTTCTCAATCCTCATGTGTGGGTGGTTAAATAACTCAATCCAATTTTAACTCCATCATTTCCCACCCCTGCTTGGTGGATTATGACTTTTGCATAGCTTGGATTGGATTGATGGTGTGTCCAACCCTCTCATGTAGGTGGATCAAGAAATCAAGTAGGCTATGACTCCATCATTTCCAACCCATGTGTAGTATATGAATGTAAAACTAAATTGTATGAAGTATTGTAAATGTCTAACTAGGTATATCTAACTGGGTATGTCAGCTCTATAGTAATTTGAGTACACTAGGTGGCTCTGGGCCACTTGATAATGCCAACCACTACATATGGAATAAGGCATGAAACTAGTGTGTAACTTGGAATATAATGTTAGGTGTATACAACATAGATAATGACATGGAATTTTTCATTACACTTGATCAATTATTGTGTAAATGAGCATACAAAAATAATGTGTCATGCATATGCCCCCAAATCTAATATCTAAGCATATGGATTATGGACTAAGTTGTAATAATCTATATGGGTATTTTAACTAAAAATGGGAATGGCCATGTCACACATGATGCCCCCATTCTAAGACAACTGATATGAATCTAAGATAAATTAGTATGAATCTGAGTAAAATTGAGTATAAATACATGTGTTTTACCTATTGTACTTTTCTAGCCAACCTGGGATTTTCTAAAACTGAGGCTACTAGATAGTAATGCCATGTCTTTAACAGTATCACCATTTTTTGAAATGTGGTATTAGTGTCCTAATTTGGGTGTTATTGTCCTTTTGGTCTAAATTTTGTGCAATTGTACTATTTTTTGGGTCACTATGTTTACCTTCATCTAAATTCTATAATCTGAGCTTGTGTGATGAAAAATGTACTGTGAGTGCAATATAGGAGCTTGATCTTTGTAACAAACCCCTGTGAATGCCCTATTTTTTAAGGTGATTTGTTAAACTTGTGTAAGAACTATCCTCAAAATAAAAAGATTTATAAAATGTGTGTTAGCTAGATAATATATGATATCTATATAATAATATAATAAAATGTGCATACATAACATCAGAATGTAAAATAATTTGAACATAAGTATGTAATGTAAAATTTATGTCATGTCTAACAGTCACAAGGGTGTCAAGATAGATATAGTAATTTATCTAATAACAAATCTAAGAAATAACTAGATAGCTATCAAGGGGGGTTGTGCATGATGTCCATCATGACACCTAAGTTGGAAGGGAAAATGAATGAGGTCCCTCGTGGCATCAAAACCTGGTGTGTGTAATAAGTAAAGGCCATTGTCATAGCCATGAAATATACAATAAATCATACATAAAAAACACATGAGGCATGTAAAGTAGGCCAAAGGGATAATACAAGGGACTTGGGAACATGTCACTAAATTTGGGAAAATAAGACATATAAGGACATGTTCAAATGTCTACATACGTAAGAAACAAGCAAGTTGGTTTAAAGACACATAAATGACATGTTCAAATGTTTTCATACACACTCAATAAGGTACACACAATGGCATGGGCACATATCCAAAGCATACATGTTTTAGAAAGAAGTGGTGTAGATCTAAAGAGAAATGGCAGATTCAAAGGCCCTCAAATAGAAGAAGCATAGATATACAAATAAGTCCAAACTAGGAAAGTTATAAATGAAAGTATGCATGAATATGTAATACAAATCTATTTAAGATCTAGGATGTACATATGTTGAGTCTAAATTAGTAATAGAAAACAAAAAATCTAAGAGTGGCATGATCAATATCAAGACATATGAATGTTAAATTTGGGATGTAGAGTATAGAAAGATAGAACCTGGGAATTGAAAGTGTGTATAGGGTGCCCCCAAGTGGGTGAATGTGTCATGTGAATAAAAAGGTATCAGTTTATATACCACCAATGGGTAGATAATAACAAGCTTAGATCAGTGTAATAGACTTGATTCTTTTAAGTAATATGCAAGCACTTGAAAAGAATAAGTGAAGCATGTATGTATGATAAAAATAACTATACTAAGATAGCTATCATATGTAGTTTCTAGATAATATAAGAAGTGTAAATATAGATAAATGAATACAATATATAATTTTGTGTTTTTGAATAATTATTTGAATGTTTTTGTATTTTCTAGATATAAGTTATGTACAAACATTATGAAAATGAACTATGTATAGGGAACAAGAGAGAAAGAAAGTGTGTACAAGAAGAGAGAAACAATACTAATCAATGAGTCTTTTGGGATACTCACCATCACTATGGCCTATTTCAAATAAGGGAACTATGATCATGTATTATTTTATGAAAGGGAAATTATGTTCCCATAATCTATTGTACTGAGTGATCTGTATTTGACCCCATCTGTGTAGTGGTGTAAGGAATATATGGCACTAACTATGATATCCTATGAAATATAGGGGTATTAGGGACCCATATATTAGAAGACATTATAGGTGGCATAGGTTACCTATTTTGAGAACCTTAAGAACTCAATAATACTAATATAGATAGAAAATGAGTAGAGGGAAGTGTTCTATAATCTGCAACATATCTTTGACATAGGGATTTCTCCAATAATGGTCTCCATAGGAGATTATGCATATGCTTCAATATTATAGGTGTATACCTCACCTTCACTAGTGTATCTATTAAAATCTATAGTGTATCAATCATAACTATGATCGGATTTGTAACTGATAACAACGTTATAACTGGTAATTGTGATGTAATTGGTAGTTGTGTTGTAATTGGTATTTATGTTCTAACTATTGACCAAATTTTAATTTTGGTAAAATTATGTCAACCCCTAATATTTTGAACTTTTTAATAAGGTTTCATGTGTCATATGGGGTCTCTTATTCTCCTATATGTTTTACTTATCCTTCCTCTAGTCCTTATTGAAGCCCATCCTCTTCATATTGACCTAGCCAACCAAAGTCAAATTTGGTCAACCATGGTAAAACTTAATCAAAGTGCCCAATTATTTTTAAAATTTATTAATAGGGTCTTTTATATGTTTCAAGGTGTCTTCAAGTCATAAATTCACCATTTGTTAGGTTTCATGTGCAAAAAGGGTCATTTGGCCACTTTTCTAGCCTAATTAATGACTTGTACAAATGGTGGAGTTAAAATATTTGTCACCAAAGTGAATATCAATGTGAATGGTGTAAAATTATGTTAGGATCACTTATGTGGTAGTTAAAAAGTTAGGAAATGTTAGTTTTTCCTTTAAAATAGGACCTTTTGGACACTTTTACGACTTCTTGAGTTCACTTGTAGCTAAAAACATGGGTGGAGTGAGTATTCACCTTCCCACACCCATTTCCACATTTTTTTTGTAGAGAGTGCATAAAAAAGTTCATTTTTTTTTCTTTTCCTTCTTTGTTGTCATGGCAAGCTAAAAATGAGCAATTTTAAGCACTTGGTATGGGTCATACAAGTAGAATTGGGAGGAATGATTTTGTGGGTGGATAGTGATCTAAGTATTATTAAAATCCATAACAATAACTCTTATATTGGTGGATTCTCCTTTATTAATAATCACTTACACCTCAGATAGCTTTTTATGCATGTGCAACCATGAGGGGTCTCCTTTTAAGCTAGTTTCTATTTCTTATGTTTGATTTTGATGGGTTTGACATTTTTACATGTTTCTAATGACCTTTCCATAGTTTATATATTCTCCTTATTTATTTGGAAATCTAAAGTGTCTAAGAAAGCCACTTTTAGGCTTGTATATGCTCCCAAAATAGTCCTTTCATACTTGCAACTATATCAGTCACTAGGAAGGAGATTTTCCAAGTTGGATGAAGGCATGGTATGTTGATTTAGGAGTTTTAATTCATTAATATGCATTTGAGGGTGTTGGAATAATTTTTCAACTTATATAAAGTCAAAACAAGGCTCATATGTATAGTACTTCCATGACTGTTAGCCCTCACAAAGATATCTTCACCTGCAGGTGTCATTAAAAGTGTTTTGAAATCAATATCAAGGTGTTATTTATGGATATTATCCTTATGAAAGTCTATTTGTTTTATTTGAATGGGTTTTTAAGACTTCTTGCTAACCTTTCTTGCTCAATTTCATCCTTCCTGCCTATACACAATCATATGCACATCTATAGATGACATTAGCAGAGTTGTACGAAGGGGTGAATGGTAAAACACAAGATGGAATTCACTTTGAGGTTAAACATACCCAAATTATCATGGAATACATTTTATAAAGGTTATAATTTTATGCAAACTAGATTTTTCCTTCAAAAGGATTATCGGATTGTATTGGTCTCTTTGCCCAGAATGACCAAAATAGAGGTCCTTAAGCTTTTTGGGAATAAAATATACCATGATAAAAGGATTTAATAATGTTATTTATTTATTTTTTTAGTATCCATATCCACATACAATCCCTATGTCAATTTTTAGGTCAAAATTTTAAGGGGGAGATGGTCATTAGGACCCTCAAAGTTGTCGAGAAACACACTGATGTCTCCCAATGTTGTATACAGGGTTGAAGAAAAGAAAAGGAACTTTTCCATTCAAGTGGTAAAATATCCCTTCCATAATGTTCACATGTTTTCAATGGGTGAAGTATAATTTGTATATCAAAGTTTCTTCAAAAGAAAAAATGAAATTTGTTATGTCTTACATGATCATCCCTCTGTCTGTACTCAAGCAAGGAAAATAACCTACAGCTAGACAGGAGTAGCCAGTGATCATTTTGAAGTTATGAGAATATTCAACCTTTTCAAGGTATAGTAGGATAGATTCAAATTATAAGGTGTTATTAATACTTTAAAATGGATGTTAAAAGGTTCATAAACACCATGACCAAGGTCTCACAAGGCCATGATACCCTATAAATAGGGGTCAAATGGAACTGCCCCAATCAAATGTCAAACAGTGAGATATAAAGGTGTGTTTGAGAGTGTTTAAAAACTTTAAAAAGGAATATAAGGTGAAAAAAATCACTATTTGGAGTTTACAAATCCAAAAATGGTATCTAACCACCTTGATCAAACCCTATAAGAGCCAGATAACCTATAGTCGGTTGATTGTGACTAAGACAGTGAACAAAATAGTAGGGTAACCTAGGGTGAGGTTTATTTTTGTTTAGAGATATCTATGATATGTTATGGTAAAGAAAACATAATTTTATAAAAAATTATCTCCTCCACCAAGATAAATATGATCTATACAAACCCTTAGAGAAGATAGGAGAGCCTACTTAAAACCTTGGATACACTTACAGTTAAGTGTGTACCAAGCAATAAAGGGGAAGAGTGGTAGTCTTGAACATTGGAAGCCCAAAAAGGATAAATTGAAGTTGGAGGATAGTATTAAAACACTCAATTAATGTTTTTGATATATAATTTGGAATCTGACCATATTAAATGATCACAAATAGGGGTGTCTCAGTCTACATTCACCTCCTTGCATAGACTATCTTCTTAAAAGTTTGCCTAAAAAATGAAGAAATTTGATGGTCTTACACATAAAACCAAGGGATAAATATTTATATGGATAGTCCTTGTCACTTTAAAAACTACATCCAATACTCATTTTTATCAAATAAATAGGGTAGATACCATTGTTTTATCTCAGAACAGGGGTACTCCCCTCAAAGTAAAACATAGGCAGTTTTGTGAGAAAAGGATGATTTAGTGAGTAGGGGATGTTATGTATCTTGTAGGAATGTCTAATAATATGGATCACACCTAATATAATCTAAAAATATAGGCTATAAGGTTGGAGGATATGCAAGGTGGTCCAAACAAGGAGGTCTATAGGTAGGCCTAGTAAGATAATATGCAGGCCTAACTCCAAATGAGGGGTCAATTAAAATTTCAACCTTTGCCAAAAATTGGAATGTCTTAGAACATATTCATGAAGGTTTACATAATATAGAGGATATATCTTATAAGTGTATAATGCTAACAAAGAGTTTTCAACTATCAGGTTATAGTAGACCTATTGGTAAAGTGTAGGCCTAATGTTAAATAAGGATCAGGTTTCATCTTAATATCTTAATAAGATATTACAAAGATTATGGTATGTTTTTAGGGTATATAAAAAAGATTTTCAACCTTTGGTTTGTATGAGATCCACCAAGAAACTATTTTTTGGCCTAGAATGTGCTAAGACCCACATAGAATGCAATGGAGTTCAAAAGCCAACATTAGATACTTGAAACTTTCATGACAATTTACATGGGACCTAGCAGTGATTGGATAAGTTTGAGAGGGTCTCTAAGAATCCCTCAGTGGCATTTTATCAGAGGCCCAACATCTATTCTTTATGAATAAATGTTAAGACCCAAAATCACCTCAAAACCCTTAGAAACCCTATCTTGTGACCTGATAGAAGAAATGAAGTTAAAAGTGCATCCAAATGAACAAATTAAACCCTAGGAGTTAAATATAAGTTGTTGAAAACTTCATTAGGATCAGAGATATGGAGATATATTATATGAAATCCATACAGGTTAAGTAGAAAACAATTTTCTTTAATAATTTCTTATGTTTTATAGGTCCTAAATATGATCATGGGATACCAATCACTTGGGAGGGTAGCTTGGGACTTTAAACAACTCCTTATTCCATTTTTATAGATTGTGAATGCTCATAAGTGTCCCTATTATGCCTTTCACTTTAGCCAATCTCCAAAGTGATATAGTAAAAAGAGTAGTAACCTAAATTTGGAGGCCTTTTAAGATGTGGCTAATAAAGATAAGTGTATTAAGTGTCCTACCATGTGTCATAAGAGCCTTGGTATGGATCAATTAAGGGAGATAAGAATATGCTAGTGTTAAATGTCAAGAAAAGCCTATTGGAGAGTGATCATGGTTGCAGATGATGATGGAGTTTGTGTAAGAGAATATAATTGATTAGAAAAACTCCAAATGTAGGTGGAAGCCTATTTTTAACCTCATTTCCTCAACACACATTAGACACTTATCCCTAATCTACTCTGGAAGGCTCAAAGAAGCCCATGATGAAGGTAGTTTCCAAGAGAGAATGATTGAAGAGATGTTATGCCACATTTGGAGAAGAGGCTTGTTTGGGATGGACACATGTTCACATAGATTTTTTGATCTCTCTTCCACCTCATTTCCATATATTTGTGACTACTTTTCTCAAGTTGACACATATACAAGTGACTCTTGAACATTCTTTTCTCTCTCCCTCAAACTCTATAAGAGTTGGCCTTTTTAGCATTGTATGGCATTCTCCACCTAGTATGGTGAAGCCTTGCCACTTTGTACTACCTTTGATAAATAATATGACTAATTTTTACCTCATTTTGTGGCTTCATGTAGTGTTATGTTTTAATTAGTATCTAGTCAAGTGTAGATGTGTATCACTTGACTTGTTGTCCTTCTGGTCTTGCCTCATGTTGTTTTTTTCACTATTACAAGTTGTAGTTGGTGTCATTGATAGCATTTGATGAGTTGGAAAGTGAACTAGTCTTCCTCTTCATTCTCACTATGCTTTACCCTTATATAAAACATTGATTCAATAGGCTCGTATGATATTAGTGTATATTCATGTTGTCTTATTGTCTTTAGTGTACTAGTCAATGTGTGTCTGAGTGATCAACTAGTTTGGTGCAACATCATAGTAGTTAGATTCATTTTAATTCCTTCTAACTCTTTTCATGAACAAGCATTAGGTTAGGTGATAATAATTTAAAAAATAATTTGAGGAGCTATCTCTTTCAATCCTATAGATTTAACTCTCTTACAAGTTCCCCACAACTTGAGAGATGATTCAATGTTGCATCAAATTGTAGGATATTGATAGAGTATCCTAGGATGCATAATTTGATGCCAATAATAACTATTTTTACTTTAACTATTTATGGAATAGGTAGAGGAAACTCATATGGAAGACCCTTAATTATGACCACTTTATTTTCACATATATATTTTAGGCATCTATGCATTATGGATGGGATGGATCATAGTTTTTATATCCATGGCCTACCCAACAACATATCAAATACACTTGCACTAAGTACTACTAAGAATCTAGTGGCCACATGTATTGGTCCAACTTCTAATGGAATCATAATCTCCTAAATGTAACTCTAAACATGACTACTAAAATCATTAATATTTGTGCCTATAGGGGATATATCCTACTTTTAATACCCCAAATTTTGTAGTAGTGTGATAGTGTACATGTTAATGTTTGACCCGTTGTCAACCATAACACTCTATATAGGATGATGATCTATGTAGGCTTGTATAAAGAGTGCATATAAATTTATATCACCATCAAAAATATCTTGATCTTAGAAGGTGATGAGTGGTCTAGCTAGAGCAAAAGTGTGGTACATACCAATGATATTGTGTACTTGGTGTGCCTCCTCTATAGTAGTGTGATATGAAGCTAGTGGTGGATCTGCTTGATATGTGTAATGAACACTTGAAGTGATCCCTGCCTCATCCATTATGTGATATGAAAATGGATCTAAGATTATATTTAATACCTTATATTTTATTTTTTATACTTTTTGTGCCTCTGTCAGTGTTCCCACATCAAAAATATTAGCCTTAATCAAATCTGGTATCTTATATTTTAGGATGATGCATCTATTTTTTGTATGGCCTGGTGCCCTATGATACTCATAGAATGAATTAGAATCATAGTTATTTAGAAGATTACATGTCATATCAACCTCTTTGATTGGAGGGAGAGATCTGATATTACATTTCAAGAGTATTTTTAAAACTCGTACTAGCGATTATGAAAGGTTGGCAAAGACTCTACATGGAGGAGTTGATAAAATCAAGTAAGGCGATGGCTATAAAATTGTGTTAACTAGGCCTTTTAATCACTCTTATTTTTAGATGACCTTACCTTATATGGATTCTTAATATAACTCTTTGAAGTTGATTCTGATCCAAAAATATATTTTAGTTTACCCATTGAGAGAAGCTTGACTTTTCTTTATTTTACTATGTGGCACAAATCTATGAATGTTGTAAACTATATACACATTATGTTTTAAACCCTTATCAATTACTAATGATTTCTATCTTGTATAAACCCATTGAGTCTCAATATCTCTTGGTACATGCTCTAAGGGGTGCATCAGGAAAGGGGTAGGCAAACCATTAGTGCTTTGTATGATTGTTATCCCTTTTTCCACTTATTATCTACACACTTATCTCCTAAAAACCATTCCCCTAAGCTTTGCCTCTTATTTTTCACCCTCCTCTATTATTTTACCATATTCATTATCCCTTTCCCTAACCTAAACCCCTTTTTAGTTGTTTACATAACAATATCAAACACATTGACCTTGTATTGGTATTTACAAAGTTTACTAAGAACTAGGTCGGCCATAGTTGGCATAGCTCATAACCTAGTTAGTTTTTGTTGATTATAATACTAGGTTGACCAGGACGGCCTTGTTGGCCTAAGGTTATATTCACCTACATAAACACATTCATTTACCTCATTTATTAGGAAGAGAATAAGAATTAATATATATTTTGCATTTGCTTATCCACTATTCTACTTGAGGAGTAAGCTTAGGGTTTCATACTTTTTTTGGAGATACAAATTTTGTCTTTTGGAGAATTCTTTTGGATGTATTGATAGGTTGTGTAGCCTAAAGTTGATTTATCCTTGTCATCATTACTTATAAATCACATTGGCCAAGGGAGAGATTGAGGCTCAGTGGGTTCATCTTCAAAGGTAAGTATTCCTAACTTCATTCATCCTTTATAATAGTAGATATATATGAATTTTAAATTTTCTTATATGTATTATAGTTTTGTATACATTTATGTGAGTATATGTCTTCTATGCATGTTTAATTTTATTGTTTATTATCCCCCACTTTTTTCCAAAAGCATTGGTGAGCACTATATTAAATTTTGTTTTACTTGTTATTAGTTTAGTGAATATAAAAACATAGGACCTTTAATTTTATTGCATAGTTTTGCTTGAATAGAGGTTTTATAACCCTCCCTATTGATATTATTATGGTAAGGGATCCCTTAATTAGGTCTAGCAAATCCATATTATTCATGACCTTAATCATCTAATGTATCCCCAATCAAAAGTGTAAGTAGGATCTATCTTCTCTGAGATAGGATCGATTTGTATATATGTTGTATTTCCCATTGCATACATTCTGGTGAACCTGATGTGAATCTAACCCTTAAATTTTTTCTTTCACACTTTCATTCTGATTATTTTATTATTTTTATATATTTGTGATAGTATGTTAACCAAGCAAGTATATTTCTAACATTTTATGCATAGGTTTAACACATAATCATATTAGAATGACTATGTTTTTCTATGTAGGTCTTCATTAGATATAGGTTACTAGATTAGATAGGTTGACATAGTACTCTTCTTCAGTACCAAAACAAACTATGTCAAAAAATCTAATGTAATCTTTCAGTTAGCATCTAAATCAACAAACTAAGTTAGACATGTCAACTTAGTCTTTCACTCAACATCCAGATCAACAAACTAAGTCAGATAGGTTGACTTAATCTTTCAATCAACATCCAAATCAACAAACTAAGTTAGACATATTGACTTAGTCTTTCAATTAGCATCTAGATCAACAAACTAAGTCAAATAGGTCAATTTAGTCTTTCAATTAGTATTTATATCAACAAACTAAGTTGAATAGGTCGACTTAGTCTCTTAGTCATCATCAAGATCAACAAACTAAGTCAAACATGTTAACTTAGTTTGTATAACTTGAAAGCAGCATTCAAGGCACTTCAAAAAAAAATTACAATCCTAATCATCCTCCAACCACCAAGGTTCTTCTCTTTCTCTCTCTATCAATTCATTACTTCATTATAGTTATATTTTGTGTAAGTTTTGAGTCTTTAAAACTATAATCCTACAGCAAACTAAGTCAACCTAGTCTACTTTGTTCTTAAAGACTTTTACTTCCACAAAAATAGTAGCGACCCACTAGGCTTTGTTATGTACTATTTTCATATAGTGCAATCTAAACCAACTCTATACCATTCTTAATTTGATATTTAACAACTATGTGCTAGTAATTAATTCACACTTTCACTTTCAGCTGTTTACATGCTTAGAGTAGATCACATAGTCTAATTAGGTGGTTTTTTAAATATCCATTTAGTTACACTATTTTTATTTTTTTGTACATACTACCAAATAGCACGACTTAAAATACATTTAAAATTTGTCTTCCCAAGCCCTACCTACTTGGATTTCATCACCAAGTGGGAAGCTGACTTGGTTTTCTAGCCAAGTATAAACATGTGGTTAATGGTATATATTGGAAAAGCACCCAACACCCTTATCACTATAGGATTGTGAAGTGAAGGGGCAAGCCCCAATACCAAGCTAGTACCATTGCTAATGTATATCCCTTTCAACTTAAACATCCTAAAACTATTTATAGATTAATTTTTAGTTCCCTATTTTTAGCCAAATTCCCTATTATACTTGAAATAACACTTTATAATAATTTAACACTCAGGATGACCACTTAGTTAATGCTTACCTTTTAGTTGACTACTTTCTCTCTGATCATTGTGTGTTGTATTACACAAACTTGTATTATCCAATGTTATTAGAAGGTTTTGTGTTGTGTGCCCTAATTGGATCATTCTCATTTATCTAATTAATTGTGTACTTCCATTTCTTATTTCATTTACATTACAAATCTTTCCCTATTTTTAGCACACTATCATTCTATTTGACATAGTCTCTTATAGACTAAGGTTTCCCCTATGTCTAGTACTAAGTCAACTTGGTTGACCCTATACTCTTTTCTACTAGTCAAGTTATAGTACTAAATTGATTTAGTCAACCTTGTATCCTTATCATGCTCAGTTTCACACCCTGTTTGTAGTACTAAGTCAACTTGGTTGACCCTATTCTATGTTTGGCTGATTTTGTCTTCATTTTTCATCTTTTTATCTAAACAGTACATAGTCAACCCTGTCAAATCTATACACCTTGGTTGATACTATTTTGTGCATGTTTATCTAGTCTTATTTCCTAATATGTCATCTTTTTAGCCTCCATTTAGTTAATAACTTTGCATAATTAAATATTTAGATTATAAACTCACTTATTTTATTACTTTAGATGAAACTATTCACTTTATTCCTTCATCTTTTCCTAATCCAAAACCAATCACTACACAATGTAATGCAGTTGAGGTCCTTCATAATAGTTCTCCTCCCAATACCAATGTTGGAAATCCTCCACCCAATACGCATCCTCCCACCAACACTAATAATCCACTTCCTAACAACACCAATACCCCACCTTCAAATACCAATGCACAAATTGACACAACTCAAATTCTTGCATAAATAGTTCAACAAATTAACATTATGCAAATAACCAATCATTTCCAAATAATGCAAATGCTACAACATTTATTACACATGACTAGTCAACCACCTCAAGTCATCATGTCTCAATTAAATCAAAATTTTGTCCCTCCTCTTAGAGATGACAATGGTAATATCATCCCTTAACCTCCAATGAATAACAAAATAATTCAAAATAAACCTTTATCCCCATTCATTACATCTATAGTTATTGAAAACATTTCTCCAACTATCACATATGATGGGACTAAGGACCCTACTATATTTATTAAGTCTTTATGTAATATCTATTAAGAATGGGTCTAAACTAACACCTTTTCTACCACCAACCTCTTAGCCAAAACCTTTGATAATGATTCACTTTAATATTACAACCAACTTCCTAAACATTCCATCCATAACTAGAGGATTTAGTCAATGCTCTAGTGAAGGAATTCAAACATATTGACCTTCTTAAAATTTACCTTATCCATTTCATTAATGTCAAATAACTTCCTAATGAATCTACTCACACTTTCATCAAACTATGAAAGTATCTATCACATAAAGTGGACCATAACATGAATGATAATACTCTTTTAAAACTATTTTTAATGATTTTAAAGTTCCCCTTCAATACAAATTTTGAATCTTTTCCCCTAAAACTTTAGAAGAAGCCTTAGACCAAGAAACAAGGCAAGAATTTCTTATGACTCAATTTGAAACACCTCAAACAAATACTAAAAAACCTTTCCAATCAATTTCTCATAACATAAACTCATACAAGCCTCCCCAACCTCAAAATAGAGCAACCAATTTTAACCCAAGCCACCCTCCCTTGAGTCTAGAACAACTTGAGAAGAAATTGCCACCCTCTAAACCCATGAGCTTTTATCCTTCCAAACCTCCTCCAAAATGGTACAATCTTGATAAGTTTTGTTGGTGGTATGATACTATAGTTCATTCTCATGAGTCTTGTCATGATCTTCACTAATTTCTTATTGCTTCCTTTCTTGGTCCACATTTTAATCTTGATGCTCTCACAAAATAATGTTATAAATACTATCTTCAATTTTCTCAAATTCAATCTAAAAAATCACAATCATATCTATATTAACTACCTAATGAATAACAAAAATTATCATATACCTACACCTCAACCACTCATGTTATTCAAACCATAGTTAATCCTTATTCCTACACCAATAAGGAAAGGATAGCTAACATGAAAAAATTTAAACATATCATTGCATCCATTTAACCTCAACCTCTTAGGTCACATGAACCAAAAAAGTACCTATTTCAAATGCCTACTCCAAAGTATATCATACATCGTCCTCATTTACCTCTACATACCTCTCCTACACATCTTATGTCACATTCAACACCCCTAAAATCTAACAAACCAACACATTTACCTATCTTCAAATTCACCTACCAACCCAATGCAAATCATTTTAATGGTTCAATGTTGTCTCACTCAATATCACATATTGGGGCATCTTGTGCTACATGTCCCTTCAAACCTTGGGGAATCTTTAAATTCCCATTCCTACATCTACTTACCCATCGGGGCACCTTATGGTGCCCACTCTTATTCTACAATGCGCATATTAACAAATAAATTAAACTTGAAGAAACCTTCTAAGACTTGTAGACTTTTATTTCACATGCTCATCTTTGATATAGATGTTAGCATATAAATTTCTTGTTATTTTTTGTCTCATGTTTCTTTATTCTTGACCATTTTACTTCTTTCAGTCACACTTTACTAGCATCATTATTTTCCTTTAGGTTCTTTGGTTTTCTTACACATTACATTTGGCATTTATTTTTATTTTGGTTCTTATATATCTCTTTCATTTTTGTCTTTTTATGTCATTCTTTGCTTTAATAGATTTATGATTATTTTCCCCCATTATTTATCATTCACCTCATTGGTTTTCACCTTGTGAGTGGAAATGTAAGACCATGGATAGGACCAAGATCTCCTCATAACTTAACACATTAAAACATATTTAAATCACTTTTTGGGATGACTAATACATTCATTGGTGCTTGTGCTAGATCCATTGTAGGTTATCATGGTTTCTCTAGTGACATGACTATCATAACATAGCCCCATCCCTTTCATTACACTATTTTACCTCCTTGTAATCAGCTACAAGCATATTCATCATTTTATCACTTATTAAATATATGGATCTCTTATGATCCCTAGATTTCCCTTATTTCCTTTCATTTGAGGCTCACATCAGTTAATTCTAAGATTGCACACTTAATTATGGGTAAGTCTAGGAGTCTTTAGATGCCTTGGTTTTTAGGTTCCTTTTTCTAGTGACCAAGTGTAAGATCTCTTATGTTTGTCACCTATTTCACTCATGTTTGGCCCACTAAATTCATATGGAGGAGGTGGAATATAAAAATCAAAAACAAGTTAAAATCAAAATCATAAAATATAAACAAAAGGTAATGATTAACAAGCAAAAACAATCTTAAAAGTCAGATCACACTAAAAGATATGATCTATATTTGGCACATCTCCTATTGTAGTTAAATCTCCAACTCCACAGTTAGCCTAATGATAGAATCGAGGTCTATTAGGGTGTGGTAGGCTAGTAGACTAGGGTAGGAGATCTCATTATATCATATACTATCTAGTGCCACCTAATTTATCATATAAGTACCTAATCTTCGTAGTATATCAATAGCTCTATAAGGGGTCTTGAGGAGCAAGGAACACATTATGGGAAGGTAGGTCCATTTTAATTTCCATACATATAGCCTTCATGGGATGATTTATGTATTTCACTTATTATCCCAAGCTTTGTGTTCATTAGTCAAAATGTCTTAAGTCCTTGGTGTTCATAGTTAGTAGCCTTTCTCATTTACCTAGTGTGTCTCATTCTTGCTAAGGATGTTCACATTGCCCATGTGACACCTCACATTCCTTATTACCATCATATCTTCCTTATATTCCCCTTGTTGGATATTTCTTTTAGTTGATCACATCTACCTTATTATGCCTCTTGGTTTATAGTTTGTGAGTTACATTGTAAGACCTTGGATAATACCAAGACTTCCTCACAAACACCCTTATACCATTTGCTTACCACACCATCTCATATTCATATTGGTCATGTCATTAGGTGGTTGTGTTTTCTTACATTGTATCTTAGAACAAGCACTAAGTTTGAGTTTTCATCTTTTAGATCTATTGATTTTCATTTATCCATCATGTTCTTATTTTATTTTTATGGACTTCACTTATCTTACATATGACATTTGTCATTCTTACATGTTTCTCTTTATGTATGATTTATTCATGTTTATCTTACATCCTAACCTACATTTAATTTTCAATCATTCATGTTTTTCTTTACGTTTTATTTGGCATGCTTATCTTACTTAGGGTTACTTTTCACTTACATATCTTTGTTAAAGTTTTCTTTCATTGATATTTGATTTTTCATTCATGTTTTCCATACTTCCCAATGTGATTTAGTATGTTCTACATTTTTTTTTCCATTTATTTTTTACATGCTTTCCAACATGATTTATTGTATTCTACAATTATTTAACATTCATTTTCCATCATTTTGTCATTCATTTTCCTTAAATATTATAACCTTACCTTAACATTCCTAATTTTTCAATTTTCTTAAGTAATTTATTGTTACTTTAACCATCCTAAACATGCACACATTACTTTTATTATTAGTCTTATATCCCTAGGGTTTCTCAAATGTAGGTACTGCACCCTCCATCATCAAGACTAGGATGTTTGCATATAATCATTTAGAAGAAAGGTAAGTTAAGATATGTGTATCAAATTTTTAGTTACTCTCATTTCATTTTAGAATTAGTTTCTAAATGTCATTTGTAGTTATCTTAATTTTATGTGTTTCTATGTTCTTTCTCGAACCACCATCCCCTGTTACACTCATGTGACACATGATAAGCTTTGAGTGGGGCATATGTATATACATAATATTTTCAAACCTTATCAATTACTAATGCTTTATATCTTTTAGGAACCCATTAGTCTAAATCTCTCTAAGGATATGCCATAAGGGATACACTAGGAAAGGGATGGGCAGATCATTGGTACTTTGTAAGATTTTTGTCACTTTTTCCCACTTGATATCTACACACTTATCTCCTAGAAACCATTCCCCTAAGATTTGCCTCCTATTTTTCACCCTCCTCTAGTCTTTTACCATATTATTTATCCATTTCCCTAGCTTGAATACCTTTTTGGTAGTTTGCATAGCTATGTTAGCTACATTGACCTTGTATTGTTATTTACAAAGCTTACTAAGAACTAGGTCAGCCATGGTCGACATAGTTCATAACCTAGTTAGTTTTTGCCAATTATAATACTAGGTTGACTAGGTCAACCTTGTGGGCCTAAATTTTTGAAAAATTTTAGGGTTAGATTCACATATATAAACACATTAATTTCCATCATTTATTAAGAATAGAAGAAGTAAGTTATATTGTTCATCTACTTATCCACCATTCTACTTGAGGAACAAGATTATGGTTTCATACTTTCTTTGAAAATATAGATCTTATCTTGTGGGGAAGTATTTTGAATCCATTGATAGGTTGTGTATCCTAGATTTGAATTATCCTTGTCATCCTTACATACCATAATAATCTATTTTGAATCACTTTGGCCAAGGGAGAGATTGAAGCTCAATGGGTTTGTCTTCGAAGGTAAGTATTCCTAAATTTGTTCCTCCTTTGTAAGAGTAGATAGATATACATTTTTACTTCTCTTCCATACATTATGATTTTGTATACATTGACATGAGTATATGTCTTATATGCATGTTTAATTTTAGTGTTTATTACACCCCCACTTTGTGCCACAAGATTTAGTGAACACTAGATTAGATTTTGCTTTACCTTTTATTAGTTTAGTGAATATGAAAACATAGCACCTAGTTAGGGTTATTGTGTAGTTTTAATTGACTAGAGGATTTTGAACCCTTGATAGTGATATATTTATGGTAATATATCCCTTAATTAGGTCTAGTAGATTCATATTGGTTATGACCTCAATTATCTAATGTAACCCCAATTGAAATTGTAAGTAGGATCTACCTTCTCTGAGATAGGATTGATTTGTAGATCTGTTGCATTTTCCATTGCATATAGAAACTTCTCAAATAATATAGTTCCATATAATGTTATTAGAAGACTATATTTAAATATGTCCTAAATCTCTTTATCTTCTATGGGGCCAGTTAATATAGATAATATAGTCTTTTATCATAAGACATATTTTGCAATAGGCTCATTTAAATTTTATTTCAATTGTGTAACTTGAGAATATGAGATCTTATCACTAATTTTTATGGAGAAGTTACTAAAAACATGTCTACCAAAGTATTGAATGTTGTGATAGATTGATTTAGTAAGTCATAAAACTATTGTAAGGCATAATCCTTTAAAATCCATGGAAATAACTTTGTGAGAAGCCAATCATTAGACATGTAATCTAAACATGTTGCATGAAAATCTAAAATATGATGCTTTGGGTCACCTTTACCATCATACAATGTAAGTTTATGTGTCATGAATTTGGATGGCAAAAGAGTTTCCACTATGTGATGTACCAAAGGTGTATGTAAGAGAATATTAGAATCCAAGACATGTGATGTCTTAGATGATCCATGCTCAAGATGTAACACCTTAGCCTATAAAGTATGAACCTTGTGAATGAGGGGTTTTACATCTAAAGTGGATGAACTAACCATAATAGGTGTAGATATCACTAAGTTTTTTGAATTATAATTGTTGGTTTTTCTAGTTGAATTGGCCCCAATATAGGTGAAACAATGTTATTAGTTGGGGAGTTGAAGATTGACCATTGTTTTATTTATTATTAATTCCCATTATGGATTATAAAATATGTGTGTGATCAAGGGGATGTTCTTGAAGTCTATATCTAAATCTCTATAGGATCTCATCCTTATTGGCATTTACATTTTCATTGTTAAGTGGAAGAAGAGTGTCATGATATCCAAATTATGTATCATCTTGATCTTGATTATATTAATCATATTTAGATGCATCATCATTGAAATACACATAATCAAGGTGTGAAAGATCGAAAATGGGAGTTACAATAGGTCCCTTATCCATGGTATTAGCTCAAATAATAGGAATTTGAATATGCTCAATAGGATTACCACCTAACCTAGCACTTATTCTTAATGGAAGAGAGAGCATTTTTCAGATGGAATATATGTAATCAAATTGAAATAAACCTAATAAAATATAATATATGAAATATGAAAAACTTAAATTAGCTAATGAAAATAGGAAAAAGTAGGATACAAACCCTAAGATAGGGTTAGGTTTTAAGCAAATTAAGTTGGGTTCACCAAATCTTTTAACCTTTTAGGACTTAGTGTTTTTAAATATTATGTTTGTTAAAGAGTTGAGTAGAGTAAATTATGGAAATAATATGCAATAAATATATCCACTTATTTGTTATAGAATTGACTAGCTTTAACTTTTCTAAAAATAGTAATAAATAGTGCAAGTAATAACTTAGCTAGAAAATAACTGATACGAATGATCTGGATGATAAAAACTAAGATGGAAGCTGGTCTGAGTGTTGTAAATTAGATCTCAGTGTATAAACTTATCCTAGATAATAGCACCATAATTATATATTAGTGTCATTATTTGAAACAAGGTGGTAGTTTCCTGATATTGGTGGTAGTGTCCTTTGTGTAAGACTATCCTAATCTTCTAAATGCACCTATGTTTAGATATTTGGGGTCTGTTATTACATCCATGAGTTTTGAAACCATATATTTTATCTATAATAATTTATTTAGTGGGAAAACCCTAATACTCTAAGTAGTTATGGCATCCATTTGACATGAGTTAAAAAGTGTGTTTGTTAGTAGGGTGGGTTAGACATCCTCAACACCCCACTGTGAAGAGAGTTGACTACATACCAATACTTCAAGGAAAGATCAAGATTGATGTAGTTATCCCCACCTAAGTTTTGGTGCAAGCGCAAGTGATTCAGTATGATAATGGCCTTGATCACCTTTGAATGTGCTTGAGATTATAAATCTGGGTAATCTAAGCTTAGGACTCTTGTAGATGATAGTATGCAAAAGCAGGGTAGAATAAAGATTGATAACCTTAATTATGCATAAATTTTTCTAATTTTGAATGTCTATGTTACATTTTATTTTCATCTAGTGGTTATAGGGTTAAAATTCATGTATTTATATTGTTTTGATGCTTATGCAGGTGATAAAAGAGGTCTAAGCTGACCCTAGGGAGGTTTAGTTTTGAAAAGATATTCATTTGTGAAAATATAGGGTAAAGGACATTAATGCCATTTTAGGGACACTAGCACATGTGGTGCTAGTATCCTTATTATGAAACTAGTGTTTAGCTATCAGAACACTAGGCATGAAGGGCCAGGATCAGGAAATGAGGGTCTAGAAATGTTTTAGGGCTGATTAGGGATGTTTATGACCCACACAAAGGCTATATAAGTGTGATAATATGCTCTAGGATAGGTCTGTGGATAAGCTAGGGATAGTTAGTCTCAAGTAGCACTCTTAGCACTCAAATACCACTTTTGGGTGATTACACTTTCCTCTTTCTTTTATCTCTTTACTCAGTCTTGTATTTTATTTTGATATTCCTTAAGTAAGGATTGATTCATTCATGTTTCATTTATAGGATATACAATGGAGCATGATTCATAAAATTATACCTATATTCATGGGATTTTTCTCATAATTAATTTTAGATATGCTTTTTTTCCTTTATCCTAGTCATTTTATTTTGATGCATTTTTAGAGTAAAGGGGGGGTAAATGTAGTCACATAAAATGTCACTTGAGTGTAATGAGTGTCAATTGAGACCACCCTATCCCTAAATTATCCCTAGACATATCTTAGGAACTATTTAAATTCTTATCTTGATTTTATGTAGGTCTAACCCATCCCTAGATGTACTAAAAGTAGTCTCAAACCATCTCCTTGACTTTCAAGCCCCTAGTGCACCAAATTCTACCACTTGGACACTAGCATGACCCTTTAGATACTAACAATACCATGTACATAGGGATATGATATATTAATTTATATGGGTTGATGGAGATTTTGACATGTGTTACACATCCCCTTAGTCATATGGGTCTAATATATTAGTAATGGAGTAACTTGTGGAATTAGTGCATTGGGTAATGGTTAGCCTACTTTGGGATTAGGAGGTTGCCCATACATTATTAGTTAGAGGTCTATATAAAGAAGGTGAATATCAATGTAAAGTTATCAATTAAGCATTGATTCTTCTATTGTAAAAGTATATTAGAGGTTGTTCCTTCAAAGAGACATTATGGAGTTATTCCTTCCTAAAGGAGTATTGTTGGTGTTGCACTACCTGAAGGGTATTCTACATATAATGAGTATTTAGACATCTTGGTCCACCAATATCTATTATGTTGAATTGATCTACATTTATTCTATATTATTTATAAATATTATAAGTGTGGATCATAACAAGCACACTACATTAATGACCAAGGTACCACATTATTTTCCCTTACCTCTTTTCTCCTCCAATGGACATATTTCCATTTCTCAAGACACCTTAGGGTTGATCTAGACCTATTCCACATCTTGATAAACACCAGATTAACATATATACACCACTTTTATCCCTTTACCCACTAGATGGAAATAAAATTCAAATACACACAAATAAGCTTAGAAACAAGTTTTAAAAATCAAGGTTATTAATCCCTATCCTACCCTACTTATGCATACAACCATCGATAATAGCCCAGAGCTCAGAATACTTATATTTCTAGTCTCAAGTCACACTTCAACTACTCAAATCAAAACTCATATTAGCATTCACTTATACTTTCACTAAGCACTTAGGTAGGAGAAATACATTAGGCTTGATCCCCTCTTGAGGTATTAGCTTATAATAAACTCTCAACATATTGGGGTGTTGTGGTCACATCTAACCTATCTAGATAACATCACACTTTTTTTGCTTCTAAATCAATTAAAACAAGCAACCAAATTGAATCAAGATTCATCCATCTAAGTAGATGTGTCTCAAAATTAGGTGAAGGCATGTCCAAAGGCTCATAGTGTTCTCTACAAAATGACATTATCATGCCCCTAAGGATACTATTATAGTGTGTTACTATCCATCAAGGTTTTTTATACCTATTTCCACTTTGTGACACTCTGAATAACTTTTGTACCAATTTATGGCCTTTCACTTATTTGTCTCAATCAGTTTCTAGATAAGTACATATTTTTATAATTCATAATTATATTTAGAATACTCATATTAGGTCAATTATTGTATAAATAAATGGTTGTGTTTATTACATATTTATTCCCTAATTTTCATATTCTAGCACTATAACAACCAAGGTTTTACATGCCATAACTCCCTTAAAATTTAAATCATGATATTATTGTCCTAGCCCAACACAAGTATCTAGAACCCTAAAAGTAATCTAATTTATAGATGACATGTATTAAAATGGTTGGACTAAGTGTTGTATTTCAAGTTATATCTCGATAGGATTGGTATAAGTATAATATCAACCCTCATTCATTCCTCACCTATCAATTAGACCAAAAAGAGAACTCTATAATCACTCAAGAGGCACGTAAGTTACCAAAAGATTTCATATTCTACCCTATTCTAATATTAGGGAAAAGGAACAACCTAGATACAGGGCTGAAGTACTGAAGGAGCAATCATAAGGTCATATTTTCCAAGTTACAAGCTAAGTAAATATTGTACTTATTTTACACATTACATGATTCACATACAAGCCAAAACATAGGGGGAAACTACATGAGTCTGAGGCCCTCTTATATAATATTATATATGTAGGCAACTCCCTTTTACATCAAGGTCATTTTGGGTTAGCTTGACACCATGTTCCCACTAACCCATTTTTCCCCAAGGTCACATTAAATATGTAAATCTAGGGTTTTACCATTTAACCAACTATAATAATCTATGACCTAGATCTAAATGCACCATAGTGAAGGTGAATCCAAACCTAGAATCATCTAGGTGGTTGCATCTTGGTTGAGTGATTATTCCATACAAGACACTAATGTCAAACCTAGATACTAGCATCAATGCAATTGTCCAAGGCTATTGTAAGTGTTTAGAGAGCCAAAGGCACCAGATTTAGAATCTAACAATTGATCTAGAGTCTACTTCTTGCCTACTTCCCACCTATATCAAATCTAGCATTGTATTATCATTAAAAACAACTAATTACTTTCTTTTATATCATTTTTATGTCTAACATAACTATACTTTTGATTAATAACCTATCTTAGCTTTATAAATTTAACATATGGTATATCATAGATTAACACATTAATTGGACTATTGTAAATCTAAAATTCACCCTTATGCCCATCATTTCTATATCATACCCTAACCACTAAAATAAGATCCATATCCAAATTAGGGCTAAACACATCCATCTCAATAGCATGTTCCATAATGATCCTAGTAATAAACCCCCTTCAAAGTAAAAGTCAATCTCAGCATCCCTATGTCAAAGCATTGGATACCTGGATTTGATAAATTGAGGCATAATTTTTATTTAATTACTTCATTGATGATGATAATAACACCTTCATAGTATTGAATATGTCCATTCTAGTTGTTCATTGGTGGGATACCTTCAGTGTGTAGTGTGTGTAGGAGTGCATTCTAATTACATCATGGAAGACTTTTTTTGATGCACTGAAGGAGGAATACTAACTTCTTTGACATTCTTAAGATAAATACAACAAGTTATAAAAACTACACCAATGTAAATATCAATTAGTGTAAGACTACACCAACATATTCCATGACTACTTTTCTCACTTGTAAGAGAACTTGAGTGAAAAACATAAGGTGTTGAAGTACATCAACAAATTCTCACCTTGTATCTGAGTGAAGATATAGTTCTTGAATTTTAACACTTTGGGACAAGTATATCAAAAAACTACCAAGATCGAAACTAAGGCAAATATTAAGTATCATTCGACCTTCTCATCCAACATCATGCACAAGACCTAGTCTTTGCACAACTCCGCATCATAACATTTTATGTAGAAGCAAAAAACTTCTTATAAAGGTGATCATCCTCAAAATATTGTGAAACACTTGAAGGCTCCTATTCCTTATACTTTATAAATATTCAATAAAAATTAAGTTATAATTGGTGCCATCATCATCACTTATCCACCCATGATGACTTTGAATGTCATGCATAGCAGTCCTTGCTTGCATAATCTATATCAAGACCCACACAAATGGATAACACTAATCTAGATGCCTCTTATTTAGTCACTAGTGACACTATGATCAACATCAATGAATATCATGAATTTCTCTTCCACACCAAGTTTTGGGTGAAGGTTTAGCTTCTCCATGTCATCATTGATAGTGGTAATCAAAATAACATCATTATGTAATCCACATCTTAATGCCTTGGTATTACCACTATTACACACCCTAAGCCATATTCTTTAGGGTGGCTATATTAAGGGAAATATATATATAATTAATTGATGATAGTACACTTTCTAATATAAAGTCAAGCCTATGAAATATAACATCACTTGTGGCATCGCACCTATAGAGGTATGCAACATCCTACCATGGATACCATATTTATACAACCATGAAGCTACATATCAATCTAATCCATGACATTAGACTATTTGTGTAAAAGATAATTTATACATATTTGAGTCAGTACCCATGACCAAAGTCACCTTGGTCTCTATTAAAGAATGCCAACTTGTCTTGCATGCATAAAAGTTCATGTTACTTATGGTTCACCCTAACACACCTATTTAGTCGATAAAAAATCACACTCTAGTGGTGCATATCACTTGCATAATGTCATAACATTAGTATCTTGACAAGTTACTGGAGTAACATAGTAAAGTTTTCATAGAGCTTAAAGGCCTTCTAACATATTGCACAACAAAACACAGTACCGATTTGGTTCCTAGATCCCCTCTTCTAAATAACCCTTGTATCATAGATTATTTTGGGAGAATGATGAAATATGGTGTTAAATACAATAACTTCTTGATCAAGGAAAGATCAAGCCTATATCTTCACCTTACAATATTTTTATAATCTTTTCACCCCAGAAGTATGGGTTTTGGTGACTTTACATAGACTATCGTTCACTCAATAAGATAATGGTGAAGAATAAGACCCACTACCATACATTAATAACCTTTTAGACCAATTATGAGGTGCTCGATACTTTACCAAGATCAACTTGCAGTTAGGTTACCATTAGGTTCCAGTCTATCCTAAATATGTCTATAAGATAACATTTGAGACATGAGAAGGATTATATAAATGGTTGTTATGCCTTTTGTCCTCACTAATGCACCAACCACTTTCATGTGCTTGATGGATTATCTACTCAATACCTTCCTAAAATCTTTCATCATCATCTACTTGGATGACATCTTCATCTTTAAAAAGACTTATGAAGATCATATGGAGCACATTTCACATGTCTTTGACACATTACATCAACACAAGTTACAAGACAACTTAGAAAAGTTTATACTCAACACTGTATAGACTTAGTACCTAGGCTACATCATTGATCACATAGGCATCCATGTAGACCTATAGAAGATCAAAATGATGAAAAAGTGGCTAATTTTCATAATCTCATAGAATATAAGAGTATTCTTGGATTTCATAACTTCTACCACAAGTTCATCATCTTAGGATATCAACCAAATAACATGTGTAAAATCCAAACTCAATTGGATTCATGTGCAATAACATACTTTTAAGGAACTCAAGCAACACCTCTACATATCGCATGTCCTTAAAATGCTTGATATTATGCATTCTTTCAAAATTCACATTGATGTGTCTAACTACCAACTCAGTGTAGTGCTCATGTAACATGGACATCTTGTCACATACTACTTAGAGACATTCAATAATACAATGCAAAGGTACTCCACCTATGATAAAAATTGTATGTTATTGTTCAAGCAATCAAGTAATGGCAACACTACATTCTATGGAATGAGATAATAATTCATTCAAATCATAAGTCACTTCAATTATTATAGATTCAAAACAAGCTAGATAATACACAACACATGAAATGGTTGACTCACCTATAATATATCCATATTGTGATCAAGTACAAGAGAGGGAAGGACAACAAGGCAATAAATTACCTTAGCTCACCATCGGTTCACATGCTCATCAAAGTATTAGACATGTGCAACCACAACTTTGTAGACTAGGTACCCCTCTACTCATTTGACCAAGACTTCATAATGACTGACACTGACCTAACACAAGGTAAACAAATTCAATATTTCTACTTATCTGACTAGATTTTCTATAAATTCAAATATATTTGTGTTCTTAATAGTGCACCTCACCAACAACTCATCTTAGAGGTGCACTAATCCAAGAACTTAGGATACTTTAGTGTGATAAAGACTCTAGTTGTATCATAGTAATGCTTCTACAAGCCACACATGTGCATAGACATAGAATGAAACATCAAGTATTATATTTATTGTTGCATCACCAAAGCCATGAATAGGAATTAGGACTTTACACAACTCTATTAGCTCCATCCAAACCATGGTAATCTATCAACATGGATTTCATGACTAGGTTGCCTGTGATGAGACACCATCATGATGATGTGTTCATTATAGTACACAAGAACCCAACCCTCACACAACTCCATGTCATAACCTTTTATACAAAAGCATGACACTTCTCACAATAGTGAGCATCCTCAAAATACTGTGCAACACTCAAAGGCTCATGTGACTTCTACTTCAGATAAAGGAATGAATTTAGTTGATAAGTGGTTCCATCTCCATCACTCATCCAACCATGATGATTCTAAATTGTGTGTATATTATTCCTTACTTGAATAATATATATCAAGACCCACACCTATAGATAGCACTAATCTAAATGCATCTTGTCTAATCACCATCACCTTTGTAATTGACATTGCCGAAGATCATGAATGTCTCTTTTATACCAAGTCTAAGGTAAAGGTTCAACCTCTCCATGTCATCACTAATAGTGGTAGTTATAAGAACGTCATTACATAATCCACATCTCAACACCTTAGTATTACCACTACTACACACCCTAAGCCATATATTCTAGGTTGGTTACAGTAAGGGAAAGATATATAAGTATGATAATATTACACTTTACAATACAAATTCAAGCCTATGGAGGATAACATCACTTGTGAGATCACACCTCTGAAGGATTACGACATATTCCTATGGAGACTATATATATATGACCATGAAGCTACATATCAAGCCAAGCCACAACATTATACTATTTGTGTCAAAGATCATTTATACCAAATGTTTGAGTTATCACCCATAACTAAAGTCACCTTTGTCTCTACTAAACAATGTCATAAACTTGTCTTACATGAAAATAATTTTGTATTTCTTATGGTTTTCCCTAACACACCTATGCAACTAATAACAAATCACACTCTAGTAGTGCATAACACTCACATAATGTCATAGCAGTAGTAGATTGATAAGTTACTAGAGCAGTGTATTGAAGTCTTCATAGAGCCTGAAGGCCTTACAACACACTTCACAATAAAACACCACATTTATTTGGTTCTTAGATCACCTCTTCTAAATATCCACCTATATCATAGATCAATTTGGAATAATGATGAAATTTGGTGCCAAATACAAGAGCTTCTTGATTAGGGCAAGATCAAGCCTAGATATTCACCTTATGAGATTTTGATAATCCTTGAACATAATAAGGATGGTTCTTGATGACTCTACATAGACTATCACACACTCAACAAGATAAGAGTGAAGAATCAAACCCACTACCATGCATTAATGACCATTTGGACTAATTTTGAGGTGCTCAATACTTCACCAAGATAGAATTGAATTCATGTTATCATTAGGTTCTATTCTATCCTAAATATGTCTAAAAGATAATTTTCAAAACATGGGAAGGATTATACGAATGGTTGGTCATGCCTTTCATCCTAACCAATGCACCAACCACTTTTATGTGCTCGATGGATGATCTACTCAAACCCTTCCAAAATTATTTCATAATCATCTACTTAGATGACATACTCATCTTCAAAAATACTTGAGAGGAGCATATGGAGATGTCTTTGACACACTACATCAACACAAGTTACAAGACAACTTAGCAAAGTGTGTATTTGACACTACATAGATTTAGTACCTAAGATACATCACTAATCACATAGGCATCCATGTATACCCAGAGAAGATCAAAGTGATCAAAAATTGGCCTAATTTTCACAATCTCATATAATTGAGGAATATTCTTGGACTTTCAAACTTCTACCGTAGGTTCATCCTCTTGGGATCTCAGCTAGTTAACATGTGAAAATTCCAACTTCAATGGACTCATGCATAATAATGCACTTTCGAGGCACTCAAAGAACACCTCTATGTAGAACATGTCCTCACAATGCTTTACATTATGCATTCCTTCTAAATTTACAATTATGTGTCTAACTATGCACTTAGTGCAGTGCTCATGTAGCATGGACATTTGATCACATACCACTCAAAGACGTTCAACAACATGGTGAAAAGGTACTCCACCTATGATAAATAACTATATGTTAATTTTCAAGTAATCAAGCAATGGTGACACTATATTATGGGGAATGAAATAGTTATTCATTCAAATCATAAGCCACTTTAGTTCCTATAAATTCAAAACAAGTTGGAAAATTCATGACACATGAAATGGATGACATAACTATAACATTTCCATATTGTGATCAAGAATAATGAAGGTAAGGACAATAAGTAAATATATTGCCTTAATTGATTTTCAATTTATGTGCTCATCATGGTGTTAGACATCCATAGACATAACTTCAAATATTGGGTATCTCTCTACTCAGTTGATTAGTGTAGACATGTAAATTTGGCCACCAATAGCTTCATATCCCACTTTAGACCAATTCTTGCCAATCATTGAATACCTAGCCCAAGAATTTATATTGGTTTTGAATTTGGATTTATAACATTGACTTAAATCAATTTGGCCTATTAAATCAATTAAACAAGGCAAATACACACATTGAATTAATCAAAATCAAACAAATGACCAAATTCCTATAAAAATAATCAACTTGCACACCCTAATCAAAATCAATTAGCAAGTTAAATCAATTTAAAATCCCAATTGAGTTCACCCATGAGCTAATAAACCAATTAAATCAATTACCAAGAAGGAAATTCAAGAGCATCTTAGAACATTCTAGAACACACTCATTACCTTTATGAGTTGTCACTTGATGAAAATATCTAAAAACATATTCTAAGAATATGTCAAACTCAACCAAACTTAATAAACTCAACCATGCTCAGATTTAACCCATTCCAAGGGATTTAAAAGCCTATAAAAGCAAGCCTAGAGCTCTTCATTTAGAGAGCTCAATCAAAGTAGAGTTATAATGCAAGAATAGATTCATGAAGCTAAAAGCCTAGTGTTATAATGTTGAAATTGAGTCAAGCCATATCAATCAAGCCAAGCATTCTATAATGATACATAGAGGATATGATGTTAGCCATATGTCATTGATGAAGACTTATTCATAATCCAATCAAGACAAATAAATAAATCATTTGTTACTCTCAAGGAAGGTAAAGATTGTTGTTCTTTACATTTTAGTTGGATTTTCAATTGTTGTTTATTCATTAAGCTGCCCCTAAGATCTAGGCTTAGAGATGTTAGTATGTTAGTGTGTTGATTTCATGGTTTTTTGTTAGTGTGTTGATTTAAAATCATATAAGAATTTTTTACTGTCTTTGTCACATGGCCTGATCTCCCATTACGAGATTTTGATTCCTCATGTCTTAGATAGATTATCAAAGAACTAGTCCTAATAGATAATGTTACCAATCAGTTCAAATCATTCCCAATTATCCTTGATGATGGCTCAACTCTTCTATTCAAAGATACAACAAAGGTTAACATCAGGTCCCCAAATGACCCAAAGTAGATCAAGTTAGGTGCATACCTTACTAAGGAGTGTGAAGTCTTCACAACCCTATTGAGAGAGTTTTTAGATATATTTGCTTGGGCATATTTTGACATGCCTGGTTTGGACCCTGCCTTGGTTCTACACCACCTTCTGGTCAATCCTAATGCCAAACTAGTAAAACAAAATTTATGTAAGATGCATCCTCATATTTCTATATTAGTGAAGAAAGAGTTGGATAAACTCTTAAAATCATGATGTATTAGACGAATTGACTACTATAAATGGATTTTTAACATAGTACCTGTCAGTAAGAAACTAGAGGGAATTAGAATCTATACTAATATCTATGACATTAACAAACCATGCCCTAAAGATGACTTTCCATTTCCTAACATTGACATGATAGTTAACTCCACAGTAAGTTATGAAATGCTTTCACTAATGGATGACTTATTAGGATATAATCAACTGAAAATAAAATCAGAATACCAGTGCAAAATAGCATTCACCACTCTGTGGAGAACATTCTATAATTAGGTCATGTTGTTTGGCCTTAAGAATGCAGGGGCCACTTATCAAAGAGATATGATAGTCATATTTCATGACATGATGCATGACACTATTCAAGACTATGTCGATGATATACTAGGCAAATCTAAAACTAAGGTTGACCATTTAGCAGCATTAAGGAGGATATTTGAGTGACTATGAGAATACAAATTTAGGCTTAACCCTAATGAGTGTGTGTTCATAGTTACATCAAAAAATTATTGGCCTTCATATTGTCTCATAGGGGTATTGAAGTCGATCTAGTTAAAATAAGCACCATAATAGAGATGTTGCCACCAACAAATCTAAAGTAGTTCCATAGTTTTTAGGGAAAGATCCAGTCAATTTGGCCTATTAAATCAATTAAACAAGGCAAATACACACATTGAATTAATCAAAATCAAACAAATGACCAAATGCCTAAAAAGAATTAATTAACTTGCACACCCTAATCAAAATCAATTAGCAAGTTAAATAAATTTAAAATCCTAATTGAATTCACCCATGAGCTAATAAACTAATTAAATCAATTACTAAAAAGGAAATTTAAGAGCATCTTAGAACATTCTAGAACATACTCATTACCTTTGTGAGTTGTCACTTGATTAAAATATCTAAAAGAATATTCAAGGAATATTCCAAACTCAACCAAACTTAATAAACTCAACCATGCTCAGATTTAACCCATTTCAAGGGATTTGAAAGCCTATAAAATCAATCCTAGAGCTCTTAATTTAGGGAGCTCAATCAAAGTAGCATTTTAATGCAGGAATAGATTCATGAAGCTAAAAGCCTAATGTTATAATGTAGAAATTGAGTCAAGCCATATCAATCAAGCCAAGCATTCTACAATGGTACATAGAGGAGATGATGTTATTCTTATGTCATTAATGAAGACTTCTTATGCATAATCTGGGCAAGCCAAATGAAGAAATCATTTATTAATCTCAAGGAATGTAAAGATTGTTATTCTTTGCATTTTAGTTGGATTTTAAATTGTTATTTGTTAATTAAGATCCTCCTAAGATCTAGGCTTAGAGATGTTAGTATGGTAGATTGTTGATTTCATGGTTTTATGTTATTGTGTTGATTTCAAGTCATACTTGAATTTTTTATTGTCTTTGTCACATGGCCTGATCTCCCATTAGGAGATTTTGATTCCTCATGTCTTGGAGAGCTTGTCAAAGAACTAGTCCTCACAGATAATGTTAGCAATCAATTCAAATCATTACCAACTATCATTGATGATGGTTTAACTCTTTTATTCAAAGATACAACAAAGGTTAACATTAGTTCCCCAAATGACCTAAAGTAGATCAAGCTAAGTGCATCCCTCACTGAGAAGGAGTGTGAAGTCTTCACAACCCTATTAAGAGAGTTTGTAGATATATTTGCTTGGGCATATTTTGACATGCCTAGTTTGGACTCCACCTTGGTTCTACACCACTTTTTGGTCAATCCTAATGCCAAATCAGTAAAATAAAATTTATGCAAGATGCATCTTTGTAATGCTATATTAGTGAAGAAAGAGTTGGAAAAACTCTTAAAATCAGGATGTATTAGACTAATTAACTACTCTGAATGGATTTCTAACATAGTATCTATCAATAAAAAACCAGAGGGAATTAGAATCTATACTAATTTCTATGACATTAACAAACCATGCCCTAAAGATTACTTTCTATTGCCTAACAATGACATGATAGTCAACTCCACAACAAGGTATGAAATGCTTTCACCAATGGATGGCTTCTCAGGTTACAATCAAAATAGAATAACATCAAAAGACCGATACAAAATAACATTCACCACTCTATGGAGAACATTCTATTATCAAGTCATGTTGTTTAGCCTTAAGAATGCAAGGGCTACTTATCAAAGAGCTATGATAGTCATATTTCATGATATGATGCATGACACTATTAAAGACTATGTCAATGATATACTAGTCAAATCTAAAACTAGGGTTGACCATCTAGTAGCAATAAGGAAGATATTTGAGTAACTACGAGAATACAAATTTAGGCTAAACCCTAAGAAGTGTGTGTTCAGAGTTACATCAAAAAAAATATTGGGCTTCATCATGTCTTTCAGGGGCATTAAAGTTGATCCATCTAAAATAAGCACCATAACAGAGATGCTACCACCGACCAATATAAAGTAGCTCCATAGTTTTTAGGGAAAGATCTAGTCCATATGATGCTTCATATCTCAATTATTAGATAAGTGCCATCCATTTACACACCTACTAAATAAAGGTGTCATATTTCATTAGGATAACGATTGTCAAAAGGCTTTTCAAAAATTGAAGGACTATCTCATGAATCCCCCAATTATATTACCTCTGACACCAGGGAAACCATTATTGTTATATATTTCTACTATTAATAATGCTCTAGGGTCACTTCTAGCTCAACATGATGACAAAGGAAAAGAGCATGCAGTGTACTATCTAAGCCATACACTGGTTACGTATGAGCACAACTATACACACATCAAAAAATCTTATCTCGCTATGGTCTTCATAGCTCAAAAACTATGTCACTACATGTTGAACAACAAGACCATGGTTATTTCCAAAGTAGATCCACTTAAATATCTACTATCAAAAATAGCTTTGCAAGGCCGTATGGCCAAATGGATCATGCTACTCAATGAGATTGAAATAGAGTATGTAAACCAAAAATTAATTAAGCAGAAAGTTCTCATAGATTAGCTTGTTAAAGCACCTCTTAAAGATACAGAGCCATTAACATTCTAATGTACTGATGAATCCATCACGACCATCATTGAAACACCTATTAAGGAGTAGCTCTAGAAGCTATATTTTTATGGATCATTCACTACACATGGATCAAGGATAGGCCTTTTATTCATAACACCTCAGGGGGATCTAATCCCTAAATCTTTTAGAATTAGCTTTCCTTATACCAATAACATGGCCAAATATGAAGCACTTATTGTAGGGATTTGATAGGCAATACAATGGAACATGTGTCATCTAACAGTTTATGGTGATTCTATGTTAATCATCAATCAGGTTACAAACCACTTCCAAACTAAAGATGACAAGTTGGTTCCATACAAGGTAATGGTTGACACTCTCAAGCAACAAATCACTGACATTTAATTTTAGCATATACCAATAGTGAGAAATAGAATAGCAGATGCCATGGATACCATTAGATCATTGATTCAACATGCAAACATATCTAGTGAGTATCAATTTCTTATAGAAAATCTAATAGTACCAGCTCATTAACTTTTAAATGTTGCAATGATATGTGATACTATTGGTCCCAGCTCTAATTGGTACTCAAACCTATATGCCTATTTACATGAGCAAATCCTCCCACCAAAATTATCCCAAAAATAAACCAAATCTTTCATCCATAATACCCAACATTACACCCTACTCAGACCAACTGTATACCACCATCGTTTTGATATAACTCTACTTCATTGTTTACCTTCGACATAATCTATACTAGCATTACAAAAAGTTCAAGGAGTATGTGGAGCCCACACAAGTGGGGCAATCCTATCCAAAAATATCTTACATACTAGTTACTATTAACCAGTAATAGACATAGATGTAGTTGTATATGTGAATAAATGTGACAAGTGTCAATGGCATGTTAATTTGATTCATGTACCCACTGAGACCTTAAAAATAATGTTGACACTATGGCCATTTACTACATGGGTCCTTGACCTCATTGAGAAGATAAACCCCACCTCATTAGATAAATATAAACATATTCTCACTACCACTAAATATTTCACAAATTGGATTAAATTTATACCCCTCACTTACATGACTAAAAAGCAAATTTCCAAATTCATATTTAACCATATCATCAGTCACTATAGTATCCCTTCTAACATTCTATCTAATAATGGAGGATCATTTAAGAATAAGGATTTCAAAAATTTGTGTTGAATACAAGATCACACAACCCTTTTCAATAGCATATTACCCTCAAGGTAATGTCCAGGCTAAAGCATCAAACAAAACCATTATCAACATTATTAAAAATATTGTTAATGATGTTATTCATGATTGGCACCTTCAGATATTTTGTGCCCTTTAGGCATACTATACCAATCATTACACACCCATAGGAACCACTCCATACTCACTTGTTTACAGCACTAAATCCATATTTCCCATTGAGGTCAAGTTAACTTCATTATGCATATCTTTCAAGCATGGTCTTGATGATAATGAATATTGAGTAGCTCACCTATAAGAGCTAGATATACTTGATGAGAAGTGTATGGATATTGTGAATAATCTACAAGCCTATCAAAATTGACTTCAGGGTGAATATAATTGATGTGTAAAACATCAAACATTTGAACTTGGTGATCTTGTCCTAAAAGAGAACCAAAATAATAACACAATTAAAAAGAAATATAAAAGAAAGTTCAAACCCAACTAGGTGGGTCCTTTCATCATCATTGTATACTATGGTGCTAAAGCATATAGGCTCACCACACCAGATGGAAAAGAACTTGATGATTCGATTAACATTATTCACCTCAATCGATACTATGCTTGAGTAACTTGATGTATCATTTATATGGACCATTTCAAGGTTAACCATATTATCAATATTCTTTTTAATACCATTATCAAAATATTTGTTCTGCCATCCTCTCATTTTGACATTCCAACCAGACCATCTAACAATTCCATTCCTACTTGAATAAACATGTTTTGAATCTTATCAACCTAGCCCATTTGACATTTCTTCATCCATAGGTATCACATTTTTAGCATATAGAATCAAACCAATTTTAGCAATTTTTTCAAGCATTTCAGACAAAGGCAATATTTTAGAGTAGTATGAAAGAAGTTTTGGCAGTTGCATCCTTCGTTTCTTATTCTATTCTTATAAAAAAATTATGTGAGCCTAATTATATCACCTATTGGGGAAAAATAGTGTTCACCGGTCCTGATACTAATTACATCACATGTTGGGGCAAATTGGTATCATTGATCTATCAGTTGTATCCTAGTTATAAATGCATATGGGCAAACTAGGGGCAACATTTGTTTATTATACCTTGACATATCACCTAGCCATTCCTATGCCATAATATGTCATCATAGAACTATGCCTATTTTTTTTGAATTGGCTACTACACTATTCAGATTCCTCTACTGTGAGGTGAACTACTATGAGCTAAAGCCATTTTTGGACTATATAAGTCATGTATAATTCATGTTGAGGTTAATTCAATCCCCTTTCAGTCATGCTCTCATTTTTTTGTGAGCATCATTTCAAGTTCTCACGCTCTCACCATTTTTCAAGCATCACTTCAAGTTATAATTCTATCACTATTTTGTGACCTTGGACCTTTTTAGTGTCTTGTCATTCCCAATTGAATTGAGATGCTTCAAAAATTCCAAAAACATTTGAAAATCATTTAGAAAAACCCAAAAATTGACCACTTCTTTGCCTTAAGGATTTTGGGAACCCTCACTAAGCCGTAAATAAACCACTTGTTCCTTAGTTTCCCCATCCTTTTTGGCCTTTTATCCTACAGTATCCCCATTTTCTGAGTTCATCCCTATTCTTCTATTACATCCATCATGTCTTCTATCAATCATCATTTTCTTCCTATTTCTTGGAAGAACTAAATTTGAACTAAAGTTTTGTTGGATCACCATATCCATGAAATTAAGTAGGCAGCATCCACTTGCCTAGTGTATATGGAGATAGTTTGACCACCCCCTTCTTCTATTCCCCCATCTTGTTTGTTTGTTTAGTTTTCACCTAGTTTTTAGGGGCAATATTTGTCATGATGTTTATACTAACATAGGGACTAACACTTGTTTGTTTCTTTTTTTTATCTTGCTTGTTTCTTTGTTTATCTATTTTGTTTGTTTGTTTGTGTGCTTATTTGTTTGCTTTCAATACTATGGCCTTGATTTAGTCTATATGTGTTCATTGGGTGATTCCTTGCACATTATTCTTGAATCTATCCATATTCAAATATCTACATTATCATCATGGTTTTTATCATTAGTGTAATTATTTTCCATTGAGTATTAGATATTGGGAGTCAGTCTTTATGCATATTTTGACCAAGCCCCCATGGTGTTCTATCATGAGTCCTACCATCAAACACTATAGCAAAAATTAGGTTTGAGAGGTCTACAACATCAATGTAGCATCACCATATCCTTGACACTGACATTAACAACAATCCCAATCTAATACCCAATAATATCCCAAATAGAGTAATTAAGTAACAAAATAATTTCAACCTTTATTAGTTCAGATGAGCATCTCCTTCCTAGTAGGTTGTCCTAATTCATCTTTATCCTCTGTATCAACTTATCAATCATCAACCATGAATCATGTTTTTCATTATCAGGGTATATTACATTAGCATTGTACACCATCCCACATGCATTCTCAATGATTGTATCACCTATTGGGGTAAATCATTGTGTTATCACTAATTTTCTTTTCTTGTTTGTCTATCTTAACTAGGGCAGCTCTATCTTCTCAATGATTATATCACCTATTGGGACAAATCATTGTGTTATCATACCATGTTGCCACTATCAATGTACAATGCTTATAACCACCTTTATGACAACCATTGTACACCATCCCACTTGCTTTTTTTAGTGATTTTACCCAACTTTGGGTAAATAATTATGTTGTCACCCCACTATATTCATTTATTTGGTCTCCTTGTTTTACTTCTTTCTTTTGAGGGACTGTTTGGTGACCCACTTGCCAATCACTCCCTTGAGGAGGCAGTTATAGTTCAATCATTACCATTGTAGTCATAAGCATAAAGAACCATTTTATTCTTTGAAAAGATGTTACTATGCTTATAGCTTGCAACATCTTCCCAAATAGGGGTAAACTGTAGACATGTAAATTTGGCCACCAATGGCTTCATATCTAACTTTAGACCAATTCTTGCCAATCATTGAAACCTAGCCCAAGAATTTCTATTAGTCTTGAATTTAGCTTTATAACCTTGCATTAAATTAATTTGGCCTATTAATAAATTAAACAAGGTAAATACACACATTGAATTAATCAAAATCAAACAAATGACCAGATGCCATAAAAGAATTAATTAACTTGCACACCTTAATCAAAATCAATTAGCAAGTTAAATCAATTTCAAATCCTAATTAAGTTCACCCATAAGCTAATAAATCAATTACTAAAAAAGAAATTCAAGAGAATTTTAGAACATTCTAGAACACACTCATTACCTTTGTGAGTTGTCACTTGATGAAAATATCTAAAATAATATTCTAGGAATATGCCAAACTCAAAGAAAGTTAATAAACTCAAGCATGGTCAAATTTAACCCATTCCAAGGGATTTGAAAGCCTATAAAATCAAACCTAGATATCTTCATTTAGGGATCTCAATCAAATTAGAGTTATAATGCAAGAATAGATTCATGAATTTAAAAACCTAGTGTTATAATGTCGAAATTGAGGCAAGCCTTATCAATCAAGCCAAGCATTCAACAATGGTGCATAGAGGAGATGATGTTATCCATATGTCATTCATGAATACTTCTTATGCATAATTAGAGCAATCCAAATGATAATTCATTTGTTACTCTCAAGGAAAGTAAAGATTATTGTTCTTTGCATTTTAGTTGGGTTTTCAATATTTTTTTGTTCATTAAGCTCCCCCTAAGATCTATGCTTACATATGTTAGTATGTTAGTGTGTTTATTTCATGGTTTTATGGACTAATACTTGATCTAACCTCCTCTCTTTGTCAAATTCCTTGATCACAACCAAGAATTCACAATGACTTACATTAGCCTAATGCAAAGTAAACAAATTCCAAGAGGTCCACTTATTTGACCAAATTCTCTACAAGTTCAAACATATATGCATTCCTAATGGTGTACCTCACTAACAACTCATCTACGAGGTGCACTAATCTAAGACTACATGACACTTCAATGTGATAAAGACTCTAGATGTATTATAATCATACTTGTATTAGTCGCACATGTCAATAGACATAGAATACAACATCAAGTCTTGCATTTACTATTACTTCACCAAGCCCATGAATAGGATGGTAAGACTTTACACACATCTACTAGTTCTATCTAGACCATGGGAATCTATCAGCATGGATTTCATGACTAGGTTGCCTATGATGAGATTCCATTAGAACAGTCTATTCATCATAATGGATAGGTTTTCTAATATGGATATCATGGTCACATGTAAGAAATACATTGATGTAACTAACACTATGCAAGATTTCTTCAACCATATTTGGTTTAATTTTGGGATTCAAACATCCATCATCTTAGATTGAGATATGTGCTTTGTAAGTCACTTTTAGCAAGTATTATGGGACTTGATACGTATGCATTTAGATCAATCAAAAACTTTTCATCCATAGATATATGGGTAAACCAAAGTGTTCAATTGCATATTTGTTCATCTTGTGTGAATTTACAACCACACACATGCTCATACTTAGGATGAAAATCTATTGTACATTCAACACACTTACAATAGAGCCCTATATAGCTCTACAAGTCTCCATTCCATATATTTCTTGGGTTTTAACCATTGACACCTCTAGACATCTCCTATTGTGCACCAATTGACACTAATTCATGCACACAAAAATGGGAAGTGGACAAAGCTAAGAAGTTTCTATGACACATCTAGTTTTTTCATCAACTAGTTAAGTAGATATTCTCTCACACACAAACAAAGTACAAGGAACACCATGATGCACATCACACACCTCATGAATTTTGAATTGGTGATAAAGTTTTATTTTACCTTTATAAAGAACACTTCAAATATCCACACCAAAATATCAAGCCTTTTCACTATGGTCTTTACACCATTTTACATGTAGTTAATGAGAATTCTTTTGTTATTGATTTGGATCCATACTTGGGCTTGCACCCAGTATTCAATGTGTAAATTCTCAAGCCTTACACTCCACCACTTTTTGAGCCAATAATGACATTATACCTTAGTTTTTCAAAGAGTAAACAATATGTATATTAGTCCCTTGTTAGTATAAATAATAAAAAATCAATCATAACAATACACTATGACTAAACACTTTTGCCTGAGAACTGGGGAGAGCATAACACAATAAGCAAGATCATAAAATAGAGATAAAGATAATATAAATTTTTTACCTCCACTATTGAATTTGATGTTTAATTTTTGTCATAAGGATGTTCATGTTTGTCCTATGATAATTTGATTCTTTTAGCAATGCTCTTCCATGGTGGTAGCATCTCTCCAATAGTCACTTGTGACTTGGTGTGAAGCTTGGCATAAATTGGGTATTATAACACTACTCTCAAAGGCTTCAATAAGGTATTCCAATATAATAACCTTACACACAAAAACT
The DNA here is from genome assembly GCA_037957365.1 of Torreya grandis. Classification (NCBI taxonomy): domain Eukaryota; kingdom Viridiplantae; phylum Streptophyta; class Pinopsida; order Cupressales; family Taxaceae; genus Torreya; species Torreya grandis. Next base: position 2,878,512 of record JARHVA010000896.1, read on the forward strand.
TATTGGCATATGGTGTGGGAACTTTTATTTATAGCTCAAAGAACTAACTCTAACACTATTGAGGTTGGGTTAAATTTTAACTTAGGTTGAGTCTAAATTAACATAGGTTGAGTTAAGCTAACCATGGGTAGGGTCAAAGCACTCATGAAATATTGACATCTTAGTTTTAGATATTTTTGAGACATGACAACTCACTTTAGATATTTGTGAGGTTGTGACTCATAATTTTATAATATTTAGGAGTTAATAAATCACTTTATTAGCACATTTGACTTTTGATTTCATTTTTTGGATTAAAAAAATCCATTTTTTGGTAAATTAAATTCACTAATTTATTTTGGATTTTTTTCTTAAATAAGTTAATTAGGATTTTCAATGTAATTAATCTTTCTTGGTGTTTTTTGGCTTTTTTAAATTATTTTAAATGTTTTTAATTAATAATTTGATAGGCCAAAAGTGTCAAATCACTATGTCATAATTTGACTAGGGTTATAATTGAATTAGGTTAGTGATGTATACAGGGTAATTCACCAAATAAGCTAGCCTTATCATGTTTTTAGGCAATTAAATTCCTTGCACATATGAAATTGGGAAATTCAGGTGATTTCTAGGCGTAGATGTGTTGTTTGCTAGAAATTGAACTAAATCTCAATTTAGACATGAAAGTGGACAAAACTAAGTGTCTATATTTTACCCCTATTTGAGAAGGTGTTGCAAGACAAAAGAATAGTAACATATTTTCAAATAATGAAAATGTCATTAATACTAATAATTAAATCCCCAAAGTTTGGTTGATAAGCCTTGATGCCCCCTCAAGGGAATGGGTGACAAAATAGAGTCATCGAACGTTCCCTTGAAATGAATAAAATGACATGTTTTATGAGTAATAAGGGTGGGATTATTGAATTGCATAAAGGTGGTTATAAAAATTAATATAAGTAGAGTCATTGATTTTCCCAAAGCCAGTTATAATCAATAATAAAGTATGTGACATTGGTTTGCCCAAAGGCAATTATAAGCAGTGGCACAAATAGTTTCCCCGTTAGGGTGGTGGAATGGATATTGATTTGCCCAAAGGTAGTTATAATTAGTTAAAAAATGGGAAACACTAATTTTCCCCAAGGTAGTTATAATCAGTAATGAAAAGTAAGAAAAACATTAATTTACCTAAAGGCAATTATAATCAAGAGTGGGATGAGAAACACTGATTTGTCCAAAGGCAGTTATAATCAGTGACACATGCATTTGCCCCAAAATTTTGGGTGGAATGGGTATAAATAATGATTTTACCATAGTCAATTATAATCATTAGTATGAGATGTAAAAAAAATGATTTGTCCATAGGTAATTATAATCATTAAATTGATTGAAAATAAAATTTACCATAATGGGTAAAATTGACAAGGGTAACTCATGCAAAAAATCCATAAAATGGATGTATAATTAACTAGAAAATTATAACAACGCATTTATAGCCTAAATGTGAGTTCAAATATGCACATTATAATAAACATGAGATATAGGTTGAAAAATTGTGTTGTTAAATGGCTCTCAAGGGAGTTTTAAAAAGATGGATTAGTGGAATTATGACCAAAAAATAAGGCATGCAAGAGTAAAAAAATGCATAAAATAGACCACAAACATGAAAAATACACTTCTTAAAGGGAAAAAAATGAATTATAATCCCTACGGGGGTAAAAATTGAAATTTTTGGCTATATATTCATCCCATCCTTTATATAATTTGAGCTCTAGTTTTTTATACAAATTACTAAGAAAAAATGGCATGTGAAGGAGCATAGCGACACATATCAAAGTGAGTTAGGGATCACATGCAACCATCACACAATAGGGAACTAATAAATAAGCCTACTTTAGTCATTAATTACCTTTGAATAGCATTTAATTTAATTTGAAAGTCAAAAAAAGATGAAGTCACCCTTTGTGTGGTAGGGCAAATGATAGCTTTACCAAGGAAATTTATGACTTCGTGAAAAGTTATCATTTCCAAAAATGGTGGAAACACCATAAAATGTAGAAATCATTGAAATGGTAATTTCACCCATTTTTAGGTAGTCACCATTTTTATGAAAATAAAAATGACACTTTCACCTTAAAATGTGAAAATATGCCTAAACGACAACTTTGCTCTGAGAAAAAATGGCAGCTTTGCTTAAGGATCCAAAAAGGAATAATTTTGAGGACCTAGAAGGGGTCTAACCTCTATAATAAGACATGGAGTAGGCTAGACATAGGTACTATTAGTAGTATGAAATTATGTTGATGCTAACCATTTTTATTGTAAGAGTGATTGGCAGTGCTTACCTATCATGAGAGATAATCCCATTATTTGCAAACCCTGTAGATCTAGATTAAGGGCATAGTGGGATTATTGTAGATGATAAACTTATATGACATGACATAGATGTTATTTATTTTATTTGATCAAGCTTATTTAAGTATGCTAGTAGAGAGTTGGCATAGTGATACGTCAACTTTTCACTTGCCAACTTTGGAGGCCACTATCACACTTGAGGATACTTGGTATATCCTCAAGTTATTGATGCATGGGAGATGCTTTTTTTAGACACAAATAACTTATAATTAGGTATTTCTTGATGATTATCATAATGATCAAGGTATCCCCATGGTTTAGGAGAAAGTTGATATAGACCTGATCGAGACCTACATTAACATTTGGCTATATGATCTACCTATTGTGGATCTTTCACCACCATCCCTAATTGATAGATGGTTATTGTTCTTATATCCATTATCAATGGCATATTTCTACCTAAAAATATTGGTTGATACTTCTATATTAGTTTGGGTGGCATGATTAGGAGCATACTGGAAGACTCTACATGTTTTTCCGAGGGACCAATTATTCTTGCATATTTTATAGAGACATGCACCTAATATAATATTGGGGTGGATATAGTATTTAAGCCTACACACTTATCATAATTTGGGGCTAAAAGCACATTATAACAATGTAACTAGTTAGGATGTGTAGGATGTGGAATCATGAAGAGCCATTGGCCTATGGTTAGGTTTAGATAAGAGCCAACTGATGTGGGTGTAGAGGAGACATCCCCTTCTATGATTGGATGCTCAATGATTTGATACCAACTGACTTATAATTTCTATTGGTTCAAGGATGGATGGTAATGGGATTTATGATAACCAAATGCTTTCTTATTGGGAAGCAATCCCATATTATAGAGGAATACCACCTAGATTAAGTACTCAGGTAGTTTGGATACACATAGGATATACTTGAGGGGTTATAGTGGTTTACTCATGTTATGTAAGAGATTATTCAAGATAATCCAATGATATTGAGGATCAAGGCTATAATGAGCTACCTCAGCATACCATGAGTTGTCTAGGCCTATGTAGGAGGAACCACAAATGCAAGGGTTACTCTAACTTTAATGCATTTATGGGTACAAGTGTGCCCTTTGAGGTTGACATCTCTATTAATAGTATGGGTTCAAGATCTTATAGATATCAAGGAGATAGAGGTTGAGACCTCAAGTGATATTATCAACACTTGGCAAGAGAGTGAGGCTAGGGATGATGATGATGATGATGGTTAGGATAGAAGAGATAGAGATGAGGGGATAGATGTGATGATATTAAAACCTAATTTGGTAGTGGTCATAGTGGTATAGGTTATCTTAGTCTAGGTAGGGCCTTCAGGCACATAAGTGGATCTAAGCTAGGTAGGGCCTTTTGGTATGGCCATAACAGGTAGGGACACTAGCATGATTGAGTAGGAGGTCAGTGGTCAGGTATAGGAGGTGGCAGGGTTACAACATTATTTATTTGATATATAGGTCACTTTAGACATGAAAGATGATGATATGATGTGGTTATAGATAGAGATCACTTGGTTTAAGGTTGACATAGCTAGGATGGTACAAGTATATGTCTATCTAATAGTAGAGAGAGATCAGGCCATTAGTGATCATGATCAAGTATTAGCCACTATGGATAGACTGAGACAAGAGTGATATATAGATTGAGGATCTATTATATAAGATATATTCTCATAGATGATTCTAGAGAGACTTTGGGCTAAAGATGAGGCATCCTACTAAAAGAAAGCATATGAGTCTACTATGCCTAAAGAGTAGCAAGTTGTTACTTTTAAGATCTGGGATGCACAGAGGGTAGGGAGCAAATATGGTCAGTCTTAGACCAGGACTCATTTTTTAGATGCCTTAGGCTATTCAATTCATCATTCGTAGCCACCACCACTAGGGCCACCAAGGCTACCTCCAACTATATCTCCCATGAATAAATAGAGCAAGAGTTGATTACAGAGATCTTAGCATTTTGGCATAGCTTTGTCCTATGGTATTGTACTAATTATATATGTATACTTATGTATTTTTGAGACACCATCATGATATGTATATATATTTTATATTTAGGACATTTGGAATATATATACATTCATTATTGGGTCATGCAAGGTCAATATACATGTATATGATATTTCTTTGATATATATGATGCCATGTTTATTATTTTATTTATCTCATGTTTAAAATTGAGTAGCATTGTGGATGTTTAACATTATTTATGTTTATGCTTATGTATGCTATGTTCAAGTATTTCTTATGCCATGTTTATGATATGTTTTGTTGGTTATCATTTAATTATGTTGTCTGACTCATATGAATGCTTGTTCAAAGATGCACATCTATATAAACTCATAATAAATCATTTGTTGCTCTTGTTTATTGCTCATGGATTTAGGTGTGTGTTAGGATAGTTATTTAGTTTTGATATATTGGAGAAGTAATACCATTGCATTTCTTGAATATACTTCATGTGGGCATATTTTTACTTTAGCTTGTGATATTATGCATGATATTTATGGATAACTAAAATGGCAATTCATACCCTAAGCATGGAAAACTTAATTTAAATGCTAATATAAACAACTTAATAATAAGATGTGAATAATTAAATCCCAAGTGTAAATATAATGAGTAAATCAAGTGTAAGACTAAATACAAAAATTTGTAACTAAAATACATGATATGGATAATCAAGACATAAGTGAAAATAAAATGTAATAAGCTTATGACAACTAAGGAACAAAAAGAAAATAAATAACAAAACAAACAAAAAGATAATAACAAAACAAACAAATAAACATAAACAAATAAAGATATAAACAAATAAGGTCATACAAATAGAAACAACACATGAACACAAACAAACAAAATGAACAAACAAAACCAAATGATAAAATGATAAAAAAATTATACAAATAAATGGACAAAACTAATAATCAAATAAAATAAATAAATTGTACAAACAACGAAGCATTAATAAATAAACCAAAACAAAAATGAATCACAAAACTAAACTAAACATCATAAAACACTAATAAAAACAAAATAAAACACCAATAAAAAACCAAATACTAACAAATAAAACTCTAATAAATAAACAAAATGTAAATAAATAACTAAATAAACACAAACAACAATAAACAAAACAAAAGTCCAAACATGCAAACAAAACACCAATAAACAAAAATAAATAAACAAACTAATATGATATAAATAAAGATGATAAAATAAATAGATGAACAAATAAAACAAGCAAAATAATGTGATAAACAAAGTAAACAAATCAATCAACAAAACTAAACAATCCAAATCAAATAAAAGTGCAAGAAATAAACTAATCTAAACACAAAGAAACAAGCAAACTAAGATAAACAAACAAAATATACAAACAATGGTTAATCATAATGTTAGTGTAAATAGAAAACAAATTATTCATGCGTGTAATAGAGGTATTACTCTTAGAGATAGGGTGACCCCTAAGCTACGTAGCAATGACATTGGTAAAATAACACAAGAACAGAAGATGAATGGTTGGCCATAAGTTATATGAAAACAATGACATAAAAAAGGAAACAAATATTTCCCCTAGGTTATCGGAGATAATGAAACAAACAAGGTGGAAAAAATATTGCCCCTGGTTCATAAGAGACAACAACAAAATAATAAAAATAAAATGGGGGGTATAATAAAAGGAAGGGGTAGCTAAGCTAACTCCAGATGCTCTAGGCAAGTGGATGTTATCTACATAGTTCTATGAACATAAGATCCAATGTGAACTTCAAGCTAAATGTAGTTATCCTAGGATATGGGATAGAAGGAAATGGATGATAAAAAAACATCATTAATGTATAAAATAAAATGAGAATGATCTCAAAAAATGATGAGTTTGAGAAAAAAGAGGGGATGACATTTCATAACCATGAAAATGTCAACACAATGAATCACACAAGAATGAGAGTATGATTTAGGTTAAAACCACACTAAAAGATAAAATGTGAGTATCCATAAATGAACTAAATTGGTAATTCATGATGTCTACTACATATAAGGCTTAGAATGAGAACGAGATCATAAAATAGTGAGAGCATAAGCAATGATTGCTTGTAAATAGGTGAGAGAGTAATAAAATTCAAGTGGTCATTAGTGTATTAAAGTCAAATACATAATGCTTGCAACATGAACTCATAAAATGGTGAGAGCATAATAAAATCCAAGTGGTCATTAGTGTATCAAAGTTGAATGCATAATGCTCATAAAATGAACTCATAAAATGGCGAGATCATATGGCTTAAGGCTAATAAAGATGGGGAAATAAAATGACAAGTGGTTACTCATGAGATAGTTAAGAGTCCCAAAATCCTTAAGGCCAAGAAGTGGTTAAAAAAGAAAGGAATATATGGTCGAGCTAACCTGAGATACCCCATGTATACAATTTTTTCTTACATAGACTGTAAGGACCTTAGGCCAATGTAGTTCTCCTAGAAATGGGAGGAAAAACACCAAGGTGATCTAGAAATAAACTGAACAGACAAGATGACCCATCATAGAAAATTTTGACATCTTTATATCTCTCATGGAAATTTTAAGCTAATTTTCATGATTTTAGGATTTTTAAGATTTTTTACAAATATTTAGGGTTTTTGAAACTATTTAAAATATTTTTATCATTTTTTAGGCATCTCAAATCAATCAAGATGTACAAGACATATAATGGTAAAACTCATAAAATGATGAGAGTGTAGTTGAGGTTATTCACAAAATGGTGAGAGTATTTAAACTTAAATTACTTACAAAATAGTGAGAGCATGGTAAAAAGGTGAATGAGCTGACCTCATTGTGAATCGAGCTCTACCTACATATTCCCATAGGACCTCAAGTCATTATTTTTTTTCCTACACAAAAGGCATCCAATTAAATACCATAAAGTTCTAAATGAAGGCAAATAGTAAGGTAAATGGTAACAGTAATGGCAGGGTAATGCGATAATGCATGGTAAAGGTGTTGTCCCTTATTTTCCCATAGGTAGTTATAATTAGGAAATAATGAAAAATGGTCAATGGTATCAATTTACCTATAGGCAGTTATAATTAGTATCAAAAGGTGTGAATAATAACAAATGAGGGATGCAATTTCCAAGACCACTATCATACCACTTTCATAAATTGTCATTCAAATGTGTAATTCTAAAAAAAATGTTATAATGAGTCTATCATCAACCATTGAGCATGCATGAAGTAAAAATTAATCAAAACTAAAGCCAAACATGATAGGCGAGGTTAGATTAAAAAAAAATGGCTAGCATAGGGTTAATGGCATGGTAGAACAAAATGGGCTAGAGTACAAAGAATAGGTATAATGTGGCCTAACTTAGATGATCTTTGTAGACAATAGTCTAAATCCCTCAAGTGAAGAAATGTTTGAGGTGCATTATGTTGATTGGTTTATCAATTTCATCTCCCTCTTGTGTAACAATCATGTATGATCTAGAATCATAGTTGGCAACAAATACATAGGACCCTAACTAGTTTAGTTGGGATTTTCCTTTTTTATTGGTTTCAGTGTTGACATTTTTTTATTTCTCTTTTATCACCAATCACTAAGCTCAAATTCATGATAATTAATTCACATATTGATCCAAAACATAAAATTTTTGGTTGAAAAATATTTCAAGAACACAAAAATAACATAGTAACAATGAATTCTCTGAGAAGAGATGTTTTATTACTCAAGATCGCAATACAACTATATGTTTATCTCTAAGAAGAGATGTCTGATTTTCATTTTGGGTTACATATTCATTATAAAAATTTTGAAAGTATGGGGAGGATGTGGAAGGTCACCAATGTTGAGGGATATTAAGTGGTTAGACTTCCATGATTTAAAATAATACAGAATTCAAGGAATTACTATTTTTAAAAACTTACTATTTTTAGACTGCACTACTAAAATTGAAATTTGGGGCACTTACATTGGGTTTTCTAGGGTCAAAATCCATCCAAAAAATCTCCATGCCATCTCACCATTTTCTCTTCATTCTTATCTTTCCAATGGTTCAAATGGTGAGTCAATTGGAGCTACAGTGTGAAAGTTATGGTTCCCAAAAGTTTTGTCATCAATTGGGGTAGAACCATCACCCAAATTATAACTTGAATTATTACCTAGATCATTCCTCCCTCCTTGAGAAGTAATGGTCCCCATTACATCAATGTTCCTCATCAGGTGTGTAAATTATGTCTTGATTTGATTCTCTATGAGCCACTCACATTGGTGGTTAAGCTAGCCCTTTTTTACCACTCGATAAAGTGAAATAGAGCATCCTCTTATTGTCTTCATCTAGGTGTCCACAATCTGATCCTCTTCTACTAGAGAAAAATCTATGGATCAAGCTCATCAATATCTAGTTGTTCTTCTATGATTGAAGTGTCCAATAGAGTAGATGATATGGTTTGAGGAGCTCCACATTGAATATTGGATGCAGACCAAGGTAGGCTTGTAAGTTTAACTCAAAAGCATTTTCTCCAACTTTTCTAGTGATGGTGTAGGTACCATATCATAGAGGATGATTTTTTCTATGTGGGCCTGCAAGTCATTCCTTTTGAATCTACAACCAAACCTTGTCACCCACAATAAAATGGTGTGCAATCCTATGTTTGTCATGGCATTGCTTATACTTCCAATTCATCTTCTTCAAGATGTCATGAACTTGTCGTTGGATGTGTTGCATTTGTTCAATGAATTTTATTGCTTTTTTTGCCTTAGATTTTCCATGAGGTGTGTATTCCATGGTATAGAATGGAACAACTATATCAATTGGTGCCATGAGTTGGAACCTAAAGCATAATTGGAATGGACTATGTTTGGTTGAGCTGTGCAAGGCCCGATTGTATCCATGTTATATGAAAAAAAGCCCCTCATCCCATGTACATGGATGTTTGGAGTGATACATCTAAATCATGTGAACAATAAAGTGGTTCACCACCTTTATCTGACCATTAGTTTGTGGATGGAAGGCTATGGATTTTATCAGCTTGGTATCCATCATCTTCTATAGAGTGGACCAAAAGATGCTCAAGAACCTGTTGTCTCAATCTGAGACAATGGACTTGGGGAGACCAAAATAGAGCCATACATGAATAAAATATAGTTGAGTAGTTTCTTCAATAGATATATTTTTCTTACAATCAATCATGATAGCCATTTTTCAAAAATGATCAACTACAACAAAAATATAGTCCTTGCCATGTTTTAAAGTGGGCAAACCTGAGAGAAAATCCATTGAGACAAATTCCCAAGGCATGGTTGGTTCTAGCAATGGCATGTACAATCCTTATTTTTTGGCTTGGCTATCACACATGGGGTGTAATATTTAAGATACCTTTCCACATCCTTTGGCATATGGGGCCACTAGAAGTGTTTCTAAATAACTACCAATGTCTTTTCTACACCAAAGTGTCCAACTATCCTAATAAAATGTGCTTCCCATATCATCTTATATTGCTTTGTAGCTAGAACATATATGTGCCCCATATGACAAAGGACATTATCTTGTAAATAAAAGTCAAAAACATGTTTACCTTTTTGAAGAACCTGATATGTATTAGCAAAGGTAGGATTTGCTTCATATAGAGCACCCCATGTGGTAGTCTCATGTCTGCACAGGTCAAGAACTATTGTGAGTGCAGTAATTGGTGGATAACTCAGACAATCTATAGCTATATTTGAGCTCCCATTTTTGTGATTGATTATTAGATAGAATTTTTAAAGATATGTGGCCCACTTTTGGTGCCTCTCATTTCATAATTTTCTTTGTGTCTAGATGAATTCCAATTCTCTATGGTTAGTGTGGATGACCATCTTTTCCCCCAAGATGTAGTGTTTCCATTATTTATAGGCTTACATAATGGCATACAGCTCTTTATCATATGTTAGATATTTCCTGACTGTATTAGAGAAAGTTTCACTATGATATGCAATAGGATGGCCATGTTGCATGATGACAGCTCCCATGGTATATTCAGATGCATCTATCATCAAATCAAAAGGTTGATGCAAATTTGGCAAGGCAAGAATAGGGGTTGAGCAAAGTCTATTCTTGAAATTCTCAAATATCACGTTTTGTATTTCACCCCACTGAAATGTATCTTTAGCTCCTCCTTTAGTCACTTGGGTTAGTGACCAAGCAACATGTGAAAATCCATGAACAAACCTACTGTAAAAATTTGCTATACCTAAGAAGCTACGAAGTTCTATGAGGGTCCTTAGTGTAAGCCATTCTTGAATAACCTAAATCCTTTTTGGATCAACATGGACCCCTTCCTCATTCACAATGTACTTGAGGTACTAAATTGTTGTCATCATGAATGTGCATTTATTGAGATTTGCATATAACTTGTACTCCCAAAGATTTTGAAGCACCTTACGAACATGTTGTAGATGTTCCTCTCATGTTCTATTGTAGATGAGTATGTCATCCAAGTAGACAACCATGAATGAGTTGGTTAAGGGTCATAGGATGTCATCCATCATCCTCATGAATGTTGTAGGTGTGTTAGTTAAGACAAAAGGCATAACCAACCATTCAAAGAGCCCCTCCTTAGTTTTGAATGTAGTCTTCCAAACATCAATGGAAGCAATGGGAATTTAGTGATAGCCAAATTTGAGATCAATTTTGGTGAAGAAATTCACACCATGGAGTTGGTCCATTAGGTCATCAATCCTGGGGAGAGGGTAGCAATTTCTCACAGTGATTTTATTCAAGGATTAATAGTCAATGCAAAGCCTCCATGTTTCATCTTTCTTTGGTGCCAAGATAATAGGGCTACCATAGGGTGAAGAGCTTGGCTTGATGTGACCATTTTGGATCAATTCTTGAGTCTATCTTTTTATCTCATCATTCTCTAAAACTGATCTATGATACATAGGACTATTAGGCAAAGGTGATCCTAGGATCAAATCGATAGAATATTTTAACTGGGAATGTAGTGGAACTCCTGTGGGTGACTTGAATAAGTCATCATATTCTCCTATAATTTGTCCCATCTAGTTCTATTATTGTGTTGATTATGTATTCAGGACTACAACATTAACCTTCCTTTATTTCTATGGTTTGACCACCATGAGAATGAATTACTTTGTCTTTTTTGCCAATCTCTTACATTGCTTGACATTGATTAGGGAGAAAAATGTGGGAGGTGGTACCTTTAGTACCCTATAGCACCATGTTCTAAGAGTGAGGGTGATTCTTCAATTTTGTGATTCATATATGCCATGTCGATCATACATGAATAGCTAACCAAGGAGTACATCACAAATATCTAGACTGACAACTTCATCTTGGAAAGGTTTTATTGCATATGAAAGAAGACACTGATGGGTGACACAAAGGTCTCTCCCTGGGCTCAACCATCTAATATTGTATGGATTTGGGTAAGGCTTCATGGATAGATTTATACTTTTCACAACTTTAGCAGAGATTAAATTCTTTTGATTCCCACTATCAATAATGAAATGTAGAGGCTTACTTTTTACCCATAATATGGAGTGAAGCAATCTTTCCTTGTCATCTAGCCTTTCCTAATGGGTCTATGATGAAGTGTTGATGGTGTCAGGATCAACATCTATAATCTCTTCTTCATCCTCTTTGATTGTAGGTTGTGTATGAGATAGAGTAGTAGATGTCGAGTATTATGACTTAGAAAGTAGCGACTTGATGGCTTGACATTTTTCTTTGGAGTGAGTTCCAATTTTTTGGTAATCATAACATTTTCTAGCCTTCCCCTTCTAGGGTTTCTTATCTTTAAACTCCTTTCTCTTCTAATTTTGGCCTCATGTTTGACCTTCCTTTTCACTTTTTCCATTTTTAAGTCTGACTCTTTGTATTCTTTCTGCCATGCTTCTGCTCAATCTTCACTATGAACTTGTATGCCTCACCAAGGGTCTCTAAATGGAAGAGTTCCATTTCCCCCCATATGTACCATTGTAGTCCACCATGATATTTGAGATTCTTATGTTTCTCACTTTCTTGAATGCCCAATCTTATAAACAAATAATGAAAAATGTCTGTGTATTCTTGAATAGATTGGTCCTTACTTTGGTGAAGTTGTTGCCACTGTATGTACAGATCATCATATGCTCCAATGGGATAGTATTCTTCATTTACCACTTCCATGAAATCATCCTGGGTAGGTTCCACTTCAAGGCCAATGTCATCTGTACTAAACCTCTTTGTGTACACTTCCCACTAATTTTTCATGGGTAATGATGTTTTCAAAAGAGCAAAAGTGATCTTTTTTCCATCGATGAATTTATTTACAAAGAAGTAGGAAGATAATTGATCCAATCAATTTTTTACTATATCAACATTGATTTTGCCTTCAAATGTAGTAATATCAAAATTCACCTGAACCTTGAAGGGTGTTGGGGAACTGAAAGGATGTTCCATGGATGAGGAGCTAAGAAGTATAGATTAGGAGCCAAAATTTCCCATCAAGAGTTATTGGAGAATTTGGACAAATTGTTGTAGTATCTATTCTTATTGCCATTGGAGGGCTTCATTAACCATTTCCTTGAAAGGATCAGATGTCGCAGTGTCATCCACCATTTGAAGTCCTTTGGAGTGAATAGGTGGATAGTTTGGAAGCTCTATTATTTTCCACCCAAGCTTTTTGTAGCCTGACCTCATCCTTGGGATCATACACTCTCAAGACAAACTGCTTTAATACCACTAATCTAAAACTCAAAAGTTTTGGTTGAAAAATATTTTAAGAACAACAAAATAACATAATAACAATGAATTCTCTGAGAAGAGATGTTTTATTACTCAAGATCACAATATAACTATATGTTTATCTCTGGGAAGAGATGACTAATTTCCATTTCAAGTTATAGATTCATTTATACACATTTTGAAAGTATTGGGAGGATGTGGAAGATCACCAATATTGAGGTATATTAAGTGGTTCAACTTCCATGATTTAAAACAATATAGAATTTGAGGAATTACTATTTTTATAAACTTACTATTTTTAGACTGCACTACTAAAATTGAAATTTGGGGCACTTCCATTGGGTTTTTAAGGTTAAAAATCCATTGATCAAATTTCCATGCCATCTCCCCATGTTTTTCTCATTCTTATATTTCTAATGGTTCAAATGATGAGTCAATTGGAGCTATGGTGTGAAAGTTATGGCTCCTAGAAGTTTTATCATCAATTGGGGTGGAACCATCACCCAAATTGTCACCTAAATTATTGCTCAGATCACCTATTATATTGGACTTTTAATCAGTTATGATAAGCTTGAAGATTATTCAAGGTGTCCAATCATTTACCATCAAGTCTAGATCCTGTAAGTGAACCACTCTTTAGTATTAATCATCGATGATGTTTTGTAACAAAATTTGGAGAGAAGAAAACTCAATCTCAATGAGAAGAATGGATTCATTTCCATAAACAAGTGAATAAGGTGTAACTCCTATTGGAGTATGAAATGTGGTACAGTATTCCTAGAGGGCATTAACTAGTTGTAAGTTCCAATTATGAGTAGCATCATTGACAATCTTCTTCATAGTATTGATAATGGTTTTATTAGACACCTCATCTTGGTCATTTCCTTGAGGATAATAAGTGATAGAGAAATGTTGTTTGATGTGGTATTGAGAACAAAGTGATTTCACATATCTATTCTTGAATGATCCACCATTATCAGATATAATGTCAGAGGGGATGCCATAGTGGAAAACAGGATGGTTGAATATAAACTTGGAGATCTACTTACCAGTGACATAAATGAGGGGAATGAATTCAACCCACTTGTTGAAGTATTCGGTAGTAGTCAGGGCATGTTTATGGCCATCAAAATATGTTAGATTCATCTTCTTGACAAGGTTGAGTCCCCATATTGAAAATGGGCATGGTTTTGTCAATGGTTTGAGTGTTTTGGATGGAACATGAATCAAATTATCATGCTTCCAAAATTTGACACACTTCTTCACATATGTAACTGCATATACTTCTATCATTGATCAATAATAATGAGTACACAGTAAATTTTTGTCTAAGATTATCCTACTGGTGTGGGCTTCACACACTCCTTAGACTTCCCTTAATGCTAGTCCAAATTTTGTCAAAGGTAAACAATGAAACAGAGTTTCATCATAGCTTCTATAATACAAGGTTGGTCTAAGTAGGGTATAGTTAGACACTTTATAAGTGAAGGCTTTTTTTTTTTACATGAAAAATTGGGAGGCATGGTCTGATTTTAAAGATAGGCATATATATTTGAGTACTAGGGAGATGTGGGACCAATAATACCATAAACCATCTCGATGTCTAATTGTTTATTTACTAGTGCTAAGATATGTTCAGCAAAAAATTGATAATCCCTAAATATTTTAGTAATCTTGATCATGGAACCAATATTGGCCATAACATTAGTTGTTCTTTTGTTGGCCCAAGGTGTTTTCTCAAATTGGATGTTGAAAATCTATTGCTTAAGAGTATTGACCATCTCTTTAAAGGGTACCAACTTCTCATCCTTAGTCTAGTATTAGGTTATGACTTGATTGATGATTAATTAAGAATCACTATACACTAGCAAATGTTGAATGTTCCACTATATTGCTTGATGAATCCCTACAATGAGCACTTCATACGAGGCCATGTTATTGGTATGGGGAAATCTAATATAAAAGGACTTGGGAATGAGATCCCCTTATGGTGTAATAAATAATATTCTAGCCCCTAATATATGAGTCGTGAAGGATCCATCAAAGTACATCTTCCACTATTTGATCTCAGAAGGTGTATATAATTCTTCAATGGTCATAATGGCCTCATATAGAAATCCAAATGTAAGAGGTTGAGTATCTTGAAGAGGAGCTTCAACAAGCTAATCTATGAGTAGTTCCCCTTAATGACCTTTTGGTTGGCATATTCAATTTTAAGCTTTCTCAATAGCATTATCTATTTTGCCATACAACCTTATAGAACTGATTTAGAAATTAGATACTTTAGTGGATCTACTTTGGTGATAACAATGGTCTTCTTGTTTATCATATAATGACACAATTTTTGGGCTACAAACACCATTGCTAAATAAGCCTTTTTAATTAGAATATAATTATGTTCATACATGAACAATGTTCAACTTAGATAATGCACAACATGATCCTTTTTTAGTTCATCATGTTGTGCCAAAAGTGCCCCTATGGAATTTCAGTTACTGATAGGTAAATAAGTAATGGATTGTTTGATGTTGGTGGTAACAAAATAGGTGGGTTGGAAAGATATTATTTAAGTTGATTGAATGATTTTTGACACTCTTCATTTTAGGGAAATGTAACACCTTTCTTCAATAAGTGCATAAATAGATGGCATTTATTGGCTAATTATGAGATGAAGATTCTGATAGATTGAATATTGTCCTACAAACTACGGAGCTGCTTCAAGGTAGATGGTGGTGGAATTTTTGTAATTACATGAAATTTAGTTGGGTCAACTTCAATTCCCCTAAGAGATATAATGAATCCTAATATATTTATAGAAGTGATACAAATACACATTTCCTTGGATTAATCCTGACATCATATTCATAAAGTCTCTCAAAGATTCTTTGTAGTATGGCTGAGTGATCAACACAGGGCTTTGATTTACCCAAGATATCATTAACATAGTCCTCAATAATGTCATGCATCATGTCATGAAAAATCATTACCATATCCCTTTAGTAAGTAGTTTTATCATTTTTAATTCCAAATGGCATTACCTAATAACAAATTGTTCCCCACATAATAGTGAATTTTATCTTGTGAATTCTGATCTGATTATACCCTAAAAAACCACCCATTAGAGAGAGCATTTCATATCTAGCCATTGATTTTACTATCATGTTAATATTATGCAAAGGGAAGTCATATTTTGGGCATCTTTATTGATATCTCTAAAATCAGTGCAGATCCTAATACCTTTTGGTTTTTCACTTATTATCTCAATGTTTAAAATCTACTCTAAATAGTCAATTGCCCTGATGCATTTTGCATCTAAGATTTTTTCCAAATATTTCTTTACTAACACAAAAATATGAGGATGTAACTTATATTTAATAAGCTTAGCATCAGGATGTATAATAAGATGGTATACAACCAAGGTGGGGTCCAAACTTGGCATGTTTGAATTGGCCTATGTAAATATGTCAACAAATTACCTCAAAATGGATGTAAATTCTTCATGTTCCTCCTCAGTGAGGTATGCACCTAGTTTGATCCAATTTGGGTCCTTTATAGTCCCAATATTCATATCTAAAGTGTCATCCACAATAAGTGTAGAATCATCATCTAGAATAGCTAGCAAGGAGTTAAACTGATTGGCAATGGCAAAGTCCTCCAAATAGACTACCTCATATAATTCTCTTAAATAATATGAATCATAATCTCCTAATGTTGGCATCAATCATGATATAAATACCTAAGGGGACTCTTAAATAATTTGTTTAAAAGTGTGTCACTCCTCAATACTTAAATTGGATCCATAAATAAATTTTGGGATATATATCTCCTATGCTTCATAAGAAGAGGGGTGAATATCCCCATCTAATGGTGCCATAAACTAGTTTTCACCAAGAGACTTACCTTTCTCTTTAATTTTTCCTTAGTCAAAAATCACCCCAAAGAGGTTTTCACTTTCAAACTTCAATGTTTGATTTTATTTTTATTTTTGGCTACTTAAGTTCATCCACTCTCTGAATTAGGTAGTAAGCTCCAATCTTATAGTAAATCCCTACTTGTGATATCCAATATGTATGTGACTCCTCAATCCCAGAAAGTTTAATATGGCCTCATCATTTCTGAACTCATCTAATTGTATTTTTTACTCTTGTTGGTCCCAGTCTATCAATTCTGGATGGTAAAGGGCTAAATGTGAAGGTTGAGAAATAGGGATAATAGTGAAAATGGCATGGGGCTTAAAGAATGTTTTAGTGATAAGGTCATAATAGATGTTATAATTAGACCCTATGTCATTTTTGACATCATCATCATTAATTTTTGGTGTTGGAATGCAAATAAGGTATGTGGGGTCACCCCCATATTATTTAAATCTGATACCATGGGTTCCATTTTATTTGGTCATTAATACTATTTCAATCATGCCTTGTTTATGTATCCCCAAACCTCTACCTTCATAATCTAGGTGATCCATAATCTAGTTGGGAATAGGATAATTTGTACTTTGGTAACAATCAATTAACTCATTAGTGTAGATCCATGAATCATCTCCTGTTAAAGGGTCATGTTTAAGGCTAGAGGCTAGTTTAAAACCAATGGGCCTATTCAGCTAAGATTTTTCTTTGTTCTCCCACTCCATACAAGTAGTATTGGCCTTATGTCTCCCATAAGCTTTAGTATTTTTAAGCAATTAGGTGATATGGAATGCATTACAAGTGTTATATTATCCAAAACCTTTATCTGCTATATAAAAGTTGTTAGAAATTTTTGATGGAGGTATGGCTAAGGTAGATGATAAGATGTTAGGATCAATGTAATTAGCTTCTAGGCTTGATTCAATGGCTTTTCCCTTTTCAACTTTTGCTTCATCTAATTTAGGCATAGGATTCATGCCAAACTGGTAGATGTAGATTTTATACTCAGCCTCAAGGCATTTATAATAAATATAACTGAAGATCAGAAGGTATAGTCACTTCCATTCTTGAATGTGGAAATTTTATACACTAATGTAATTTAGAAGGTATATCCCTAATTACATGGATCCAGGGTCAACCCAATAATAGGTTGCAATATAGTTCTAAGTCTAAAACATAGCATAGAACATCATGGGTTAATGGACCAATGACCATTGACAAGGTAATAGTACCTTGAGATTCTCATTATTCATTATCATATGCCTTAATAATGATGGTATCTAGATGCAGGTCAGTTATTGTATATCCAAGATGTTTGACAAAATTTAGAGACACAATGTTAAGACCCAAAACATTATCTACAAGGACACATTTAACACTATGGTTTATTATACCAACTTCAATGTATAATGGGTTATTATGTAGAGGGCCTAAAGAAGACATATCACTTTTGTCAAAGGTGAGATGTAAGCTAGGGGCCAAGTGTCCTAAAATGGTTTCTAATTTGTCTAGAGTGATATCATTTGGCTTAAGGTATTGGTTTAAATATTCATTCAAGATGTCTTTGTGTACGGTAAATGTTGACCATTTTAACCACAAGTCAAAATGAGTCAACCCCATATATGTAAAAACTTGATATAGGGGTATATTATAATTTCATAGGGTGTTTCATAGTTTATTTTATGTCGTTTCACATTCTTATAACCTTGGTCATAGTCCAATATAGTCTTTATGTCATTTTATGTCACTTAGGGGTCATATACGGGTCATAGGTGGTACGGTTTTCTTAGGTAGATAAGTGTTCTAAACTTCTTCTCAACATACCTAATGTTAGTTCCTATCATATTCCTTGTCATAAATGTCATTACTAATATAAACTTATAGGTTTTAACTAAAAATCAAGAAAATAAGTTAGAAAGAGAGAGTTTCAAAGGTTGTATGGCCTATGGGGGAGAGTGGCACATGGGATAAGATTGTATAGTGACATTTAAACTTATATAACTCTAATTCCATGTTTGATATTCTTTGAAAGTGATAAAAATTTCATTCACATGGCTCATGTTCATACTCACTATTTTGCAGGTAGAAATGCACACCTACAAATGGCTTACACAGATTTTAAAGTGGTCATGAAAAAGTCCAAACATGTGAGGAGACCTTCATGAAGTTTGTGGAGTTAGAAGATGGCATGAGAACTTTGTTTGAATAATTACATTGGCAAGTAGAGTTGATAATCATCTTCAAATTGATATAACTGAGTTTCAAGTATTTGTTTCCCTTAAACCCCAAACAAAGGCCTATACACTTTTGGTGATGTCATGGAATAGTGTAACAAGAGGTTTAGATGAATCTTAAGTGTTACATCATGAAGCCCTCATATAAGGGTAGATCCTTGAAAAATGGAATGGATGTGTGACTAGAGGAACATGGTGTTTGAAGGCCCCCATTATTTATTTTTGTTTACTACAATTTTTTAGTGTATTCTACAAGATTTGAACTATCAAAGTGACTTCTACACTCTAAGATAGTAATGTAAGAGCCTATCACCATGATAATTGGTTATAGCCAATTAAAGAGCACATTTTTGGTTAAAAGGTCATAAAAAGTAGTTTAAATTCAATATATCAACCCACAACATCACCTATATGTGACTTACCCTTAGAATATCCACATAAAGCCTAATTATAGGTTTTCACAAAGCCCATGTTGTAAACCTATAGACACTAGGCCTACAAACATAAATAATCTACCATGGGAAGTAGTTTTTAAAAATTATAGAAGGGTCTAAATGTGTCGTATATTTTAAGGTGGATACTCTCCTACAGGACCCCTATTTTACCATCAGTGGTCAACTATAGTTGATTGTAGTTGACAGTGAATAAGAGCATGGTATAATGGGTGTTGACATAGCAAATGCATGGTGTAAAGTGACCTGGATTATTTTGGAATGACAATTATGACTTAAATAAGGTATTTAAACATTTAATATAGTATCTAATACCAAATATACACCTACAATCATGGTGAAACTCAAAACATAGTGACATACATTCAACACCTCTGGTAAGTCAAGTACAAGGTCTAAAATGAAGGAGTTGGTAAAGAAAAAAAAGTGTGGTCATGATATAAAGCTTATTAATGATGTCTTTCATCATATTAAATTCTCAAAACAAGAGAATAGAGTATTGAAGAGTCTAAGCTCCAAGGTATACCTCAATCATAGTCAGTCCCTGTGTTAAGACCAATCAAGGTGAGAGTGAGCAATGGAAGGTTGGCTAAAGGTTTGTGATAATTTTGAAAACCTATAGTATGATGATGACCACATTAATATAACCTCATTTTATGTAAATATTTTAAGGAGAGTGTCTCTAACATGCACCTAGAGTTTATATTCAAGACCTTACACACAGAGAGATTCTCCATGAGTCTGCCTTGGGTTTTTTGAGTGTTAGAAGGATTATCCATATGATCAAGAGATAAAATTCAACACAAAGTGTCCCAAAAACTTGTATAACCCTTTAATATGTTCACTTTTTATGATAAAATATGGGAATATTCCTTTGTTTTGTCTTAGATAGAGGGCACTTCCCAAGGGTGCAAACCTGTAAGTTTTTAGAAAAGGAGATAACAAGGTAAGCTCAGGGTTGATGAAACCTTTAATGGAGGTGTATAAATTTTTATAATGAATGGAAGAACATTTATAAGGATTCATATGGGTGAGAAACATGTCAGGGTGTCCTACACCCATAAGCATGCAGTCAAGACCTTTAGGTCTATACTAGGCTTATTGCCCATTTGGGGATCTACTATTACTTTTGGCACTATATGAGCATCCCAATGAGTTATAATAGGTTAATAGGGGATTTTAAAGTGTGTTAAATCTTTTTTCATGTAGATAAAATCATAAGCAAGCCATATTTTATCTCAAGTCTGATTTAGAGTGTGCAGAATGAAGAGCAAAGCTCGAGTAGGCAACTTTGAGATTTCACACCTACTTGGACACTTTGCATGGGATTTTTAGGAATTGGGGAATGATGAAATAGGAAATAAACATTATTTTTTTGGAATTTTTTTTCAAATCCAATATTAGACCTATATGAACAATCTTTATAGGGAAAAAGTACTCTAAACCCTCTAAAACCCTTGGTAATGACATTATTGGGAAAATGAAGGAGAAGGGGAATCCATATTAACTATAATGGCTAGGGAGATAATTGGATTTTTGTATATTATTCTCCAAGGTTCCTCCCCATCAACTTGAGTTGTACCCTACCTATACAGATAGGGTGTAAAATGTCTTTTCTTGACTATTTTTGATGTTTTACAGATATGGAAGGGTTTAAAAGGATTAAATCCAATTTGAGACATATATTTAGACTTAAAATAACTCACCATGTTCATTTCATGATTCAACTAATCTTACAATTTCCTATGTAAGTGACTTCATCTTACCCAGTCGAAACTGGCATAGTGAACAAGCAAGTGACAAGGTGAAAGTTCTAAGTGGGAGGCCTTTTAAGGTATGCCTAAGTAAATTAAGGTAA
This sequence comes from Torreya grandis, assembly GCA_037957365.1. NCBI lineage: Eukaryota > Viridiplantae > Streptophyta > Pinopsida > Cupressales > Taxaceae > Torreya > Torreya grandis. The sequence goes on from JARHVA010000896.1 coordinate 2,900,064, forward strand.
TGATTTGTCTTAAAAAATTTAATACACTCCTTTATATGTATTATATTATAAAAATAAAGACCATCTTTGGTGCCAAGTGTGGAGGGTGAGTGAAAGAGGAGTTATTTGGACTACAAGCAATGATAACTCATGTCCAAAATAATATTAATGATTAGGGATGAAAATAATGAATGTTAGATAATTTATACAACCCCTCCCTATAATTTAAATCATCACATATATCTATATTTTTTTTAGATGTTCCAAGAAGGCCAAATGATGAAGGTAGTTTTCTGAGCAAGCAATTAAGGAGTTATACGCCACGTTTTAGCAGTTCCATGTTTTAAGGTATATTTGTCCAAGTATACCTTGTATTTTATGTTTCATATTCCTCTATCCTACATGTTTAACTCATTTTATTAGCATGACACATGTCTTAGTGACTCTTGGACTTCATTCTCTGCTCTTCTCTCTCAAATTCTATAAGTAGTAGCCATTTTGGCTCTTGAAAACTAATACCACACCATGTATAAAAAATACATGCTAGTTTTGAAATTATATTTTTCCTTATAATAATAAATTCAATATGGTTTTATTTCATATCTCATCTTATCAAAGTGTGTGAAGAAATGTATAGTGAATAGTTAATAGATATCTATTTATCCTTGCTTTCTATCAAACCTTCCATGTTTGATGTGAGTGAATTCACTCTAGTAGGTCATATGAAGTGTTTTTAAGTGTATGGACTTGTTCTTAAGTTTAAAATGAGCCTTATTATCTATAACTGATCTATGGTTTCTCTTACCTTGGATAGTCTTCATGCATATCATCTTCATATTGAAATACTAATGTTAGAGCATTCTAGGACTTCTAAACTAGTGTTGTAGGTCTTATCTCCTAGTAAAATAAGTATGATGGTATTATGGAAACCCTTTTTGTGTATCACCCATTATATTAGTTTCATTTCATGCAATATTATATCCATTTTCCCATAATCAAATAGTTAGCTAGGTGATAAGCACTTCAAGGTATATTCAAGGAGCTAGCCCTTATACTAGAGGTTTACTTTTGCTATAGGTACACCCACATATCTAGAAGTATTCACATGTTTCCCAAATATATATGAGTCTTGGACACCATATTCTAGGGTGAAATATTTTGTGACAATAGTTCTATAATTTCTAATGGGATCCTTTGTCTTCAAGATAACTTGTCAAGGTAAATCCTGGTCTTGACAACATTAGTTGTAAACTGGCATGCTACTTAGCATTTGGTGACTCCATTTAAGGTATAATATAATTAAAGACCATTATTTTGTCATATATTTGATCTCATACTTCATGGTCCTTACTAGGTCATCATCTAGTAGAAAACTTAATCCACCTATTCATCTTAAACTTCTTCTTGAAGTTCAATACCCTCATCCTAATCTACCTTTTGAAGAGCAAGAAGATTTTGCTATTTAAGAAAGTGAAGAGATTGAATAAATTGAAGATATTGAAGAAAAAATGGATATGAAACTTGCCTTTATTACCTTTAATACTAAAAATTTGATTCACCTTTAGGCCTATGATGACATTCTTCCCAATTCCATAAAGAGGGTGCCCACATTCAATGGCGAGAGTCATGTTACACCTAGTGAACACATCAGGGATATCTCTAATTTTTTTAGTTTCCACAATATCACTAAGGATAATATTGCATTATACTCCTTGCCATTTCTCTTAGAGGGAAAGAATTTTATTGATATAGGACTTTTCCTGGTGGATGCATCACGTCATGGGATGATTTTGGAGAGTTGATAACTTTAAGGTTTGAAGATTAAAGTGATCATACCTCTCTTATACATCAGCTCAATGTGATCAAAAGGGGTCCCAAGGAAATAATTCATGAATTCAATGAGAGCTTTTTAAAAACTTGGTATAGATTGCCTCCTCCCATGAGACCGCCTATTAGCTTTGTGTTCCCCACATACTTGAGAGCCATTGGTACTGATATTGCTATCATGCTTCAATCCATGGGTGGTTTCACTCTTTTTGAAGCATATTAAATTTTCATTAGAGATGAGAATGATCTCATTCAAGTAGGAAAGTTTCATTCTAAGGTTTTTATGACATTTCTTCCTAATACTCCAAACATTACTCAAATTCCTAATGCAAATGCTAAGCCTAGGACTGCTCCTAAGAAGGTAGATGAACCTAATCCATATGCAAAAATTTGAATTTAGGCAAGAGAGATTGAAAATAGGTGCTCATCAAAAATCTTATCCTTATCAACAAAAATATTTTTAACAATATGGGAGAGGAAGAGGTTAAGGGCAGCCTAAATTTAACAAGCCTACCAATGTGTACAATCCCAATTCAACCACCAATGTAAGGGAGATGGTACCAGTGCATATAAAATTGGTAAAATGAGAAAATTAGAAACAAGGATAATTCATGGATGATAATAAGGGTGGAGAGAAATCTCTAGTTTATCAAAAAGGAGTCATTCCTCTCCTATTAGATAAAGATGAAGTCATGATGCAAGTAAATGAAGATTGGCAGCCTTAAAGAGAAAGCTTCACCAACTTCTTGGTAGAAGATACTTTTGTGCTCGATCAAGGAAAATATATTATATATAATATAATATCCAAGATCAAGGCTCTATGAGATGGTAATAACATGCCTAAAATTTCATCCAATCCTTCTACAAGGTATCAAAGTGTGGGTGTAAGCATAACAGTCCTAAACACTCCTACACCTATTTCAAGTCAAAATCTGGTAAGGTCTACTCAAGGTGCCTCAATTCCTCAAGTTCAAAACAATCCTTTGCCTCAAAAAAATCAAGATAAGGTGAGTACTTCTTCCCTAAACTTATTAGATTCATTGAAAATTTCCAAAGCATTTATCTTCTTATGGGATGTCCTTCACATGCCTAACTAAAAAGAGCTATTACAAAAGTAGTTGTCCAAATTTCTATTAGTCCTTCACCTTCAAGTCAAATTAATGGTCATTTTGATATTAAAAATTATCCTAACACCATTTTTGAACCATATACCAAATCTAATAAGCCTCCACCTCTCTACCTCACTCTCATAGTGGGTGACAAATTCGTACACAATTGCATAGTTGATAGTGGTGCTTCTACATCAATCATGCCCAAAGTTGTAACTAATAATATAGGAATAAAATATGAACCTACTAGTAAAATAGTTATTTATATATATGGTACACCTTTTAAAACAATATATTTTATTAAAAACTTGAAGGTTTTCCTCCATGACTATCCTAGTTTTACCATTTTTTTATGAGTTTAAATCTCTTAATTTGCATGTGGAGTATATTAAGGAGTTTGCAATCAGGTTTCAACACTTACAGTAGGTTTATTTGTCTATAGTGTTTTCAAAAAAATGTGTGCTATTTTTTCCCATGACTATAATGTCTTATTTACCCCATATCCTTCCAATCATACTCTCCAATATTATCATCATGTAAATTGTAATTAAGAACAGTCATAATTAACTTCTTGTGATGACTGTAATAAACTGTCAGCTAAAGGAGATGTTTTCATATATGAACGTGGTCATGGAAGTGTAATAGAGATTTAAAGGTTTTGATCACATTATTTAAGCATGAAAAATCAAACAAAGACCTTTCAAATTATAAATTATGTATTTTGACAATCAATCCTCACATCTACATAGTTATACGCCATGGATATACACCTATAGGTGCCCATAGAAAGATATCACGTTGAAATGAGTGTTAAAAAAATTTAAAGCCTTTTAAATGTTGTAAAAATTCATTTGAGTACCTTCAAAGGTATATGTCCAATTTAAATCTAAGACATTCCATGCACATGGCTCATGTTCATCTCATTGTCCTATAAGAAAAAATGCACACCTACAGGTGGCTTACATAGATTTTAAGGTGGTCATAGAAAAGTCCAAGCATGTGAGGATACCTTCATGAAGTGTGTGGAGTTAGAAGATGAAATAAGAACCTTGTTTAAATCATTGGATCAGAAAGATGAGTTGAGTATCATCTTCAAATTTATAGAACTAAGTTTCAAGGACTTATTTCCCTTAAACCCTAAAATAGAGGCCTAACCACTTTTGATAATGTCATGGAACAGTGTGACAAGTGGTTTAGATGAATCTTAAGTGTTCCATCATGAATCCCTCATATAGGGGTAAATCCTTGCATAATTGAATGGATGTTTGACTAGAGAAACATGGTGTTTTAAGGCCCCCATTTTTTATTTTTGTTCACTATACTTTTTCAATGTATTCTACAAGATTTGAACTTCCAAAGTGACCTCTACACCCTAAGATAACAATGTAAGATATTATCACCATGGAAAGTGATTATAAGCAGTTGAAGAGCACATTTTTGGTTAAAATGTCATAAAAAAGAGTTAAAATTCAAGACATGGACCCACAACATCACCTACAGATGCCTTGCCCTTAGAATATCCACCTACAACCTGATTGTAGGTGTTCACAAAGCCCATTTTGTGAACCTATAGACAATAGGCCCGAAAATGTAAATAGTTTGCCATGGGAATTTATTTCCAAAACTTCTACAAGGATATAAAGGTATGTGGCATATATTTCAAGGTGGATACTCACCTATATAACCCCTATTTTACTAATAGTGGTCAACTACATCTGATTGTAGTTGACACTGAACTAGAGCATGGTATGATGGGTGTTGACAGCAAATGCACAATGTAAAGTGACCTAGATGAATATGTAATGAAAATGATGACTTATATAAGGTATTTAAATGTTCATATAGTATCTAAGACTAAATATATAACTACAAGCATGGTGAAACTCAAAACACAATCACATATAGTCAACACCTCTGGTAAGTCAAGTACAAGGTCTATAATGAAGGAGTTGGTAAAGAAAAAATAGTTTGGGCATGCTATAAATATTATTTAGGATGTTTTTAATCATATGAAATTATCAAAATAAGATAAAAAAAGTATTTAAGGGACTAATCTCTAAGGTATACCATAGTCACAGTCAGCTCCTATGTGAAGACTAGTCAAGGTGAGAGTGAGCAATGGAAGGTTGGATAAAGCTTTATGAGCATTGTGAAAACCTTTATTATGATTATGGACACCTCAATATACCCCCATTACATGGAAATATGGGAAAAATAGGGTCTCTAACATGCACCTATAGTCTATATTCAAGACCCTGCACACAGAGAGATTCTCCATGAGTCTTCCTTGGGTATTTTGACTTATAGAAGGGCTATCCATGTGATAAAAATATATAATTCAATATAGTGTCCCAAAAAAAATTATAATACCATAATATGTTCACTTTTTATGAGACAATAAGGGAAGTTCCTTCTATTTTATCTCAGATAAAGGGCACTTCCTAAGGGTGCAAACCTAAAGGTTTTGAGAAAAGGAGATAACAAGGTGAGCTAAGGGTTGATGAAACATTTCATAGAGGTGTATAAAATTTTATAAGGCATAAAATAACATTTATAAGGCTTCATAGAGGTGATAAACATTTTAGGGTGTCCTAAATCCATAAGCATACAGTCCAAACCTTTAGGTTTAGACTAGGCCTATTGCCCATTTGGGGGTTTACTATTACTTTTGGCACTAGATGAGAATCCTAATGAGTTATAATAGGTTCATAGGGGATTTTCAAGTTTTTTAAATCTTTTATCATGTAGAGGAAACCATAAGAAAGCCATATTTTAACTCAAAACCAATTCAGGGTGTGTAGAATGAAGAGCAAAGCTTGAGTAGACAACTTTGAGAGCTCATACCTACTTAGACACTTTACATGGGAGTCTAAGGAGTTATTGAATGATTAAGGAGGCCTTGAAAATTTTATTTTTATTTTTTTGAAAATACAATGTCAGACTTGTATTAACAATCTTTAGAGGGAAAAAGTACTGTAAAGCCTCAAAAATCCATAGTAGTGACTCAATTGGGAAAATAAAGGGTAAGGGGAATCTAGATGAACTATAATGACTTGGGAGATGATTTAAGGTTGCAAATTATTCCCTAGGGATCCTCCCCATCAACTTGAGTTATACCCTACCAATACGGATAGGGTGTGAAATGTCTTTTCTTGACTATTTTTAGTGTTGTGCATGTATGGAAGGGTTTAAAACGATAAAATCCATTTTGAGAGAGATATTGGGACTTAAAATAACTCACCATGTTCATTTCATGCTTCAAATAATCTCATAAGTGATTTTATAAGTGCCTTCATCTCAGCCAGTCACAACTAGCATAGTGAACAAGTGAGAAGGTGAAAGTTCTAAGTGGGAGGCCTTTTAAGGTATTCCTAGAGAAATTAAGGACATGATGGGTCCTAAAATGTGTCATAAACTCATTTTTATGGATAATATTGTAAAAATTAACACCAAATTTGGTGCCAAGTGTGGAGGGTGAGTGAAAGAGGAGTTATTTAGAATGCAAGAAGTGATAACTCATGTCCAAAATAATATTAATGATTAAATATTTAACCAATGCATATTGTATAATGTATAAAACCCCTCCCTCTTAGTACAATCATCACATCTATCCCTAATCTATTGTGGGACGTTCTAAGAAGGCCAAATGATGAAGGCAGTTTTTGAAGCTAGCAATTGAGGAGTTTTACAACACATTTTAGGAGTTTCATGTTTTAAGGGACATTTATCCAAGTATACCTTACATGGTCTATTTCATATTACTCTCTCATACATGTGTAACTCCTTTTCTTAGCATGACACATGTCCTTGTGACTCTTGGACTTCATTCTCTTCTCTTATCTCTTAAATTATATAAGTAGTAGCCATTTTGGTTCTCAAAAACTAATACTACACTATGTATGGTGAAGCCCTAATGGTTTTGACATTATAATTTTCCTTATAAAAATAAATGCAATCTATTTTGAGTTCATATCTCATCTTGTCAAAGTGTATGAAGATATGTATAGTGAATAGTTAAAAAACCTCTAGCTATCTTTGTTTTCTCTCGATCCTTCCATGTTAAATACAAGTGACTTCACTCTAGTAGGTCATATGTAGTGTTTTTAAGTGTATGGATTTGTTCTAAAGTGTACAATGAGCCTTAGTATTTTTAACTGATCTATGGTTTCACTTACCTTGGATAGTCTTCATACATATCACCTTCATATTGTAATACTAATGCTATAGAATTATAGGACTTATAAACTAGTGTTTTAGGTCTTATCTCCTAGTGAAAGAAGTATGATGGTATTGTGGAAACCCTTCTGGTGTATCACCCTTTAGATTAGTTTCATTTCATGAAAACTTCTATACTTTTTCCCATAATCAAATAGTTACTTAGGTAATAAGCACTTCAATGTATATTCAAGGAGCTAGCCCTTAAACCTAGAGGTTTACTTCTACTATAGGTACACCCACATACCTATAAGTATTCCCATGTTGCCCAAATCTGGAGGAGGCTTGAACACCCTCCTCTAGGGTGCAATATCTGGTGACAATAGTAAACATATGCAACAAATCCATGATGGATATATGTGTAGGTGTCTTGTTCAGTTATTCCAAAATATCATAGGCCTTTCCTTCAATTTTGTCAATAGGTTTATTTCTAATATTCACAAAAAGGTTGATTAGGTTCATTTGTATTATTTGGTCATGGTCCTTTAATAGTTACCCTAGCTCATTGAGTTGTGATTATGCAATCTTAATATATAATTTTGCTTTGGTAGTTGGTTGGGTAGGTAATGAGGCTTGGAATGATGATTCTTGGATGGTATGGTACCTAATTATTAACATGGCCCATAGAATAAACATCAGCATAAAGAGGTTGATGGGTATTATTTAGTAAATAGGCATTATTGGGCAAAAGTCTAAGTTTGTTTATAGTTAGTCTAGGGTTGATCATGATGGTGGAAATATGCCCACCTTAAACATGTCCTACAACATTCTCATAGGTATACACAATGGAATGATGACCTCCTTGGTTGATTTGATCAATTTTCCATTCATTCTAACCATTCTATTATTGTTATTATGGTTTACATTATTATTGTTGATTTTATGGTAGAGTTCTTTGTCATTGTTTTTATTTTTGGTACCATTGTTGGTTGTATTTATTCTTATGTTGGGAAAATAAATTATGGTAGATACCAAAGTTAAAATTATTTGTATGAGCATGAGTGTATTTCTATCTCTCCATTTTCCATCATGTTCTCAATCAGATGTCTGAGTTGGATACACCATCTTATGGAATTTCCTCTGACATAATGGTACTCACAAAATTCATGCTCCTTGTACCAATAAGGAAAAATAATATCATCAAGAAATGACTTCAGTATCATCTAAATGATCATATTTTCTTGAACTAATCTTCAGAACATAAATTTAATAAGCTCACCAAGGTCATTGAATTATTGGGCGATGGGTGGTCTTATCTTAGGAGGAGGGGCTTGCAATTGGTTTTGATCTTGTGGTGGTTGGTTTTATGGATGTCCCTATTGAATGTATGGAGGAGGTGGTTTTTGAGTAGGTGGAATTAAATGAATAGTCGGTTTTTGCACTATCTAAATATGGCATGACTCAATAACCCCATTTCTAACAACATTCTTATTATAGTTGTAGGGTTTATGCCTCTCATTATTATTGGCTTAAGGTGGAGTTGAAGACAATATTTGAATTGGGTTTTAATTATGGTTTTGTCCTTGATTCTAGTTTTAATTATGATTAGAAGATGATAGCTTGATTATGCCTTTATTAATAAGGGCTTTCTCAATTTGTTTTCCTTTTGCTATAACCTCTTTGAACATATGAGCACATTGAAACTCAATATGGTAGGATACCTTGTTGTGTAAGCTCCTAGTAAATATCATGGCCAATTGTTTATCTAGTAGATTATGAGTAAATCAACTTGCTAGGGCTCTAGAATGTTATAAGTATGTAGTAAAGCTCTCACCAGTTTTGGCCTAAATCTACACTAGTAATTTCATACTCGAGATTATATTAAAAGTGTTGTAAAAAATTCTTAGAAAGATCATCAAAGTTGGGTACAAAGTTCTTAAAAATTTTCAATAGCCATTCCAAGGCTTGTCTAGTTAGACTCCTTGGGAGGAGTAGAAGAAAGTATATATCACTATATGCCATCAACTGGTAGGCAACAAAGAAATCCTTTAAATGATCTCTAGGGTTTCCTTAGCCTTTATATTTGTCAAATTTAGGTAGCTCATAACCTAGAAAAAATGGTATTTTTAGATACTCCATATTGAATGGGTAAGAGCAAATCTCATCTAGTTTGAATTTCTCTATTTTTTTTCCAAATTATATAGCTTGAATTACATCCTTAATCTATTATCACTATTGGGCAAGAAAATTAGGAGTGGGATATTATTTTTGAGGTTGTGCAGTCAAAGGTGGATTACCCTAATTAGGGTAGGTATATTATAAGACATTGGTTGAATTGGCTAGATGACTAGGTATGTGTATATGTGCATTGGTATTATACTGTGAATATAGAATACATTGTTGTTAGAGCACATTTTGGTTTGGGTTGGATACATAACCCTAGATAGTTAATTATGGTTATGGTAATGGAATTTGGCTCTAAAAAATGTGTTGGTATTATTGGGTTTGGGAGGGAACTCATGTCTTCTTGTTGAACCCTATTATATAAAAGTAACACATTGTTGACTATACCCTTGTTGTTAGAGGTGATGGTAGTTGGATCCTTATTGCATGTGTGATACGCATTAGGTGAAAATAAATTATTTCCTAGCACCTGATACCTATTTTATGTAAAAACCTTATTGTTGGATTGGTATTTATTTTTGAAGTAGCATTATTGGGGGTTTGGAAACTATTATTGAAGTGGAACTCATTGTTGAAGTGACACTTATTAGGGTTTTGAAAACTATTGTTTTGGTAAGTTTTGGGGGTTTTCCACTTGTTGTCGTTGACCAACTAACACTTTATAACCAATAGGAATATGATGTTTGTTAGGCAACATCTATGATTGATAAGTTATATTGGTATGTGCTTGTTATGGTGGAACATTCATTGTCACCTATTAAGGTCGCATATTATTTTGCACTTGTTGTAATGGTAAGTTGGTATGTTTTTGGCATGTTTCCCTTTTATTTTACATTTGAGGAAGAATTTGGTTGTGTAGTGGATATTTATTATTAATTTTTGGAGATAGGCATACTTATTCCATATTATTGCGATCCACTTATGGCATTATTTGGAGGAATTTGATGTGTATTACTTGACATTAAATTATACCCACTTTTGTTTAAATTGGAATGCACTTACATGATATCTACAACATTTTGAGTGAGGTATTTCATTTTAGAAACATTATATTCTATCAAAATATGCACATTAAACATATCACCAACCAACTTGCTTTGGTTAAATAGTTCTACATTTTGGCTTGCATACCTCAAAGTGTCCATTATTTACCCTATTGATGGAATTATCTCAATAAATGGCATGTTATAAATATCCCTTGCATTAAGGTTGAAATCTAGGTTAAGATAGGAATGGTGCACTTACTATACCTATTCCATTTGTTCATCTTTAATACATTTCCCTTTTGCATGTGTATTTTGGTCTTGTTGTGGCATTTGGATTAGATCTTGACTATAACTAGTTAATGCTTGTTTAAATGGTTAAATTTGAGTCACATTACTAATAATTCTAATCAAAATACTCATACTTTCATGTGGGAAGTCTGAAGGAAACTTGGTTCTTACTTTGATAGATCTAATGAACACTTCATCTTTATTTTGTAACAAATAATGTTCAAATAAGTATGGATTATAACTTGTCTGTGTTAGTGGTGTAACATAGTAGGGCTCTTATTATTGGTTTTTTTCAATGTTAGGCATCATTTGATCAAGGAATTATGTTTTTTAATCTAGCTATTAGCCTAGATAATGAGGCATAATTACCAAATATTGTGCTAAATCATCATGCCTTTTGTTTAATGTATAGGATGTTATAAGATGTATAAAGATACATCTCATAAGCTAAATTTTCATACGACTCATTAAAAAAAAGGTCATTGGTCACAAATTTATCATAGCTTATATTATACATGGTCCTACTACATGTGTAATGAGTCATCTTTAGATCCATAGATGGGTCACATGAAAAATAAAGGGTCTAAAGGTAACAAATAACCAAGGTCTAAAAATAAAGGAACTTTGGCTCTGTAAAAGAGGAACAAAGGGATAAACAACTAAACTAATCAAAGGTAGAATAAAATAAATGTAAGACTGACCTAAAAAATGATATTTATTTTCCCAAAGGTGGTTATAATCAGTGGCAAAAGTAACACAACGCAAAAGTAACACAAAGGCTCAAACTCATATGTGGATAAAGTACTGATTTTACCAAACGTGATTATAATTAGTGACAAAAGTGTCTAAATAAAGTATAACAATTATGAATTAGGATCAAAAAATAGAAATAATTTTCCCAAAGGCATTTATAATCATTTTAATGTAAAAATAATAATGTTAGATTTGGAAACAAAGAACTCAAACAAGGATTCAAAAGTAAACTAAACTAAGGAAATTGGCTTGGATGACACTTTGTAGTTGGTTCACTAAGATTCAACATTTAATTCATGATAAACTATGGGAACAATGGAACTAAGACACTTAAAATTTGGCACAACAAACTTAAAACAAAGTACATGGCAACAAATTGGCTCTAAAATATGCTCTAAATATGGTACAAAACAAATAACAATCAATAGGTCTAGGCAAGGGGTCTTTTAGATCAAATAGGAAATCAACCCAAATAACATAATCCAATCACAAAAAGGTAGACTACCTAAGCCCAAACTAGACAAGGCTTTCATATAAACCTGATTAGTTTAGGGTTTGAACTTTGAAAGTTTGAATTTTAAATTTAATATGAAAAGACTTTAATGTTCTAATGCAAATGGCTTTAAACCAAAATGGGCAATTTAAATGTGTGTTTGAAACAAAAAAGGTACAACAATAGTTTGGAACTTAGTTTCAAAAAGCGATAATAGATTTAGAATACTTTAAGTTATTAAGCATGAAATATACTAAGAGGGGGGTGAATTAGTATATTATATATCTTTTACTTAATTTTATTTCTTTTCTTTAACCACTTAATCACACTTTCAAGATATGCAATAAAACTGAAACAATAATATGCACCACACAAGAGAGAGAGAGAAAGACACCATATTTTTATGTGGAAACCCAAAGTGGGAAAAACCATAGAGAATAATCTTAAGTATATGAATGAGCACCAACTCAAATTATAAATTTTTCAAACACCAACTTGCAGGAGCATCAACCCCTATTGTGTATAAAACACAACTATCTCTCAATGTTTCTTACTCAACAAATGATAAAACTCTACAATATCTCCTACTTTTATCTCTTCTAAAATAAATACAAACCATGCACTCTCTTGCATATTACAAATGGATTCTCATTCCTTTATTTATAGATTTCCAAATGACCTTTGGCATTCACCCTTTGTAACCCTTCAATCCTCATGGAAAATGGCACCAAACTTGCATGACCCTTCATATCTTTACATTCGAAAAGTCACATGGTGACTCTTCATAAGCAAATGCATCCTTTCCTCTTTTGTCTTTATCTTGGTGACTTTTTATATTCTTCAAAGTGTCCCTTCATGGTAAAATGTGCCATACCCTCTTTTGTCTTCACATGGTGACTCTTACAATTCCTCAAGATGACTCTTCATGAGAAAATGCATCCCATTCGTCTTTTGTCTTTACCTCGTGACTCTTAGACTTCTCCATGGGGCCTCTTTTGACTTATATGAAACCAAAAATGTATTCATTAATATTAAAAAAATATTAACACACATTAGCCAAGATATGAATATTAAAAACACCATTAAATGCAATGGGGCCTTTATCACCAATACTAGACCTTTGACATCAATGACAATATTTCCAACATATGCAGCATAACAATGCTCCTTCAAATAAATGTCATGGAAAATGGTTTTGGATTAGAATATCTAAGACAAAAGTTTGGGATGGAATGAGCAATGTAATGATGTTGTGTTTAAATATGTAACACATAAATAGTTATAGAATAAAATATCTAAGGCAACAATTGGTGACACAAAAATGGATAAAATAACACCTCTTAGGCTAAAAGGGTGACAAAATGATGTGATATTTTTTGACTTGTTTTAATTTGATAATATAAATAAATAATTTTATTCTAAAAACATGTGTAAATCAAATAAAATAGAAGTAGAACTAATGGATCATCCTATATCTAAAAACTGACATGGGTGTGCATAGCTTCTACCAAAGTTTCCATTGATATACCAATGCTTATAAAGAATTAAGTGTTAATCCAAAAATTAAAGTATAGGTGTAGGCAGAGTTTTTATGCCCCCTTTTGGTCTCTCAAGAATTAATATGTGGCACAAACATAGAGTGAGGAGCACTCAGCATTTGGAAAGAAATTATATGTCAAGTAGGGTTTTGACTAAAATATTTAAATCTTAAACTTACTAAATGGTCCCAAGTGTTGTTAACACAAGGGTGCAATCACATCAATTGAGTCCAAACTACCTAGATTGTTATGAAATTGTCTAGTCCTTTGCATAATGAATTTATTCATGTACTTCTTAGTGAATTTTGATGTCTAGTTACTACATGTCTTGAGTACATATTGGGTGGTTAGGCTAACCACTCACCACTATCCCATCTAACAGTTTTCCCAATTTGTATATGCCATCATGGAGTGGGGTTGGTATGATGTTGGGAGATGAAACCCTAGGTTAGTTCACCCCTAGATAACTTATGAGGGAGAAGTAAGTTACCATAAAAAATCCAAATGCATAAAAAAATGAAAAATGGAAAGACTTTAGAGTCCATTTATGGGTCACCCAAGTCACTTGAAGCTTGGGGAGAGCATACATGGCATTCTTTCTGACACAAATTTATAAACAATGGCAATAAACTAAGTGCTTTTGGTCCCTTGACTTCCCTAAAGGGGATGGAGGGAGAGAATAAATGTAATAGTTTCTTATTTTCCAAAAACAAATAAACTAGTCTAACAAACTTTGAAATTTAGCAAATAAGAAAAAACATAAAGTGAAAAAACTCTTAAGATCTCTAACTAAAATGTGTGATCTTTTTAATATCACTAAATGGAAGTGTGATTGAAATTTTGGACCCTTGGCCTTATTTTCACTTGTAAAAACTTTAAAATCTAAAACACAAGTGTGATTAAGTGGGGTTTAATCACCAAACAAAATGTACATGATTTTGTAAATACGTGTAAACTTTTCTCTCTCTACTTTAGGTCCTATAAAATGTTAGGGGGTTTTCTTGTCTAGAATTAAAAAATCAAGTGATTAAACAATAATCAATTTTGATCTCTTGTGTTTTGTAAAAACATAGAGTAAAGTCATCATTTAGTAGGGCAAAGCCACTAATTTTCTATAAACACAAACACAGAGAAAAACTTTGGAAAATCCACTAAATAAGTCAAGCAAAGCCACCAAAATAAGAAATAAAATACTAAAATAGAGATTAATTTCACCTTGTGAAGCCATCATTCAATAAGATAAAATCCATTAATTATACAAAGCTACCATTAGGGGGTCAAAGCCATCATTGAAAATCTACCATTTCTATAAAACTAAAGATTTCAAATAGACATGGAAATGGTGAATCTACCATTACACAAGGCAAAGTCATCATTTACTCAAAATATATAATGATGTATATTTGAAGGATAAAACTCTAAACTTGAAGAATTAAATTCAATTTTTAGTAAAACTAAGGTTAGCATATCATTATCCTTGGCCATACAAGATACCTAACCATCCCATCGAGCATGTCATTATGTACCCTAGGTGTTTGAAGAGTAAACAATATATAGATTAGTCTCTTGTTAGTATAAATGACAAAAAATCAATCATAACAATACACTAAGAATAAACACTCTTTCCTAAGAACTAGGGAAAGCATAACATAATAATCAAGAACATAAAATAGAGATAAATACAATACAAATTTCTTACCTGCTTTTTCAAATTTGATGCTTACTTGTTGGTATAAATATATTCATGCTCAAACTATGATGATTTGAGTCTTCTAGAAATGTTATTCCATGGTGATAGCATCTCTCCAATAGTCACTTGTGGCTTGGTATGAATCTTGGCATAAATTGGGCATTATAACACTACTCTCAAAGGCTTCAAGAAGGTATTCTAGTAGAATAACCTTACACAAAAAATCTTTTTGGCCTATGGTATGGGCACTTGTAATGATAGCTCAAAGAACTAAATCTAACCCTAGGGAGGTCAAGTTAAATTCTAACATGGGTTGAGTCTATATCAACCTAGGTTGAGTCAGGGTAACCCTGGGTTGGGTCAAAACACTCATACAATCTTAACACCTCAGTTTTAGATATTTGTGAGGCATGACAACTCACTTTCGATATTTGTTAGGTTGTAACTTATAATTCTAGAATATTTAGGAGATAATAAATCACTTTGTTATCTTATTTGACTTTTGACTTCATATTTACCTAAAAATTCCTTTATTTGTTAAATGAAATTCACTAATTTAATTTGTAATTTTTATTTTGGCAATTATTAAGATTTGAAATGTAATTAATATTGCATATTAATTTTTGACTTTTGGAAATTGTTTTAAATGTTTTTAATTAATAGTTTGATGGGCCAAAAGTGTCAAATTACTAGGTCATAATTTGACTAAGGTTAAAACTAAACTAGGTTAGTGATATGTACAAGTTAATACACCAAATAAGCTAGACTTATTACATTTCTAGGCAATTAAATCCCTTGCATTGATGAAATTGGGCAATTCAGGTGATTTTTAGGTTTAGATGTGTCATTTGATAGAAATTAAATCAAATCCTAATTTAATCATGAAAGTGTACAAAACTAAGTGTCTATAGTTTGGTTTTACATTTAGAATAACATTTCAAAGGTCCACACCAAAATATCAATCCTTTACACTATGGTCCTTACACCATTCTACACATAGCTAGTGAAAATGCATTGGTTCTTTATCTAGCTCCGTACTTGGGATTTCACCCAATATTCAATGTGGAACTTCTCAAGCTTTACACTCTACCACTTATTTGGCCAATAGTGAGACAACATCCTTATGATTTGGATCTTGAATGCTTGCATCATGTAGAGAAGGACCAGATCATTGAAGTGACATAGACATGCACCCACTATTTCACACATCAATTTTTCTAAGTGATCAAGGTTAGACAATATGTTGATCAAGCTAAGATGTACACTTCTCATTAAAATTGAATATAGTTTCCTCCACTAAACAAAAACATAATAGAGACCATTACTCTTTAAAAAAGGGTAAATGATCCATGTACAACCATTGCATAATTAAATACACTCCTTGTTTGTTATTTTATGCAAATTTCACACCTCTCACACAATCATGTACACTCCTTTACTTAAAGCTTGCTCACAACATTACACACAAGTCTCACACTTGCTCATAGACTTTTATGCAATGGTTACCTCAAATTTTAGATTGCACACCTCATAGCTCATAGTCCTACACACCTCACATGCATATACTTGTAGACTCACTTGATCCTTTGGGCCCCACCTCAACACATCCATATGTCAGCCTACCCAACTGTATGATTCAAAATATGGACCAGATAATTGATAGCCACCAACTGAGGATCACAATATTGAGAATCATTGAAGACATCCTAGACATTAAATATTCAGATCATTTCGGATCGATGCACCTATCAACAACCACCTTGGTATATGTAAAATAATTATTACTACTCTTGTATTATGAATGTTATATATGTATATGTTAGAATATATATAACACAACTAGATCAATGCCATACACATTCACAACATAGCTAGCTTACTCTATGCATATACTCTATGTGTATGCACTCTAAACATTATACTTTATATTCCATATTCTTTGATTTATGAATAGAAGTTGCATTTCCTACAAGTAAGAATTCCACTCCATTAAATGTGTGTTTGATTGTTCCATATGAATACATCTCTTATGCATTCACTCTACACAACCAAACTTGGTTGTCCCCTACATACCTAGTCTTAGGCACTGTGGTGTATATCATGTATTCTTCTAAACTTCTTAGAAACAACTTTGTGAACAAGCTATCATTGAATACATAGTCCAAACATGTTACATGAAATGTTCTCAAATTTTGTTTGTTGTCAAATTTTCCATCATATAATGTAATATTAGGTATCATAAAACCAGTTGGTAAAGGGTACATTAAAATGTGTTAAGCTAATGGATTATGTAATAAAGTACAAGAATCAAGTACTTGGTTAGCTTTCAAAGCACGTTGTTTCATTTATAACACCTTATTTTATAGAGCTAGAAAAATTTGTATGAGGGATTATGCATTAGGAACAAAATGTGTGCTAACCAAAGGTTCATCTCCTTCTGGCCTATCCAACCTGTATGCTATAGATCCATAGTTAGAAATAATCACATAAGGTCTTATCTAATTAGGCCTAAATTTTCATTTTTTTATTTTTCTCAATAGTGGTATTCTTCTAGTTTTCTTTGAGTATAAAATCACCAAGCTCAGACTCTCTATGATTCACACACCTATTATACTAACCACATAACCAATTTTTGCATGCTTTAAGGCTATTCATAGCAACCATGTATTTTTCATCCAGTTGTTTTATATATTACATACAAGTTACTTTATAATCCTCATCATTAAGGATATATTTCAATTAAATGCATAGAGAAGGAAACTTGACCTTGATGAGAAGAATGGTCTCAATGCCATAAATAAGGGAATATGGTGTGGCTCTTATTGGAGTGTGGAAATTGGTATAATAGGCCCAGAGGGTGTGGAATATTTGTAGGTGTCAATCATGGCCAACATAATTAATGATATTATTAAGAATATTAACAATGGTCTTGTTAGATACCTATACTTAGACATTACCTAATGGGTAATATGTAGTGGAAAAATGTTGGGTAATGTTAAACTCGGCACAGAGTGCTTTGACATCCTTGTTTTTAAACAAACTACCATTATCAGATATAATGTTGGATGGGATACCATAATGGTAAATAAGATGGTTGAATATGAATTTTGAAATTTTGTTACTTGTCATGTAAGTGAAGGGAATGGCTTCAACCCACTTAGTGAAGAATTTGGTGGTGGTATGAATATGATTATGACCATTTGAGGAGATAGGGTTAATCTTCCCTATGAGATCAAGTCCCCACATTAAAAATGACCATGGTGTGGCCATTGGCTTGAGTGTTTATATTGGAGCATGAATAAAATTAGCATGCCTCTGACATTGTATACATACTTTAAAATAAATAATTCCATCTCCTTCCATGGTCAACCAATAATAACTAGTACATAGGAGCAGTTTGTCAAAGATGACTCCATTGGTATCGGCCCCACAAACTCCATGAAATCCCCTCAAGGCAAATCCATATTCTATCAAAGTTAAACAATGAAGTAGAGTTCCATGAAAGTTTTATGGTAGAGTGTAGGTCCAAGTAAGATATAATGAAAGGCTTGGTGCGTGAATTCATTTTATTTCTTATGATAAAGGTTTGGTGGAAGGACTTGGCCATGGAGGTAATTATATAGTTTTGAATACCAAATAAAATAAGGACCAGTAGTAAAATAGATCATTACAATGGTTGAGGGTTAATGAGCAGGCACTAGAAGATGCTCAATGAGGAACTAATAGTATCTTGCCTTATATATTCTATAGATCAAGGAACCAATTGTAGCCATAGCATCTATTGTATGGTTATTAGCCTGAGGTATGTGTTTAAATTAAATGTGAGAAATCTACTACTTGAAAGTGTCCACCATGGATTTATAAGGTACCAGTTTTTCATCTTTAGTCTAGAATTAGTTTGTACCTTGATTAATGATAACTTATGAATCATGATAAACCAATAAATGTTGAATGTTCTAATATACTACTAGATGAAGCCTCAAAATGGGTGATTTGTACTTAGCCATGTTATTGGTACAAGAAAAGCTGATACAAAATGACTTGGGAATGAGATCTGCCTATGGTTTTATGAACATAAATCTAGATCCTAACCCTTGTGACATAAAATAACCATCAAAATAAAGCTTCCATTGATACTCTTTAGGAGGTGCTTCTGGTATGATCATAATGGAATCATTTGGAAATGAAAAAATAAGTGGTTAAGTATATGAAATGGGAGCTTTAATAAGTTAATCTATGAGCACCTATCCCTTAATGGTCATTTAGTTGACATATTCAATCTCAAACTCACTTATAAGCATGATCCACTTAGACATGTATCCCTATAAAGTTGTTTTTGTATTATATACTTGAGCGGATCTACTTTGGTGATGCCTATGGTCTTATTTTTTAGCATCTAATGATGAATCTTCTTAGCTATGAAAACCATAGATAATTAAGTTTTCTCAATCAATGTATAATTATGTTCATACACTACTAGTGTATGGCTTAGATAGTACACTACATGTTCTTTCTCATGCTAATCATGTTGGGCCAAAAGTTCTCCCAAAGCATTTTTAGTGGTAGATGGTAAAGTAAGAATGGTTTTCCTACTGTAGGTGGTAGCAGAATAGGTAGATTGGCAAAGTATTCTTTCATGTGCTTGAAGGCCTTATAACACTCTTTATTCCATGAAAAGATACTACACTTCTTCAATAAATGAGGGAATGGTTGGCATTTATCAACCAAATATGAAATGAAGCATCTAATAGACTATATTTTTCCCTATAAACTATGGAGCTACTTTAAATTAGAAGGTGATAGCATCTCAGTAATGGCCAAAACCTTGGTAAGATCAACTTCAATGCCTTGGTGAGAGATAATAAATCCTAACAGTTTACTTGAATTAACACCAAAGATACACTTTTTGGGATTAAGTCAAACCTTATACTCATGAAGCCTTTCAAATATTCTCTATAGTATGGATGGATGGTCTACACAGGTCTTAGATTTACCCAATATTTTGTTGACATAGTATTTTACAATATCATGTATCATATCATGGAATATAATAGTCATGGCCCTTTCATATGTTTCCCCTTCATTCTTGAGGCAAAAAAGCATGACCTAATAGCAAAACATTCCCCAAGGAGTGGTTAATGATGTCTTATGCTGGTTATTAGGTGCA
Organism: Torreya grandis; assembly: GCA_037957365.1. Classification (NCBI taxonomy): domain Eukaryota; kingdom Viridiplantae; phylum Streptophyta; class Pinopsida; order Cupressales; family Taxaceae; genus Torreya; species Torreya grandis. The sequence goes on from JARHVA010000896.1 coordinate 2,920,233, forward strand.
ATCTTGATCTGGTTATATCCTGAAAAGTTGTCTATGAGGGAAAGAATTTCATATCCAAATATGGAGTCAACAATCATGTTGATCTTTGGAAAATGAAATTCATCCTTTGGGTAGACCTTGTTAATGTCTCAAAAATCCATACACAATCTATTAGCTTTTTTATTTTTGTTGATTGGCATAATATTAGAGATCTATTATGTATAATTAATAGGTCTAATACATCATGCATCTAAGATTTTTTCCAATTATTTCTTGACCAAGATGGTAATGCAACGATGCATTTTCCTTAATTTCTACTTAATCAGCATAGCATATGGATTAACTATAACATGGTATAGAACCAATGATGGATCCAAACCTAGAATATCAGAGTAAGACCATGGAAAAAAAATTATAAACTCTCTAAGAAGAGTTGTAATAACTTCACGATCCTCCTTAGTGAGGGATGCACCTATTTTTATCCACTTAGGATCATCTAGAGTTATAATGTTGACTTCTAAAGTATTCTCTATAAGGAGAGTAGAATTATCTTCCAAAATAGTTGGCAAATATGTAAACTGGTTGGCAATGGCAAATTCTTATGGTTATATTAGTTCTTCAAGTTTTCCCAAATAGGAGGAATCAAAATCTACTAATGGTGGTAAAGGCCATTTAATGAACACTTTAGGACACTCTCAGATAATTTACTCAAAGGCATGTTGTTCTTTTGTACTGAGTTTGGACCCAAATATAAGTTCATTGTTAGTGATCTCCCAAGCTTCATTTGAAAAAAGGTGAGCATACCCATCTAGTGGCACCTAAAATAGGTTTCACCAAGAGACTAGCCTTTTCTGGACTTTTTCCCTTATTCAAAAGTGCCTTAAATAGTTTTTCACTTTGGGATCTCAATGTTTTATTTTTTGACTTTTGGCTAAGGGTGTTCACTTGCTCTCTAAAATAGGCAGTGGGATTCAATTAGATAGAGAATAGTTATTTATGATCTCTCAAAGGAACATTATCTCTCATTCCCATGAAATCATAAAATGCCTCATCATTCTTGAACTTGTAAAGAGGTACTGTGCATTCTTGTTGGTCCCATACTATGAGTTGAGGGTGATAAAGGATAAGTGGGGAATGAAAGATTACTAGTATGATGGTATAAATGGTGTAAATATAAAATGGGTTGGTATTGGATAGGTATTCATATATACTTTGATCAAACTCTACCTCACTACCAGCATCATCTTCACTAGTCTTCAATGTAGAAACATGAATAATATATGTGTTGTCAACCTTAGGCTATTTAAATCCAATACCATGAGTTCCTTTATACTTGGTTAAATAAATAGTCTCAGTATTACCCTATTGATTTACCTCCATACCTCTACCTTCATAAGCTTTGTTATCCATAATCTTGTAAGGGATGGGATACTTTTTACTTTGGTATTAATCAGCCAAACCATCATTGTACAACCAAGAATTATCTTCAACAAGCGGGTCTTATTCTTGGCTAGTGGTCAGTGTGAAAATTATAGACATTAGGCAATGAAGTTTTCCTTTTTGTCACCATACTATGTAAATTGTCTTAGATTTGGGCCTTACATAAGTCTTGGGATTTTGTAGAAACTTAGCTATATGGAAGGTATTATGTGTAAAGTATTCTCCTAGACCATTATCTAAAACAATAAAATGATTGACAATTTCAATAAGAGGTGTATATGAAGTTGAGGTAAGGTTATCAGGGTCTATGAAATTGGTCTCTCGTAATTCAACAAGTATAACCTTATCCTTGTCATTCTTTTGTATAGGTTCTAGGATAAAATGTTAATTATTATCTCTCATACTCAACCTACAAATGCTTGTAGTACCGATATGGTTATAAGTCTCCATGAATAGTTACTTATATGCCAGAATGAAGAAACTTGATGCACTAGTGCAAGGTTGAAGGTATTACATGGATTTTATATATCCATGGTCTTCCCAGAAGATAATTATATGATAGATATAAATTGAGGACATGGAAAAGTGTTATTTGGGTCAAAGTCCCAATGATAATTAGCAAAAAGATGGTTCCTTGTAATTATCATTCTTCATTATCATAGGCCTTGATGGTAATAGTCTCTGGCTAAAGTTTAGCTACTATATATCCTAGATGATTGATTAACTTCAGAGACATAATATTAAGGCTCAATCCATTGTCTCTAAGGACACATTTAACTTTATACTATGTTATGACAACTTTAATATACAATGGATTATTGTGGAGAGTGCTTAGGGATGATATATCACATTGATCAAAGGTCAATTGTTTGTTTGGGGATAGGAGTCCAACCAAAGCTTGAAATTTGTCTAGTGTAATGTCATTGGGTAAATGGGACTGGCTTAAGGCTCTGGTAAGGATATTTTTATGGATGGTAGATATACATAATAAATCTATAATAGAAATTTGTGTGGGCATAATTTTTAATTATTTCACAATATCATATGTTTTCTCTTTTGCATTGGTAATTAGCTTATTCCTAACTACTATGGCGGACTAAATGGGTGCATTAGTAGAAGGTGGTTGTGGGCCTAGAATGTTAAATTTAGTCTATCACATTGCAATTTTGTAATCCAAATTAGGTAAATGATAATTATAACTAGAATAAGATGAAGGGCCTAAGATGGTAATTCTTGATTATCAGTGTGCTTGGTTGTGGTCACAAGTTAAGGAAGGATTATCAGCATAGGGAAATTGATAGAAATTTTTAGGTGATGGTCTTGGTCTATTGGCTTTTGGTCTAGGGTTGATGGTAATTATGGATATATGACCACCCATAACATGACCTACAACTCTATTATAGTCATGTGTGACTATGTGATAGGTATGTTGGCTATTAAGGTCACTTTGGCCTTGCTTCCATCTATTTTATGGTTGGAATTATTCGTACTACTATTTTTACTATTATTTTTTCTATTATTATTTTTTTCTTGTTGCAATTGTGGTAGTGTCCTTCATTATTGTTGTTTCTAATTAGTATTTTTATGTTATGGAAATGAGTCTCAGTAAATACCTAGGTTTTTATTTGAAGTAGAAGATATATTATCCAACTAGATCTCTCCATTTTCCAACATATTCTCAATGAGTTGATTCAACTACACACACTGACATATTGAATGACCATGAACATGATGGTATTCATAGAACTCATTATCTTTATACTAGCTAGGGTAAGGTACACCTTCAACAAAGTGCTTTATAATTAGCAACTAATCATATTGGTTATAGCTAATTTGTGAAACACTACTTCAATGGGCTCACCAAAGTCACTAAAGACTCTAGCATTGGGTCTTCTTCTTGGAGGAGGGGTTTGAAAATGTGGTGGATGAGGTGCATGCATGTGCAAAGGTAGTTACATTTGTGGAGCTAGTTGTGGTTGTAGAATAGGTTATATTTTTAGAATGGGTTACATTTATGAAATAAGCTACATTTGTACAATAAGCTAAGAAAATAGTGTTTGCACTATTTGGAAATGACATGACTCAGTGACTCCATTATTGGTAGCATTCTTGTTATAGTTATACACTTTAGGTTTTTCAAAGTTATTAACCTAAGTGGGTGCATAAGCTTGTATTTAGACTAGATTTGGATTTTGACTTAGGCCTAAATTTTGGTGTTGGCTCTAGTTTTGGTTCTAGTTTTGGTTTGAAGAATGTAAATTCATAATCCATTTATTAATAAGGGCCTTTTCAATTTGCATACTTTTCATAATTATCTATTTAAATGTACGAGAACACTAAAGCTTCAAGTGATAAGATCTTTCACTGTGAAATTTTTTGTAAACATAGCTACCAATTATTTATATCTAAAATTATTGGTAAAGAGGCTAGCAAGCGCGCTCTATCATTAAAACTAACTCACAAAGCTCTCACTAACCTTTTTCTTGGTCTGAATCAAATCAACTACTGAAATATCATAATCAAGATTTTAAGAGAAATATTGTACAAATTTATCTAATATATTTCTAAAATCAGATATTGAATTCTTTAACAACTTAAGAATCTACTCTAAGGCATGTCCAATTAAACTTTGGGGAAAGAGAAGAAGTAGGTAGATGTAACTATAGGCCACTATATGAAAAGTGACAAATAACTATTTTAAATTCCCCTTAGGGTCTCATTTTCCCTTATATTTATCAAATTTTGGTGGCTTGTAGCCTGAAGGAAATGGTATTTGGATGTACTCCATGTTAAATAGATATAAGCACATGTCATCCAATTTGAACTTTTTGGTTTGCTTTCATATCTGAATGGCTGCAATTACATCTTTAATTTGTTTTAGTTCCTAGGTAAATAGGTTAGAAGGTAAATTTAGTTATGGTTATGGTTGGGTGATCATAGTTGGATTACCTTGACCAGGGTAGGGGTATTATGAAATTTTGGATTGATGGGCCAATCAACAAGGAAAACACATCTATGCATTGGGATTAGGTTATTGGTATGATATACATTATTGATGAACATTATGGTTAGGGTTTGGAATATCACTTTGATTTGGAGAGAACTATTATTGTCATGATGGTATATGTCTTGGTGGAAGGTATTATGTTTGTTGTGTTTGAATAGGAACATATTGTTGACTAGTTGAAACTTAATGAATAAACAGTACCCATTGTTGGCTAAAACCTTGCTATTGAATGTGTTACATGTTAGGTCCCTATTGTATATGAGGTACATGTTGGGTAAAAGGAAAATGTTGCCTACTAGGTACTTGATGTAAATTGGGACCTCTTTTTTGAGTAAACACCTATTATGAATTGGGAATTTGTTGGGTGCTAGGTATTTGTTGCTGACCAATAGTAATATGTTATTGATTAGACAACATTTGTGATGAACTCACCATTAATTATCATGGCATATTGGTCTATGTCTATGGTTTCAAAATATTATTCACCACCTATTTAGGTAGGGTAGTGTTAATACCACTTTTTAGGGTAGAGTTTTAGATTGTGTTTGGCTACTTGCCCCTACTGTGTGTTTGAAGAAGTTACTAGTTGAGGGTGGTAGTTACCTATTATGGTTGGGAACTAGGCATGTTTTCCCCCTATTATTTTAAGTTCCTCATGGTATTAGTAAGAGGCACCTATTGTTGTGATTTTTTTTTGGTGTATTCAACCCACCTTGGTTCAAATTTGGATACACTTGCATGTTATCTACTAAGTTTTGCAAATGGTCTTGGGTAGAAGCCACAATCACTTCTTAAATGGCTAGGGCATTGAATATGTATCTAGATAATGTATTCTAGATAATGGGTTTATTTTCAAGTTATTATGGCCCAAATAATCAATTTACACCCCTTTTAAAGGAGCTAACTTTATAAGCGGGGTGTTCGAAATAGCCATTGCATTGAAATTCTGAGCTAAATTGAGATACATTTGATATGTTTATTGCATCTATGTCAATTGGTAAGCTAGTGGACCCTTTCCTTTTGAAAGTGCATTAAGATATTGGTTAAGTATTGGCACAAGTGCTTGATGGTAACTAGTTGAGGCTTTTTCAGTTGGTTTGAGGTGATGTGGTTGCTAGGCATTCTAACTAAATGAGGTAGACTTTCATGGGGAGCATCTGCCAAGAATTTTGATCCTAACTCTATGATCCTACCTAAAATCTCATCCTTGTTTTCAAGTGATGATCAAATAAGTATGGGTCATAACTTGTTAGCGTGGCTACATAGTAGGGCTACTACTATTGGACCTGTTAAATGATGGGTGGCACATTGGAAAGTTATTGGGACATTTATTCTTACTCTTGCCATAGATAAAGAGGTACGTTAACTAGGTATTGTGTTAGTAGTTCTTATCCTTGTTCTATATATTGAATCACATAAGAGGGATAAAGATCCATATCATAAGCTAAATCATTACCATATGGCTCTTGAATGAAGGGGGCATTTGTGAATACATTCTAGTAATCCAAATTATACATAGTCCCATTGCATGTATAATGAGGCATATCTGAATCTATGGCTAACATCTCTAAAAGAAAATTTCTAATGTTTGAAAATTCTTGAAATGTAGTTTAAAAATGCAACTTTAGAAAGCTCAAAAAATGATCAAAAAACTATCACTAAACCACACATAGCTCTTTAAAATAGGTGTAAATATGACTCATTAACGTGATTTAGAAAAATAATCTTTAGATTTTGGGAAAAGGCCTAAAGGTGAAATGTTTATGCTAAGTCTAAGGAAAATTATAAGGAAAGCATGAAATCGGTATTTGGCAAGTTCCTTCAAACAAACTTAATCTAGGTCTGACAATGAAACAAAAGGTTTTATGTCTTTGGCTAATGTCACAAAGCTAGACTTGGTAAGGAATGAACTTGGTCTAAAGCATGAAAATAATGCTAGGTCTTCGGCCAACATCACAAAGCTAGACTTTGAAATAAAATAGTCAAGGTAAAAACTTGAAATCAATCTAATTCTAAGGTAAATGGTTTGAAACACTTGATCTAGACACATAGATTAATCTCGATACATGAAATTAAGACAAACTTGATCTTGGTACAAAGAACTTACTCTAGGCATTTGTCTAAAACTAATTTGGAAAGTCAAACTTAAGTATCAAACTAAGAGCAAAGAGTAAACATTCAAGCCCAAATGATAGTCAAGGCTTAAATGTAAATTAGCCAAGCTTAGAGATATACTTGAAGAATGAGTTTTGACTTAGTTTAAGGTGGTAAATTGGTTCAAAACACACAAAATTAACCCACTCCTAGGTATAGGCAAAGGAATTAAAATAAAGAAAGAAATTAATCCAAGTTACATAATCTAAATGTAAAAGGTAAACACCCAAGCCCAAATTAGGTAAGACTTCAATGTAGAGCAATTAGTTTTGGATCTAAACTTTGAAAGATGAATTTTGAACTTGGAATAAAAGACTCAAATTTTCAAAATAATAATGGCCTATACTCAAATGGGTAGCATAATGATAATTTTTGTAATAAAGGTAAACAAATGGCTTTATAATTGGTTTTGAACAAAGGTAAATGTCTTGGGACAAAATGGGTAGTGTAACAACATCTCTTTAAATAAGCGTATAAAGGTGGTTTTGAAAATTTCAATCTAAAGCAAAAGTTTTGAGTGAGTTTGATAGTGTAACACTTCTTTGCTCAAAGTGGTGTGCATAATATGTGTGTTATTCTAAATTTTGTCTTGATTTGGACGTGGTTTGACATAAAAAGTAATTTTAGACCCAAAAAACAAATGCAAGTAGAATAATAAAATAAGCACCTAAGTACACATCTTATGCTAAAACTAACAAGGTTGCATACTCTTTGCCAAAGTTTCCACTAATATACCAATACTCAAAAGGAATAAATTGTTAATCCAAAAAAGTAAGAGTTCATGAGCTCATATAGGTAGAGTTTTTTAAGACCCCTCTATTTATCAAGCATTAATACATGGCAAGAACTTAAAGTACTGAATCAACTCTACATTTGGTAATATATTTTATAGTAAGTGGGTTTGATCTAAATTTTTTTAAAAATATGCATTCTAAATGGTCCACACATGTAGTTAACATGTGTAAATAATCATGTCCAATGAGTCAAAACCACCTAGATTGTTATGAAATGCTCTATTCATTTATATAACAAATTCATTCATGTAATTCTTAGTGAATTATGATGTCTAGTTATCACATGGCCTAGGTACCCATTGAGAGGGTCAGGCTAACCTCTCACCACTATCTCATCTAATGATTTACCCAATTTATATACCCAACTAGAGAGTGGGGTTAGAACAATGTTAGGAGATGAAACCCCATGTCAAAGTCCTCCTAAAGAAATCATGAGGAGGCTATAAATTCATATTCACAAGCCAATGTAGAAAAATATATAAATAAAAATATAAGAACTTTAGGGTCCTTTATGAGTCACCCAAATCACTCAGATCTTGGGGAGAGCATACATGAATTTTATTCACTTCCAAGACTCAAAAAAACAAGAAAAAATAATGTGCTTTTGATCAACCAAGTTCCCTAAAGCGGATTGGGGGAGAGAATACACTTGAGGTTTTGTTAAAAAGAAATTACTTTAGGAAAATAAACCAAGTACTTTTGCAAAAAATGAAAGCAAAATCTTTTATCAGCACCAAATCTAATGTTTTTATTCTTTTTAATCACTTAACAAAATGTGAAGTGAAGTTTGGCCCTTTGTTTTTAAACTTGTAACTTTGTAAAATAAAAAGAAAATTTGTTTTGCAAGTGATTATTAAGCACCAAAAAAACAAGTGTGAATGACCTTTAAAGTGATTAAAACCTTCTCTTTTTGACCTAGTTTCCTAAAAAAAATGTTAGTGGATTCACTTATGTTTGTTTAAAATGGTTAGTGAAAAACAACTTTCACTTTTGAAGCTCTCAAGTTTTTGACACAGGGTGAAATCATTGTGTATAGATCAAGATTAAGTCATCGATTTCTTGAAAATAGATAAACAAATAGAACTTTGGTGAAGTCATCAGTTATAAGAGGCTAAGACACTAATTATAACCAAGAAATTAATTATTTGCCTTTAAAAAATATGTAGACACAAAGGATGGTTACCTGACAAAGTCATTTTTCTCTGTGGATGAAGTCATTATTTCCTTTAGATAAATTCATTATTTTTAGAAAGGTATGCCATAGGGTGAAGTTGTTCATTATCAGGTGGAAGTTGTAATTTCTATCAAAGTCATCAAAATGTAGTGGTGAAGTTGTTGATTATCAGGCACAAAGTCATTGATCTGTAGTCAAACAAAAACATGGGTTTTCAAGGCAAAAAACTAAAAAAAAGGTTTTAAGTGACATTTTCTTGGATTTTAAAGGTCCAATATCACTCCCTTAGTGTATGTGGGGTGTTTGGTCCCAACAAGCATGCCATTATGTAAGATAAGATTATCAATTAGATCATTAGTCTTCTCTTATTAGTGGAATGCAAACCCTAAATCAAAAAACTATATGAAAAAAACCACCACATTACCTAAGTACTTGGGTGAGAAATAATGTAACTAGCTCAAATAAAACTAGAATATAAATCAAATACTACCTTTACCTTGCTTGTCAAATAGTGCTTGTTCATTAGCATATAAGACTATCCATGCTCAACTTTTATTCTGATAGAGTCCTTTGTCAATGTGTTTGCTTTACGGGAAACACCTCTCTTTGTCCACTTATGGCTTGGCTTGGCTTGGCTTGCCATGTGATAATAAAATGAAGCTTTTTAGAGAATATTTGGCATTACTTATTTTCAAAAAAAAAAACTTTTTTTCTCTCAATAATTTAACATTATAAGTTTGGTTTGAGTGCTTGTTAGAACAATGGCAATGGCACTTGTATTTATAGGTTTCCAAACTAACCCTAACTCAAGTGTAGTTGGGTTATATTTAACCATGGTTATGTTAGGTAGGGACAAGTAATTAATATTTGGGATAGTGATACTATTTATTAAGTATGGCTCACCATTTCTGAATTTAAGCCATTTATGAAGATATTTCTAATTCCTTAACTTTGAGGATGATGACATCATCATGACCTCATTTTTATTGAAATTTCCTTTTTAGAAAATATATATTCACTAATTGAACATGGAATTTTCACTTAAATAGTTAATTGAATTTTTTTAGTTAATTAATTATGCTTAGGGTTTTGCCATTTTAAGAATTGGTTAAGTACCTTGCTTAGTGGGTCAAAAAGGCTAGAGTGTTAATTTGCTAGTTCATAACTTGAATGGGGATGAATCTATGGGAGGTTATCATTGAATAAAAGATAATAACCCAAATAGGGATGCCTCAACATGATTTTGGGTGGTTATATCCTATGTGCAAATGAAATTGGGGCATCTAGTGACTTCTAGACTTAATCTACATTTAGAAATCAATCTAAAGTCCATTTAGACACAAAATGCAACCAAAAAGGAGTGTTTACAGACCTCTCATCATTTTCTAAGAGAAAGAGATAGTTGAAAACAACAAAAATTTATATACATTCTTTTTACAAGCCTACATTGATCATCATCCTATTTGAACATCATGGTTAATAACAAGTCAAGTGTCAATATTTGTACTATTACACTTCTACATCACTTGGGATATTTAGAGTAGGATATTTCTCAAATAGATATAATTATTCATCATTTTAGCATCTATGTTTAGAACTCCATCGAGGAGATAATATTTCTATTATAAATTGGTCCTACACATATGGCCACCCGATTCTTAGTGGTGCCTAGTATCGGTATATTTGACATGTTATTGAGTAGGCCTTGGATACAACAACTTCAAGCTATCATATCCATTATACATAGATGTCTCAAATATATACTTGATAATCATGTGGATACAATTTAGGTCCTTCCATATGAGTATCCTTTACCTATTCCATAACCAGTTATATGGTAGTCACTAGTTATAACTCCAAATATAGAGTCCATTAGCATACCTCAGATATCAGTTGAGCCACCAATGTACGTGAAATATACTCTTACAACATTACTATGTATGCATACTTTACCACAAATAACTTTATTATAGATACCCTTACATCAAAGACATGTTGTGGATTCTAGAGAGCCTCTCTTTACCCCATTACCACATAAATTAGTGTTACAGCATATAGCATCCACTCTACTTGTAGCTTCTTCAACTAGATGGGTCCCTAAGTGATCCATAGTTCACAAGCATGTTGAATTAGCTCCACATATTAATATCCCCACTCCACATATAGTTTCAACTATAGATTACTCAATACATCTAATTCTTTAATATTAGATACCTCATCGTATAGCACACATGATCACTCTTCTTCTATTTGATATAGGACACAATAATTTCAAGTCTCTTGTGAAACTCATCAGTTAGTAATACCTCTCCTCTTATTAATAAACTATATTCATAAAATACAAAAACAATATAACATGTTCAAAAATACAAAACATTCAAATATTTCTCACAAAAGATAATATTTTACATTGTATGTATTTTCGTGTTTACATTCTTTATATTTTTCAGGCACTACATATGATATCTATGTTAGTATAGTTTAGTTTTATCATACATACATGTTTCACTTATTCTCTTTGAATGCTTAGATATTCTTATAAGACTCAGGTCCATCACACATATCCAAATTTTCTACTATCTACCCACTAGGGGCATATAAATAGATACATAGATTTAGCATTGATACATTTACCCATTGGGGGCATCCTATACATAGCTCCCACTTTACCAGGTTATATCATTATATAATACAATAAAAAATTTTATTGATAATACTATAGACTCGATTTATTTACATCCTTGCTCTTAGATAGATTTGTACCACATGTTCATGTATACTTGTATTTCTAATTGTCCTAGTTTTAGATTTGATTGTGCCTCTTTTGCTTCTACATATATTTGACAGCATCTAAATATGTCATTATTATATGGTTTTATGCTGATTCCTTTCTTTATGTGTATGCCTTGGACATGTGCCCATGTCCTTCTGTGTGCCTTCTTGATTATGTATGCATACATTTAAATGTGTCCTTATATGTTTACTCTTTCTTAAACTTAGTAAAATATGGCCATGTCCCTTGTATTGTGGCCCCTGGGCCTATTTTTTGGGCCTCATGTATTTATATGTATTCTCTCATTATGCATCGTGGCCATGACACTTATATTTTATTTGTTACACTCCCTTAGTTTTTGATGCCATGAGGGACCTCATCAATTTCCCCTTCCTCCTTTGGTGTCTTAATTGAAATCATGCCCCAACCCTCTAGGTATTTACTCAAATTTGTTGTTCATATACATGCTTACATTGTTCTATCTATTGTGATAACCATGTGAATGATAGATCCAACATATATCTTACATTATAACCTTATCCTCAATCAATTATCATGTATATACATTACATTGGCTTATAACATAGATATCATATGTTTTTAGTCTAACACATAAGATGCATAGTTTTTCTTTTGAGCATAGTTATTTCATAAGTTAAACAACTCCCCTCAAAATATGGGGCATTCATAGGGGTTTGTCATAGATATCAAACCATCTGGGTACACTTAAAACATAGTTTTTAGCATGTACACATAGATTATAGAGCTTAAAATTAGGAAAAAATAGTGGAAAAAAGTAAGACACATATCAATTTTTAGTTTGCATAGAAAAATCAAAGGACACTAACATAGTAAAGAGGACACTATCATAGTGCACTCTTATCCAATGAATTGTGCTACTATCTAGTAGCCCCAAAAATAAGAAATTTTGTAATTTCTATAAAGGTACAAAAAGTATAGTTCAGGTTTGTACATGTTTAGTCATAAATAATTAGTTATACTTAGTTTTACATAGAATCATACTAGTTTTATCATATTAGGGGCATCATGTTTGGCATGATGCCTCATACTTTTGGTTTTAGATATACACAAACATAAATTGTTATAACTTAGTCCAAAATCCATATGTATAGATATCAAAATTGGGGGTATATGCATAGCAAATTATTTTCTTGTGATTACTTTTACACCAACTCAACATAGATGTACTGAAAATTCCATGTTGTATACTTCAAACATCATATGCACCAAGTTCACACCATATTGATGTTATATTCTATTTCTAGTAGTTGTCATTACCAATTAGTCCTTGAGCTATATACCTGAGTACCCAAGAGGACCCTGAACCATTTTTCACTTCAAAGTTTCTGAGTGGCCCCAAATCCATCCTATACAATTTTAGTTGCATCACACAAATTTAGTTATATTGATCAATTTTAGTATATATTCATCTACTACACATGGGTAGGTAATGATGGAGTCATAGCCTACTTGAATTCTTGAGTCACCTACATAGGATGGTTAAACAAGCCATCAATCCAATATAAGTTATTCATAAATTATGATCCATTGAATAGGGTTGGGAAATGATGGAGTCAAAATTGGAGTGAGTTCTTGAGCTACCCACACAAAGGGATTGAATAAGCCATCAGCTCAGTCCAAGTTGTTCACTGATTTGATCACCAGATATACACATAGAAGATGTCACTAGGTTTTTGCATTAGTTCACATACCCAACAAGGTGTATTCATTCATATTCTCACTCTCTTATTTATCTACTTAGTATTGTATTTTCTTTTAATATTTCTTAATTAAGGACTGATTCATTCATGTTTCATGTATAGGATATGCAATGGAGCATGCTTCACAAACTCATATCTAGATTTATGGGCTTCACCTCACAGGTAAGTCTAGGTACACTTTTTTTTCCTTTATCCTAATCATTTTAGTTTACCACATTTCTAGAATGAAGGGGGGTAAATGTAGTCACATAAAATTTCACTTAAGTGTAATGAGTGTCAATTGAGGCCACCCTATCACTAATTTAGCCTTAGACATATTTTAGGGCATCCATCGATCCTTATCTAGATTTCTTATGGGTTTAACACATCCCCAAATGTACCAAAAGTAGTCTCAAACCATCTCCTAGGCATTTAGGCCCCTACTGCACCAAATTCTACCATTTGGACACTACCACAGCCCTTTGAACACTAGCACACTTCATTAGTGACCAAGTGACTATGTTATTATAACTTACCTCTTTTCTCCTCCAAAAAACATATGTCCATTTCTCAAAACACCTTAGGGTCAATATAGACTTACTCCACATCTTGAAAAGCACTAGATTAGTATATATACACCACTTTTATATGTTTACCCACTAGATGGAAATCAAATGCAAATACACACAATCAAGTTCAAAAAAAGTTGTTTAAATCAAGGTTATTGATCCCTATTCTACCTTAATTCTACATACAACAATCTGCAATAGCCAAAGCTCAAAATACTTAGATTTATAGTCTTAAGTCACACTCAAAGTACTCAAACTAGTACTCATATTAACATTCACTTACACTTACACCAGACACTTAGGTAGAAGAACTACATCGGGCTTGATCCCCTCTTGAGGTATTGGTATGTAACAAACTCTCAACATAGTAGGGTTTTGAGGTCACATCTATCCTATCCATCTAACATCACACTTTTGTTATGTTCTTCAAATACCTTAATAACATGGAGATCTAGGGTTTCACTTCCAAATTAGTCAAAATGGGAAACTGATAGTGAATCAAGATTCATCCTTTCAGGTACATGTTTCTCAAACTTTGGTGAAAGCACATCTAAAAGTTCACAATGTTCTCTATAAAAGTATATTGTCATGCCCTTGAGGACACTAGCATAATGCACTACTATCTAATAAGGTTTTTGAGCTCTTTTTCTAATTTATGACACTCTGAATAGATTTGTACCAATTTCTAGCCTTTCATTCATTTGTCTCAGTCAATATCCAATTAAGTACATCTTTGTGTAATTCATTTTTATATTTAAATTAATCATTTAGGTCAATTATTATACAAATTAGTGGTTGTATTTATTTCATATTTATTCCCTAATTTTCATATTTTAGCACTTTAACAACCAAAGGTTTTACATGCCATAACTCCCTCAAAATTTAAATCATGGCATTATTGTTCTTTCCTGATGCAAGTTTCCAATGCCCTAAAATTCATCTAATTTATAAATTAAATGTATTACAATGGTCAACCTGAGTACTTTATTGTGAGTTATTTCCCAATAAAATTGGTATAAATATAATATCAACCCTCATCCATTCCTCACTTAGAAATCAGACCAAAAATAACAGTCAAGAGGAACTCAAGTTACCAAAAACTTTCCTATTTTTCCCTATTTTGATATCAGGCAAATGAATATCCCAACTATAGGTCTAAAGTATTAAAGGAGTAGTCACAAGGTCATATTTTTCAAGTTACAAACTAGGTCATAGTTGTACTTGTTTTACACATTGCATGATTCACACATAAGCCAAAACATAGAGTATAACTAAATGAGTCTAAGTCCCTCTTCTCAAATATTGGATATGTAAGAAATACCCTTTGACAGTGGGATCTTTGTAGGTCAGCTTGATAATGTGTGCCTACTAACCCATTTTCCCCAAGGTCACATTGAAGATGAAAAGCTAAGTTTTTGCCATCTCACCAAGATTAATAGTCCATGACCTAGATCTAAATACACCAGAGTGAAGGCAAAGACAAACTTATAATCATCCAAGTGGTTTGATCTAGGCAATAATTCAGGTGATGGTTCTACCCCAATTGATGATGGAACTTTCAAGAGCCATAAATTTTGCACCATAGCTCTAATTGACTCCCCATTTGAACCATTGGAAAGATAAAAATGAAGAGAACATGTTGAGATGGCATGGATATTTTATCAGTGGGTTTTGACCCTTGAAAACCTAATGAAAGTACCCTAAATTTCAATTTTAGTAGTGTAGTCTAAAAATAGTAGTTCCTTGAATTCTGTGTTGTTGTAAATAATGGAAGTCAAACCATTTAATCTCCCTCGATAGTTTTGACCTTCCACATCCAATTCATACCTTCAAAATGTGTATAAATGAAGATGTAACCTAAAATGTAAATCAGACATCTCTTCCTAGAGATAAGCATATGTTTATATGTGCAATTTTGAGTAATAAAACATCTCTTTTCAGAGAAATCATTATTATTGTGTTATTTTCATGTTCTTTAAATATCTTTCAATCAAAAAATTTGATTTTTGGATCATGTTTACATCATGTTTGAGCATATATTCCATATAGGAAACTTACCTTGAACCTAGACAATAGAATCGACATAGTTGTCCCATCCTAATACAAGTGTATAAAGAGCCAAAGGCACCAGATTCAGAATCTAACAATTGATCTAAAGTCTAATTCCTGACTACTTCTTTCTTGTACCAAATCTACCACTATATTGGCATAAAAAATAACTAAGTACTTTATTTTATATAATTTATATATCTAGAACAGTTATACTTTATTAATTTAGCATATGGTACATCTAAGTTTAGCACACTAATTGGCTTGTTATAGATATAATATTAACCCTCGTGTAATATAATATCTTGGATTTATAAATTTAGCATATGGTACATCTGATTTTAGCATATTAACAAGCTTATTGTAGATATAATATTCACCCTTGTGTCTTATTATTTCTATATCTTACCCTAACCACTAAAATAGGATCCATATCCAAATTAGGGTTAAACAAGTCCATCGCAATAGTAAATTCCACAATGGTTCCATCAACAAATTCCCTTCAAAGTAAAATTCAATCTCCACATCCTTATGTCAAAGCATTGGATGCCTGGATTCAACAACTTGAGGCATACTCTCAGTAAATTGCTCCACTGATGTTTACAAGATCACCTTCATAGTATCTAAGACATCCATTCTCGTTATCCATTGGGGGGATACCTTTAGTGCACAATGTACGTAGGAGTGTATTCCAATTGAATCATGGAAGACTTTTGTTGATGCATTTAAGGAGTAATAATACCCTTTTCAACATTTTGAAGGTGATTAAATCAATTTAACTACACCAACATAAGGATCAATCAGTGGAAGACTACACCAACACATTCCATGACTACTCTATGCCCCTGTAAGAGAAATCAAGTGAAAAACATAGGGTGTTAAAGTACATTAGTGGACTCTCACCTTAGATCCATGCAAAGTTGGAGTTTTTAGCTTCTATCACTTTGGGACAAGTATTTCACAATTTTTATAAGATTAAAACCAAGGAGAATATGAAAAAATATTCCTCTTCCTAATCAAATCTAGTGCACAAGGCCTAGTCACTACATAATTCCACATCATATCTTTTTTTGTAGAATCATGACACTTCTTATAAAGGTGAACATCCTCAAAATACTAAGCAACACTCCTACACCTTCTACTTCAAAAAAATTTAATAAGAATTCAGGTGATAAGTGGTGTTCTCATCATCACTCATTTACCCATGATGACTTTGAAGTCTATGCATAGTTGTCTTTGCTCACAAAATATATATTATGACCCACACTGATGGAAATCACTAATCTATATGCCTCTTATTTAATCTCTAGCTTGTCTATCATCAACATCAATGAAGAGCATGAACATTTATTCCATACCAAGTTTTGGGGGAAGGTTTTGTAATATTTGGAGGTATGTGACATCACACCTTTGGGGGTTTATAACATCTTGTTAAAAAGATTGTATCTATATGACCATATAGATACATATCAATCCAAGCTATGACATTGGATTATTCATGCCAAAGATCATTTCTACCACATGTTTAAGTTAACACCCATGACCAAAGTCACCATGGTCTCTGATAAACAATGTCACAAACTTATCTCATATGCACAAAAGTTTGCTTTGCTTATGGTTCACATTAACACACCTATGCACCCGATAACAAAGCATACTCTAGTAGTGTAGATCATTTGCATAACATTATAGCAGTAGTATCTCAACAAGTTATAAAATTAACATAGTGAAGTCTTCACATAACTTGAAGGCCTTAAAATATTATATAATAAAGCACCACATCAATTTGGTTCCTAGATCCCTTCTTCTAAATAGACCCCTATATCATAGATTAGTTTGGGAGAATAATCAAATCTAGTGTTAGATATAATAACTTCTTGATCAGGGTAAGATCAAGCCTAGTTCTTCACCTTTAAGGGGTTTTATAATCCTTTCACCTAAGAAGGATGGGTCTTAGTGACTCTCCATAGACTATCATGTACTCAACAAGATAATGATGAAGAATCAAACCCATTTCCATGCATTAATAACCTTTTGGACCAATTATAAGGTGATTAATACTTCACCAAGATTAACCTAAAGTCAAGTTACAATCAGGTTCCATTTTATCCTAAACACGTTTGGAATATAATGTTTAATACATAGGAAGGATTATATGAATGGTTGGTCATGCCTTTCAGCCTAACCAATGCACTAGCCACTTTCATGTGCTTGATGGATGATCGACTCAGGCCCTTCTTGAACTCCTTTATCATCATCTACTTGGATGACATCCTCATCTTCAATTGAACTTGGGAGGAGCATATAGAGCACATCTCACATGTCTTCAACACATTGCATAAACACAAGTTACAAGCCAACTTATCAAAGTTTATATTTGGCACTACATAAATTTATTACCTAGGCTACATCATTGATCACATAGGCATCGATGTAGACCTAGAGAAGATCAAAGTAATCAAAAATTGGCTTACTCTACAAAGTCTCACAGAATTGAGGAGTTTTCTTGAACTTGTTAATTTACACTATAGATTCATCCTCTTGGACTCTCAACTAGATAACATGTACAAAATCCAAGTTCAATTGGACTCATGCACAATAACACACTTTTGAGGCACTCAAGAAACACCTCTATGGAGTACATATCCTCACAATGCTTGATATTATGTACTCCTTAAAAATTCACACTGATGTGTCTAAATACACACTTAGTTCAGTGCTCATGCAACATGGACATTCAATCACATACCACATAAAGACATTCACCAAAATTGTGTAATGGTACTCCACCTATTATAAATAACTATATGATATTATTCAAGCAATCAAGCAATGGTGACACTACATGTTGGGCAATGATGTAATTATTCATTCAGACCATAAGCGACTTCAGTTCTTATAGATGTAAAACAAGCTAGACAATACATGACACAAGAAATGGTTGGCGTACCTACAACATTTCCATATCATGATCAATCAAAACAAATGGAAGGACAATAAAGTAATAGATTGCCTTAGTTAACCATTTATTCACATGTTCATCACAATGTTAGACATATGGGACCATAACTTCATAGGTTGGTACCCATTTACTTAGTTGACCATGACTGCATAGTGACTTACACCATCCTAGTGTAAGGTAAACAAATTCAAGGTTCCACTTATCTAACCAAGATCTCTACAAGCTCATACATCTTTCTATTCCTAATGGTGCACCTCACCAAAAACTCATCTAAAAGGTGCACTAATCCAAGGCCTCAAGACACTTTAGCATGATAAAGACTATCTATATTTCCATCATAATTTTATTGGCCACACATTTGCACAAACATGGAATGCAACATCAAGTCTTCATTTTTAATCTCATAAATAGGAAGTTAGGACTTTACACACCTCTACGAATTTCATCCAAGCCATGGGAATCTATTAGCATGGATTTTATGACTGGATTGCCTATGATGAGAACCCAACATGATGGTGTGTTCATTATAGTGGATAGGTTTTCTAATATGGCTATCATTGTCACATACAAGAAAGACATTGACGTATCTATCACTATGCAAGATTTATTCAACCATGTTTGGGTTCATTTTGGTCTTTCAACATCCATCATCTCTGATTAATATATGTGATTTATAAGTAACTCTTGGAAATAATTATGTGGCTTGATGGGTATGCAACTAGATCAATAGATAAATTTTTATCCACAAACAAATGGGTAAACTAAAGTGGCCAATTTCACACTTGTTTATCTTCTATGAATGTACAACCATGCACATGCTCTCACTTGGGATGATAATCTCTTGTACATACAACATGCTTATAACATAGCCCTCGATAGCTCTATGTGTCATAGTCCATTCCAAACATGTCTTGGGCTTCAACCTTAGGCACCTATAAACATATCTTATTGTGTACTAACTGACATTAAGTCATACACACAAGAATGGGAAGCAGACAAAGCTAAAAAAATTCTACAACACATCTAGTATATTCATCATTGAGTTTAGTAGATCCTCTCTCACACACAAAGTACAAGGAGTGCCACAGTGCACATTGTACACCTCATAAACTTTGAGTTGGTGATAAAGTTTGATTATACCTTTAGAAAAAACACTTCAAAGGTCCACACTAAAATATCAAGCCTTTATGCTATGGTCCTTACACCATTCTACACGTAGCTAGTGAAAATGCCTTTGTTCTTGATCTAGCTCCATAATTGGTCTTGCACTCAGTATTCAATGTGGAACTTCTCAAGCCTTACACTCCACTACTTCTTAAGCCAACAATGACACAACATACTTATAATTTGAATCATGAACATTATCACCATGTAGATAAGGACCAGATCATCAAAGTGATAGACACTTGCACCCACCATGGTATACATAAATTTTTTTGAGTGATTAAAGTTGGACAATATGTTGATCAAGCGAAGTGGTACACTTCTTAGCAACTTCAAGTGTAGTTTCCTTAGCTCCACACCAATGTAATAGAGACCATTTCTCTTCAATAAAGGGTAATGATCCATGTGTAACCATTATATAATAGAATACACTCCTCATTTGTTATTATACACAAATATTGCACCTCATAAAATCATACACACTTATATGCTCCAAGATTGCTCATAACTTTATGCATAAGTATCGTGCCTATTCATAGACTTTTGTGCAATAGTTACCTTATATCATAAACTACACACTTCATAGCTCACAGTCCCACACACCTCATGGGCATCTACTCATAAAATTTTTGATCCTTTGGGCTCCACTTCAACACATCCATGTGTCAGCCTACCCTGACTGCATGATTCAAAATATAACCCAACTAGATATTAGCCACCAATCGAGTATCACAAGATTAGAATTGTTGAAGATAACTTGGACATTAATTGTTTAGACCATTACTAACTACCACATTTAATAGGAGATCGATGCACCTATCAACATCCTCCTTGATAGATGTATGTTAATTATAACTACTCTTGTATTATATATGTTATATATGTAATGTACTTATCTAGTAGAACACATAGAACATAACCAGATCGATACCATACACAGTCATAACATAATTAGCTTGTTATGTGCATCTACTCTATATACATGCACTATAGACATTGTACTCTATATTCCCTATTCTTTGATTTATGAATAGAAGTTGCATTTCTTGTAAGTAAGACTTCCACTCCATTGAATGTGTGGTTGATTATTCCATATGAATACATCTCCTGCACATTCACTCTATAAAACCAAATTTGGTTGTCACCTATATACCTGGTCTTAGGATCCATGTTGTGAATCATGTATTCTTTTAAAATTCTTAGAAATGACTTACACATGTTTGTACTTAGGATGTCAATATATTATACATTTAACATACTTATAACAAATCCCTCTATAACTATATGGGTCATAGTCCATTCTAGACATGCCTTAGGTTTCAACTTTCAATACCTCTAGACATCTCCTATTATGCACCAACTGGTACTAAGTCATACACATATGAATGGTAAGTATACAAAGGTGATAAGTTTCTAATACACATCTCGTATGTTCATTATTAGGCTCAATATATCCTCTCTCACACACAAACAAAGTATAAGGAACGCCATGATGTAAATCACACACCTCATGCATTTTTAGTTGGTGATAAATTTTGGCTACACCTTCAAAAAGAACACTTAAAAGGACCACACCAAAATATCAAGCCAATGTTATATGGTCCTTACACCATTATACATGCAACTATTTAGAATGCCTTTATTCTTGATCTAGCTCCATACTTGGGCTTGCACCTAGTATTTAATGTGGAACTTCTCAAGCCTTACACTTCACTAATTCTTGAGCCAACAATGACATAACATCCTTCTAATTTGGATCCTAAATACTTACACCATGTAAATAAGGACTAGAATGTTGAAGTAACAAACACATACACCTACCATGGTAAACATCAATGTTTTTGAGTGATCAAGGTTGGAAAAGATGTTGATGAAGCTAAGTGGTAAACTTCTTATCAACTATGAGTGTAGTTTCCTTAGTTCCACATTGATGTAATGGAGACCATTTCTTTTCAATAAAGGATAAACGATCTATGCATAACCATTGTGAAATTGAATACACTCCTCATTTGTTATTTTATGCAAATCTTGCACCTCTCATACAATCATGCACACTTCTTTCCTCTAATCTTGTTAAAAACCTTAAGCATAGGTCTTATGCCTAATCATATACTTTTATGTAATGGTTGCCTTAAATCATAGACTGTGTACCTCACATCTCACAGTCTAGCACACCTCATGGGTATCTACTTATAGACTCGCTTGCTCCTTCAGTCCCCACTTTAGCATATCCACGTGTCAACCTGACTCAACCACATGATTCAAAATATATCCCAACTAGATATTAGCCACTAATAAAGGATCACAATATTTTGAATCATTGCATATAACCCAAACATTAACTATTTATACCATTGTCAACTACCACATCTAACAAGAGATCAGTGTACCTATCAATATCCTCCCTGGTAGATGTACAACAAATATTATTTCTCTTGTATTATGTATGTTATAAATGTAACATACAAATCTGGTAAAACACATATAACATAAACAAATCAATGACATACACATTCATAACATAGTTAGCTTACTATGTGTATCTACTATGTATACACATACTATAGCCATTGTACTTTATATTCCCTATTCTTTCATATATGAATAGAAATTTTATTTCATGCAAGTAATACTTTTGCTTCATTAAATGTGTGTTTGATTGTTTCATCTAAATACATCTCTTACACATTCACTATCCATAACCAAAATCAAATTATCCCCCACATACATGGTCTTGGGCCCAGTGGTGCACATCATGTATTCTTTTATACTTCTTGGAAACAACTTGGTGAATAACCTATTGTTGAATGCATAGTCCAAACATGTTACATGAAATGATCTCGAATTTTGTTTGGTGTCAACTTTTCCATCATACAATGTAATATTAGGTCACAAAATCGGCCAGTAAAGGATATGATAAAATATGTTGAGCCAATGGAGTATGCAATAGAATATGAGAATAAATTTTTTGGTTAGCTTTCAAAGCACTTTGTTCCATTTTTAACACCTTAGTTTATAGATCTGAAAAAAAATTGTAAGGTATTATGCATCAAGAACAAAATGTGTGCTAACTAAAGGTTCATCTCCTTCTGGCATATCCAACCTGTATGCTCCAAAGCCATAGTTATCAAGAATCACATAAGGTCCTATCCAATTAGGATTAAACTTGCCTTTTTTCTTTTTCTTAGTGGTATTGTTCTTCTAGTTTTCTTTGAGTACAAGATCACCAAGCTTGAACTCTCTATGCTTTGCATGCCTGTTATACTAACCATGTAACTAGTTCACGTATGTTTGAAGGCTATTCATAATGACCATGCATATTTCATCCAGTAGTCCCAACTCCTATAGATGAGATAATTTATAATCTTCATCATCAAGGATATGTTTCAATGAATTGTGTAGAGAAGGTAACTTGAATTTGATGAGAAGAATGGATTCATAGCCATAAACTAAGGAATACATTATGGATCATTTTGGAGTATAGATATTGGTATGGTACACCCAGAGGGTATAGAATATTTTTAAGTGCCAATCATGGCCAACATCATAGATGATCTTCTTAATAATATTGAAAATGGTCTTGTTAGATGTATCTGCTTGGCCATTACCTTGTGGGTAATATATAGTGGAAAATGTTGGGTAATGTTAAAATTAGCATAAGGAGATTTGACATTATTGTTTTTAAATGAATCGCCATTATCAAATATAATGTCAAATGGGATACCATAATAATAAATGAGATGGTTGAACTTGAATTTGTAAATTTGATTGTCTTTCATGAAAGTGAGGGGAATGGATTCAACCCACTTAGTGAATTACTTGGTGGTGGTAAGGGTATGCTTATGACCATATAAGGAGGTAGGGTTAATCTTCCCTACAAGATAGAGTTCCCATGCTGAAAACAACCATGGTGTGGTCATTGGCTTGAGTGTTTATGTTGGATCATGAATTAAATTAGCATGCCTCTAACATTGTTTACATCTTTTAACATAACTAGTTGCATCTACTTCCATAGTTAGTGAGTAATAACCAATATGTAAGATATTTTTAGCAAGGAGGACCCCACTAGTGTGGGCCCCACAAACTACTTTGTGAACTTCCCTCAATATTAATCCAAATTCTACCAAAGTTAAATAATGAATTAGAGTTCCATAAAATATTATGTGGTAAAGTGTAGGTCTAAGTAAGGTATACCGATAGGATTGGTGTGTGAAGGCCTTTTGTTTCTTATGGGAAAGGACTAGAAATGAAAAAATATGTTGTTGAGTATCTAAAATAAGAGCTTCAGCAAGCTAGTCTATGAATCCCTATCCTTTAATGGCCTTTTGGATGACATATTCAATCTCAAACTCACTCAAAGCGTGATCTACTTATCCATATAGCCTTATAAAGTTATTTTTGATAGTAGATATTTGAGCAGATCTACTTTGGCAATGACTATAGTATTGTTGTTGAGAATGTAATGATGTGGATTTTGGGCTACAAAAACCATAGCTAAATAAGTTTTTTGAATAGATGTATAATTATGTTCATATCCTACCATTTTACAACCTGGACAATACACTACATGTTATTTCCTATGCTCATCATGTTGAGCTAAAAGTGCCCCCAGGGTATTTTCAATGGCAAAGAGGTAAAGTAAGAATGGATTTCCTAGTGTAGGCGGTAGCATAAAAGGTAGATTATCCAAGTATTATTTTAGGTGCTCAAAGGAATTTTGGTAGTCTTCATTCCATGAAAATATAGTGCCTTTCTTCAATAAATGAGTGAATGGATGGCATTTATCAGCTAATTATGAAATGAAGTGTCTAATAGAATATATTTTTCCCTACAAACTATAGAGCTACTTCAAAGTAAAATGTGGTGGCATGTTAGTAATGGCTTAAACCTTGGTAGGATCAACTTTAATACCTCGATGAGAGATAATAAAGCCTAACATTTTACTTGAAGTAACACCGAAGACACACTTTTTAAGATTAAGCTAAACCTTGTACTCATGAAGCCTTTCAAAGATTATTTGTAGTAAAACTCAATGGTATACATGGGACTTATATTTGCCTAATATGTCATTGACCTAGTCTTCAAAATATTGTGCATCATATCATGGAATATAATAGTCATGGCCCTTTGGTATGTTGCCCCTACATTCTTTAGGCTAAAAGGCATGACCTGATAACAAAATATTACCCAAGGAGTGGTGAAGATTGTTTTGTGTTGGTATTTAGGATAAATATTGATCTAGTTATATCCTAAAAATCAATCCATGAGGGAAAGCATTTCATACCCAGTGGTGGAGTTAACAATCATGTCGATGTTCGACAGAGTAAAATCATCCTTTGGGAAAGCCTTGCTAATGTCATAAAAATTAGTACATAATTTGATACCTTATGAATTTTTACTGATTGAAAAAATATTAGAGATCCACTCTAAATAATCAATTGGTCTAATACATCCTACATCTTAGAGTTTTTCCAATTCTTTCTTGACCAATATGGCAATGCAAGGATGCATTTTCCTCAATGTCTACTTAATCAGATTAGCATTTGGATGAACTACAAGATGGTGTATAATTAATGATGGATCCAAACCTGACATATCAGAGTAATCCCATGAAAAAATATCTATGAAATCCATAAGAAGAAATATAATAACTTCATGTTCCTCCTTAGTGAGGGACACACCTAGTTTTATCCAATTGGGATCATTTGGAGTTTTGTAAACACCTTAATCTAGTCAAGCAACCATAAGTACTATGTCTTTTCTTCTTCTTTCACATGAAGGTCTTAGTTATTAATTTATTCCTTATTAGTGTGATAATTTTGAGTCTTTTGATCTTTCTTATGTCTTATTTTCCCTATTTGTTGCACCCTTGGTGGTCCTAAGTCACCTCTTCCTAGTCAAAGGGGCCCCTAAACTATCCTGCTTGGTCTTAGCTTTATTTTTAAGACTTAGGACACTAGCACCATTTTCAAGATAGTATTTCCATGTGGTGTTAGTGTCTAATTATGGATTTAGTGTCTGAAGGTTAATTTGTCCTGTGTTTGGGTCCTATCCCTATTTTGAGCCACTCTTATTATGTTTATCCCTCTTTTATAACCTATCAGCATTGAACAAGGTCGTATATTCAAATCAAATTTATTTCTATATAAATAGCCCCAAAAGGCATTTTACATCTAATACTTACTATTTTGGCACATAATTACATAAAATCAATCAATGGTATAACTCAATACTCTACATACTACTCAATTTTCACATATAAACATTGTATACTTGATTAAAGAAGTGACTAATTAAAATTAATTATGGCATACCATACAAGTTTATTATACATGTTCCCTAAAGGAGAACTACATGCAATCTAAGACCCCTAACATTGGATTTAATGTAGGTAATGGCCAAGATGATAGGGATTCTACTTCATGTGATCATAACATCCCACAACCTAGTTTTTTCCTTCCTTTTTACATTTGATCTAGTTGTTTCATGTGTGTAGCTATGCATTAAGGTTTTGGAAGATATTCAGATAAAATAATGACATATTCAAGCTCCTATATGACACAGAACCACCTATAGGACCCCAAAAATCTCCCATAGCTTCCTTGAAATTTATAGACAGTTCTTATAAGAGGGACACTAGTGTCATAATTAGACACTAGCACCACATAATGTTGTTGTCCTAATATTGGTGTTATTTTCTAAGACTAAATTTCTACCATAGTCATAGAATATAAGGTGTCTACCCATTTCTCTAACCTATTTTAGCTCCTTGATCTAAAACATACCTATTTTATTCTAGATAAGTATCTTTCTCTCTACACTTACTATTTGGGAAAGGTTTGTCAAATAAGTTATTTCCAATTTTCATTCTAGATTATTGTTATACTCAACCCTTTAAAAATATAATATTTACACTCACTAAGTCATAAAATGTTAAAACATTTGGTGAACCTGATTTACTTTGAAAATTGCTTAAAGTCTTAGTTTTGCCTGGGATTTACCTTCTTCCAATTTTTGTGCATTAAGTTAGGGTTACAAACTTCTATTTTTTACTGACTTTTGGCATAACCTAGCTTGTTCAAATTAATCCTATATTAGGGTTACATTAAATTAATTTAATTTATTTTTTGGTAAAATAACCGTTATTCAAACCCTAGATCCACATACTAGGTCCCTATACACCCAAATACTAACAATTAGGGTTTCACTTGCAATCTTACTTTCTATTACATGCTTGGTTAAAAATTTATCAATTGCACCTATACTTATGTTTGATTACATTCTACTTCTTGTATGATTGTTATTCATTAGTTACATTATCTTCTTTGGCAAGTTTAAAATGGAATCTAAGATGTTTTTTTCCCCTCACCCAATTGATGAAATTTTGAAAATTTCCCATAATTATAATAATGAATGGAAAAAATTTCAAGATTTCACATTAGAACATAGTAATTACTTAATTTATAATGATGAGATGATGACTATTGTTATAATTATGGATATGAGGATTATTATGAGCATGAAAATGAAAATGTCTATGATTATATATGAGACACATCTTCTTCTCTTTCCTCTCCCTCTTCTTTTACACCTTAAAATTAAGCTAACAATATAATGCCAAAAGATCCTCTTATTGGTAGTGCTTTGTTCCAATGTGATCCTAGATTTTCAACTACTTTTGCTACCTTCTTACTCAAATCAAATCAATATAAGTGCAATACACGAAACCCACTTTACCATGACTCAATTAAAGTAGATAAGAGCAATACATCTTCTTTACCCTTCTTAGTTATATTTGAAAAAGCATGTACCAATGATATTACACCTTTCAACCATGCACAAACTAAGGTTGACAAATTATTTTATTACCTTCTTTTACATTCCAAGCTAAATACGATGATTCTTTACAACATGTTGATAATGCAAGTATCTTTATCTCTTCTCTTACATGTCATAATATGCAAAGACAAAACATGATTGCTACTTCTACCCTTGAATCCAACATTGAAAGTGATAATCATTCATGAACTCCACACATAGATAGTGAAAAAATGCATTTTATTATACCCACACATGATGACACATTACATAATAGTAAAAAGTTAAAATCTTCTCCTAATATCTCTCTCTTAGTTAGTATGTGGATGACACTTCTTCTATTCTTACTTCTACAAGTGAATTAAACTTTTATTTTGATGAACCTTGGGATAATGATGATTATTATGATTGTGATGAAGAGGACATGGAATTTACACCTTCTAGTTCTCCTCCTACTTCACATATTTATCTTGTTCAAACAAATATTAGGTCACACGTCAAAAACCACACATGCTATTATTCTTCTATTCATAACTTACATTTACTTGAGATTAAAGTACCTTATAATCAATTAACATGTGATACCTCTTTACAAATTAACAAAATAAGATATACCAATGAATCTCCCTCAACCCTCGTTACTACAGTAGAACATGTTTCTCAAACTAACCTAAATGAGGGTGATAGCTCATTTCCCTCTAACCAAGTCCCAACTATCACACCTACAAAGGTTACAGAGAGCAAAAAAATCCTCCCCAAAAAATATTCCCAATGCAATATACCAATGGCTAAGATAAATAACAAAATTCAAAGCTAAATGACCCCTTGATGATGATAATATACCTTCACAAGAGGAAATATCTTTGATACATGTTGTGGGAGATTTACAACAAGTACACCATCTCACATTGGAAAATAAAGTATACCACTCATGGGTGGATTCCAATGCCATCCATAATAATCCCATCCTATGTAGGATTTTCAATGCAACACTACCATAAAAACTATAGATATTAGATTTACCAAAGTTTAATGGACATGGAAATCCCTACTTATATCTTGAAGCTTATATGAAAGCTATGGCATATGTTACTCATATTTTGACTATTTTATAACTATTTCCTAAGACTCTAGAGGGTCATGCAATAAATTGGTTTCATCATTCATTCCCTAGTGGTTCACTGCACACATACAATGTGTTAGAAGAGGTCTTTCTCATACATTACATTCAGAATAAGGGACCTCATATTACATATGAGATGTTGCCTTCACTACTCTAGGGCCATTCAAAAATAGTAAATTAATACTTTCTAAGTTTCAAAACATGTATACATAAATTGATCTACCAGCCAAAATATTTAGAGGTATAATACCTTTTTTCTAGAAAACTCATTCTCCCTATTCAAGAGAAATTTCTATATGAGACAACACAATCATTCAGACATATATGTTACACATCTCTAAGATTAGAAAAAAAGTTGGGACCAGTGGATACACATTCAGAGATAGATTTGGATGTAATATTCTCAGAGCCCTAGTCATCTTATATGGTACAAAAACCTACTCCACTTCCAATTAAGAAACTAGTGGAACATAAACAACCAATAAAGATACTCAATGAGGGTAAAGAGCCACTTCATAGAGCACCTCCTATAGTGAGTAGAGCACATGACACACATAGAGGGGTTATACAGTTTTCAAATAGGGATAACACTCATGACATCTTACTTACATTATTAGATACATTATTAGATAAGGAGATGATCACACTTCATCCTACTAACCATCATCTAGCACACCATTTTCATAGGGTATAAAATAATCCATGTTGTAATTTTCATAAGATAAATGGACAATCAACGATCATTGTTATGAACTTTGAACCTGCATTGACCACTATGTTAATTGAGGCATTATAGAATTCACATAGGAGGCACCAATATCTTTATTTATACACTCTCCTAGATCATATTCCTCTATGATACAGTTATCCCAGGATGTTCCCTTTGAGGATCCATTGGTTAACCACTCATCATATGAGCCACGTTGTTTATAAGACACCTATTTATGAGTGATTTCATGCACCATAGACTCAATAATATGGTATCTAGCTCACAGAGATCATAACAAATCATCAATTCAAACACCTACCAAGATATTTGGATATAATGATAGAGATTAGAGCACAACATCAATCCGAACACCTATCAAGATATTTATAAATGACTATAAAGATTAGAGCACAACAGCAGTTCAAACACCTATCAAGATATTTAGAAATAACAATAGATATTAGAGCATATCATCAATTCAAACACCTATCAAGATAGATGGAAACAACTACACAGATCAAAACACAACATCATTTTGAACACCTATCAAGATATTTGGAAATAATTACAAGGATCAAAATATAGCATCAGTTTGAACACCTATCAAGATATTTGCTAGAGATCATAGATCTTAGAGTATAGTTTCAACTCACCAACCAATCAAGCTCTTTGATATAGAGTTTGTACACCTAGCTACTATCAGAGTATCACATTTAGTTTTAATTTTAGATTTTACCTCTACACCAACATAGCATGAGTAATATGGTTGTTGGTTTAGCATGTCATCTAGGTTTAGATAGTGTATACTATAGTCACACAATATACATGCAAATATCTTACAAAACACCTTTAAAACCCATACTAATAAATAACATTTATAATCCACTACACATATATACCTAAAAATTTATAAATAGATAAAAAAATCTTTACCTTGATAAATACCATATACCAATATCACCATTTAAAATAATCAAGATAATTTAACACATATCAACATACATAATATAACTAAATCTAGATACTAATATCCATAATACCAATATAACAATGAGTATCCATATATATAAATAAAAATATAGTTTCACTAAAATCATAGTACATCACTTGATAATGCAGACATGGCCACTAGGATTAGCCCCCTTACTCTCACTCTCAGACATATCAATGTTAAAACTAGAGGCTCCACTCTCCCTCCATGACCTTGATAGATGAATACATCTACTCTCTCTCCTTATGCATACACAAATCATCCATACACTTTTCATGCTCTCATTGTAGATGTATGTAATCATCCACTATCTAACTACTAGCCCCACCTAGAGCATCAAGGGTGGGTATGGGTTATCTATGTAAATTTAAGTGTGCCTTGTCTCTATCTACATTCACTCATCTATATGCCATAGTAGTTATTACAAATCGATTAAACAAAAGGGCATAAACACTAGTAACATCAGTGGCCCTCTTTATTAATCCATCCTCCACAACATCATCAGGGATATGTCATGTAATATGCAGAGTGAAAAATGGATGGTAGTCTCTCGATACTCATCATCACCTAAACCTACACATACACACATAATACATTAGATTCCTAACTAAGTAAATAAGTAACCAAATACATAAACTGTATAAATATACTATAATAACTTATCATCGACATCCCTAATAGGTTCCACATCTAGTACATCATCTATGACAATCCTACCTCTCAAAACTAGATGTGTTCATTTATGATCTCTCCACCAGGTTATATAGGCATCAGTGAATCCTATGTCATCTACATTTGGTATGTCAATCATAGGATCCCACTATGTCAAAATTGGGGCTAACTCAGTAGTTGATGGCCTAGGCCTACTACTTGGCCTCATAAGATCTTAATAACTCCTCAACCATACCACTAGTGTTGGGGGCACATCCTAAATCACATAGAACTACTACATAGCCCACTCATGTTAAAATTGCTCATATGCATTGACCCAATGGTCATGCATCTAATAGCTCACTTGAATCCATCTAAGATGAGCACCATCTTTAGGCCATCTTTCATAGCCCTTGTAGGGCCTCTAGATAATAATGTCTCTACCTATCAAACTATCTAGTAAATATTGACACTATGTTATGCTCCTCTTGGGCACATGATCCATCCCAATCCACCTCTTTGCAAATTCCTATGGGTGGGCCCAATTATATCATAAAGGCAACATTGGCCTACTCATTGCTATGTGCTCATATTCCTAATAATGTAATGGTGTATATTATTTTATACCTTTGCCACACATCTCCTACATAAAATAATATAAATCATGGTATAGGTGGGCTAGCACATTTGACCCCATGAATATACCATGTTCCTTTATATCCCATACTATATCATGCATCCTATAGGAGATAGATACCCCAATCCCATCTATAACCATAAATGAAGATAATAAAATAGCTAGTAACTTTTGCAACCATAGAACATCAATAGTGACAATCAATGTTAATAGTATATCATTATGGCTCCTTGTATCATGATTCCCTACAACCATAGTAGAGAAATACCTAAAACCTTATTGTATAGCTTGATCACTTGTATCCTCTTGTAATATGGATCTCTACCTAAAAATAGGTAGTTGTAAGATACCATATACATCTTCTAAGGTAACAGTCATTTCCCTAGTGGGTAACCAAAAAGTGTAGGTATCTACATCCCATCTCTTGCATAATGTAGTTGTCATGTGTTTATCCTAGGGCATCAACTCTAGGAATTCCATGTCTCAAACCCATTCTCTCAAGCATGGCCATCTTAGCATCTATTAGGGGTAGACCCCATAAGGTATCCATCATCTAACTAGTCTAAAACTCTCTCATACATGCATCAACCTAAAAAAGTACAACCAAATTCAGCATCAACAATGTAAAATATAAAACAAATATCGAACAATAGGCATCAAAAACCATTTAACAAATAATAAAAATCACAAATCAGGCCTACAAGACACTAGCACTACATATATGATACTAGCATTAAATAGTCACACCATATCCTAGACACTAGTACTGGGTCTTGGATAGTAGCACCTATATCAAAAAAAAAGCACCACTTGTCTAAAACAGGCCCTGAAACTATTAGATTTTCAATAAAAATAGTAAAAAATGCATTACAAATAATAAAAAGAGGAAATAGTATGGGCTCCTTACCAACGTAACTACCTCCCTGTCCTGAATCCATGCCTCCACCTCCTCATATCAAGTCAAAGTGGCTCCTTATCTCCTTGACATATTATATAGCTCACATAAATATTTACTCTCAATACAAATGCTTTAAATGAATTGCCAAACCAATAAAATGACTTACTTAATTCACATTTATCAAATGCCACCTTATTAAGGTTGACCTTGGATGCTAATTTCACCAACTAATACCAATTTCTTGCCACAACAATATCTTAAGACCCATAACTTTGATTTATGAACCGTTTCTTGCATGTGGGACTTGACATCAATGTGCCTCACCCTATATTGCTTAAACCAATATCCTAATCACTTTTAACTCTACAAAATGACAAAAACAATATTTACATAATAAACTTAATATAGATAAAATGTTTATCCCATTACCAATTTCAACAATCAACTCCATCAGGGTAAATAAACTATTCAAACTTAAAATAACATCACACCCACTAATTAACATGAATATAGCTAATCATTACCACTTTGGTTAGACACCCTCACCCTAGTCTCATCTCTCTCATCAAAAATGACGAATACACACATATTAATTTAGACATACATAGATTCATACACATAGGTTCACTTAGATACAAATTTAGACACAAAAGTCTACTTAGATACAACTATTCAGACACACAGGGCTATGTAGATATAAAATATTCAGATGCATAGGTTCACATAGATACATAGGTTTACTCATAAACAACTATTTAGACAAATATGTCTATGTAAATATACAGATAATCATATGCACTAATTCACATAGATACATAGGTCTACTCAGATATGACTATTCAGACACATAGGTCTATTCAGATATAATTATTCAGACACATAGGTCTACATAGCTATATAGATATTCATATGCATAGGTTTACACATATACACAATTCTACTCAAATATATCTATTTAGACACATAGGTCTATGTAGATATACAAATATTTAGATGCATAGGTTCACACAGATACATTTATTCATATACATAGGTCTGCTCGGATACAACTATTCAGGCTCATAGGTTCACTCAAATATACAGATGTTTAGATACAAAATTACATTACTCAAATATCATGATTAGGGGGCATGATGTAGAGCACATATCCTTGATCTCTATTTTTAGATTATTACATTACAGTAAATATCATCACGAGGATGTCACCAAGTTTTCACTAGTTTGGGTCATATAATTGTCTATAGCATTTGATCCACAGCTATCCACCAAACCCAGTTACATACCCAAATTTAGTTTAGATATTAGAGTGAGGGAAATCAATCCTTGTTTCTCCACACATTTAGTTTACATACCTAGATTCAATTCAAATATCATATTGGGTGCAAACATGCCTTATTTCTCCATG
Organism: Torreya grandis; assembly: GCA_037957365.1. Classification (NCBI taxonomy): domain Eukaryota; kingdom Viridiplantae; phylum Streptophyta; class Pinopsida; order Cupressales; family Taxaceae; genus Torreya; species Torreya grandis. The sequence goes on from JARHVA010000896.1 coordinate 2,954,251, forward strand.
CATTCAATTTACATACTCGGATTCAGTACAGATATCAAGGTGGGGGAAAATAGGTTTTGTTCCGCATGATTTAATATACCATTTAGATTCAATATAGAGAACCTCCACACTATGCAGATTCTCTTCACAAATTTCACTCCAACTCCTATCCACTTATCTCACCAAGATGTGGGCCAAGTCCAGAACACATCTACATAGGTAAGCATATCTATGTGTTCCTCTTTTTCTTTTACTCTAGTACTTTCATTTCATTGCATTATGAGAATAAAAGGGGAGCAAATATAAACACCCTAATTTTTTGAAGCAACCACAAGTACTATGTGTGTTGTTCTTTTAAATAAAGGTCTTAGGAATGAATATAGTCCTTATTTGTGTGGTTATTTTGAGTCTTTCGATCTTTATTATGTCTTATTTTCCATATTTATTAACCCTTAGTGGTCCTAAGTCACCTCCTCCCAATCATAAGGGCCCCTATCCTATCTTGCTTAGTCTTAGCTCTATTTTTAGGCCTCAGGACACTTGCACCATTTTTAGGAGAGTGGTGTCATGTGGTTCTAGTGTCTAATTATGGCTTTAGTGTTTGATGGTCATTTTCTCTCATGTTTAGGTCCTAACCCTAACTTGAGCTTTATGTTTTTATCCCTCTTTTACAACTTATCAGCCAATGAATAATGTCTTATATTCAAATCAAAGTTCCTTCTATATAAAAATCCCCACAAGGCATTTTACATCTATCACTTACTATTTTGGCACATAATTACATAAAATCAATCAATAGTACAACTCAATACTCTACATACTATTTAGCTCTCACATTTAGACATTTCATGCTTGATCAAAGAGGGCTTAAGTGAAAGTCATTATAGTATACCATGTAATTTGATTATGCACATTCCCCAAGGGAAAACTACATGCAATCTAAGACCCCTAACATTGGATTTAATGTAGGTAGTGGCCGAGACAACAAGGTTCTATTTCATGCAATCGTAACATCCTAAAACCCAATTTTCCCTTCTTTTTTGCATTTCATCCAATTATTGTTTCATGTGTGTAGGTACTCATTAGGGTTTTGGAAGATATTTATCTAAAATAATGACATAGGAAAGCTCCTAGATGATACATAACCACCTATAAGACCCCCAAAACTTCTTATAGTTTCCCTAAGAATTATAGATAGTTCCTACAAGAGGGACATTGGTGCCATAATTGGACACTAGTACCACATGGCTCTACTATCCTAATATTAGTGCTACTATCCAAGACAAGATTTTAACCACAATCATAGAATGAATGGTGTCTACTTATTTCTCCCACCTATTTTAGCACCCTGATCCATAGAAAAACCTATTTTATTCCAGATAAGTACTCTTTCTCTCTATACTTATTATTTTAGGAAAGGTTTGTCAAATCAATAATTTCCAATTTTCATTTCAGATTATTGCTATAATCACCCCTTTAACAACATAGGATTTACACTAAGTCTTAAAAGTAAAATAAGTTCCAATGTTAACTTCTAAAGGATCCTTTACAGGGAGAGTAGAGACATCTTCCAGAATAGTCAATAAAGATGTAAATTGGTTGGCAATGGCAAAGTCATCTGGTTGGATTGGTTCTTTAAGTTTTCCCAAATATGAAGAATCAAAATCTCTTAATGGTGGCAATGACATTGTAACAAACACTTTAGGACACTCTCAGATAAATTACTCAAAATCATGTTTCTCCTCTATAATGAGTTCAGACCTAAATGCAAGTTCATTGTTGGTGGTCTCCTAAACTTCATATGAGGAAAGGTGAATGTCCCCATCTAATGGTGCCTAAAATAGGTTTTCACCAAGAGACTAGCCTTTTTATTGACTTTTTCCTTGGTCTAAAAGTGCCTCAAAGATGTTTTCACTTTGGGACGTCAATGTTTTATTTTTTTACTTTCGGCTAAGGGTGTTCACCCACTGTTTGAAATAGGTTGCAGGATCCAATTTGATAGAGAATCCTTACTTATGATCTCCCAAAATAACATTATCCCTTAGGCCCTAGAAATCACAAAAAGCCTCATCATTCTCAAACTCATTAAGAGGTGTTATGAATTCTTGTTAATCCTACTCTATGAGTTGAGGGTGATAAAGGATAAGTGGTGAATGGTAGATTATTGGTGTGATGGTATAAATGTTGTAAGGGTTAAATAGGTTGGTTTTGGTTAGGTCTTCAAAATACTATGATCAAAATTTTCTTTAATTTCACCATCATCATTGTTAGTCATTGGTGTAAGAGCAAGAGTAAGATAGGTAGTGTCACCCCCTGATCGTTTAAATCCAATATCATAAGCTACTTTGTAATTGCTTATAGAAATAGGATCAATAGTACCCTGTTGATTTGCCCCTAAGCCTCTACCTTCATAATTTTAGTAATCCATAATCCTATTAGGTATGGGATACTTTTTACTTTGGTATCAATCAGCCAAATCATTATTGTACAACCAAGACTTATCTTTAATAAGTGGGTTTTATTCTTAGCTAGTGGCCAGTGTGAAAATAATAGGCATTGGGTTATGAAGTTTTCCTTTTCCTTTTTATTGCCATTCCATATAAATTGGCTTAGCTTTTGGCCTTCCAAATGTCTTGGGATTTTGAGGAAGCTTGGTTATATATATGGTATTATGTGTAAAGTATTCTCCTGGACCATTATTTGAAACAATAAAATGATTGGAAATTTCAATAAGAGGCATATATGAAGTTGAGGCAAGGTTATTGGGGTCAATGCAATTAGTATCTAACAATTTAATAAGTATATCCTTGTCTTTATTTGATAAGGGTTCTAAGCCAAAATGGTAATTATTGCTCTCATACTCAGCCTATAAATGCTTCTAGTATTGATATGGCTATTAGTTTTCATGAATAATTACCTCCATGCCAGAATGAGAAAACACAATACACTGGTGTAAGGTTGAAGGTATTACATGAACTTCATGCATTTATGGTCTTCCCAGAAGTAAATTATACAATATATCTAAATCCAAGACATAGAAAAGTGTGTCATGGGTAAAATTCCCAATGACAACTAGAAAATAGATAGTTCATTGTGATTCTCATTCTTCATTGTCATAGGCCTTGATGGTAATACTCTATGGTTGAAGGTCAACTATTGTATATCTCAGATGCTTGATTAACTTCATAGACATAATATTAAGGCATGATCCATTATCTATGAGGACATGTTTAACTTTATGTCATGTTATGACAACTTCAATATATTATGGATTATTGTGGAGAGGGCTTAGGGATGACATATCACTATGATCAAAGATAAATTTCTAGCTTGGGGCTAGGTGTCCAACCAAAGCATGAAATTTTTCTAGCATAATGTCATTTGGTACTTGGAACTAGCTCAAGAGTTCGGTAAGGATATTTTTGTGGATGGTAGATGTGTGTAACAAATCTAGAATATAATTTTGTGTGGGTATCTTTTGTAGTTGTTCCAAAATATCATATGTTTTCTCTTTTACATTGGTAACTAGTTTACTCCTAACTAATATGGTGGACTAAATGGGTTCATTAGTAAACTGTGGTTATGGGCCTGGAATGGTAATTTTAGTCTACTATGTTATGATTGCACAATTTAGATTAGGTAAAGGACCATTATAACTAGAAAAAGGCAAAGGTCCTACGATGGTAATTCTTGATTGTCAGTGCACTTGGATATGGTCACAAGTCAAAGAAAGATTATCTACATAGGGAGGCTTATAGACATTATTAACTAATGGTCTTGGTTTGTTGGCATTTGGTCTAGGGTTTATGGTATTTATGGATACATGAACACCCATAATGTGACATACAACTATATTATAGCATGTGTGACTTCATGATATGTCTATTGGCTATTAACATCATTATAAACTTGGTTCTATCTATTTTGTAGTTGGCATTATTATTGTTTTTTTTGTTATAGTTATGGTAGTGGCCTTAATTATTGTTGGTTGTGATTGGTATTATTATGTTATAGAAATAGGTCTTGATAAATGACTAGGTTCTAATTAGAAGTAAAAACCCCATTATCTAATTGAATCTCTCCATTTTCAAACATATTATCAATGAGGTGCTTCAACTGCACACATTGATGTATTGAATGACCATGAACATGATGGTATTTGTAGAACTCATACTCTTTATACTAGTTAGGGTAAGTTACACCTTCAAAAAAGTGATGTGGAATTAGCCAACTAATCATATTGGTTGTAGCTAATTTGAGAAACACTACTTCAATGGGAACAACAAGGTCACTAAAGACTCTAGCATTGGGTCTTCTTCTAGGAGGAGGGGTTTGTAAAGGTAGCGACTAAGGTGCTTGCATGCATGGAGGAAGTTTCATTTATGGAGTTGGTTGTGCTTGTAGAATAGGTTATATTTGTAGAATGGGATACATTTCTAGAATAAGCTGCATTTATGGAAAAGATTGAGTAGACAGTATTTGCATCATTTAGACATGATGTGACTTAGTGACTTCATTATAGACAACATTCTTGTTTCACTTATACACTTTAGTATTAGGTTTGGGTTCTAACTTGGGCCTAAATTTTGGTTCTGGCTATTGTTTTGGTTTTGGTTTGAAGAAGACAACTTGATAATCCCTCTATTAATAAGGGTCATTTCAATTTATATACCTTTCTCAATGATCTCTTTAAATGTGTGAGCACACTGAAGCTCTAGGTGATAAGATATTTCATTATGCATTTTTTTGGTAAACATAGATGCCAATTGTTTATCTGATAAATTATGGGTGAAGTGGCTAACAAATGCTCTCCACCAATGCAAGTAACTAGTAAATCTCTCACCAACCTTCTACTTACCCTGACTCAAATCAACTACTAAAATCTCATGCTCAATATTATAGGATAAATGTTGTAATAATTTATCCAAAATATTGCCAAAATCATATAATTAATTCTTCAAAAATTTAATAAGCCACTTTAAGGCATGTCTAGCTAAACTTCAGGGAAAAAAGAAGTAGGTAGATGTCATTATAGGCCAATGGTTAGAAAGTGATAAATAACTCTTTTAAATGTTCCCTAGGGTCTCATTTTACCTTGAATTTGAAAAAATTTGATGGATTGTATCTTGAAGGAAATGGTATTTTGAGGTACTCCATGTTAAATGGATATGAGCACACGTCATCCAATTTGAACTTCTTGGTTTGTTTTCCTATCTGAAAGGCTATAATTGCATATTTCATTTGTTGCAGTTCCTAGGCTAAGAAGTTAGATAGTACAATTGGTTATGGTTATGGTAGGGTGATCAGAGGTGGATTACCTTGACCAAGGTATAGTGGGGGAATGGGGTATTACATAATGTTGGCTTGATGGACCGATCTACAAAGAATATATATTTGTGCATTAGGTTTAGGCTGCTAGTATGGTATGCATTATTAATGAATATTATTGTTAGGGTTTGGAATATAGATTTGATTTAGAGGGAAATATTATGGTGATGGAGGTTTATGGCTTGGTAGAAGATATTGTGTTTGTTGGGTTTGCAGAGGAACTTATTTTTTATTAGTTAAACCTTATATAAATGGTACCCATTGTTGGCTAAATCCCTATTATTAAATGTGTTGCATGTTAGGTCCATATTATATATGAGGTACATGTTGGGTAAAAGGTAATTATTGTATAATGGGTACTTGATTTTAGGACCTCCTTATTGAGTAAACACCTATTGTGAATTGGGCATTTGTTGGGTGTTAGGTATTTATTATTGACCAATAAGAATACATTGTTGATTAGATAATGTCTATGATGAATTTACCATTTATTTTGGTGGCATATTGGTCTACATCTATAGTTGTGTAATATTAGTCCCCACCTACAAAGGTGGGGTAGTGTTCAACACTTGTTGGGGTAGAGTACTAGTTTGTGTTTGTCTACTTGCCCCCTACTATGTGTTTGAGGAAGTTGTTGGTTGAGGGTTCGTAGTGACCTGTTGTGGTTGGGAACTAGGTAGGCTTTCCCCTCATTATTTTGAACCATTCATAGTATTGGTAAGAGGCATCTATTGTTGTGAATTATTTTATAGTGTATTCAACCCACCTTAGTTCAAATTAGGATACACTTGCATGTTATTCGTTATGTTTTACAAATGGTCTTGTGTAGAAGCCATAATCACATCCTAAATAGATGGGGCATTAAATATGTCTCCAATCATTATATTTTGGACAAATGGATCTATGTTCATATTAGTATGGCTTGAAGAATCAATTTTCACCCTTGTTGAAGGAGCTAAATCTATAAGTGGGGTGTTTGAAACGGCCATAGCATTGAAATTCTAAGTTAAACTGAGAAATGTTTGATATGCTTGCTACATTTGTATTAATTGGTCAACCATTATACCATTTACTTTTACAAGTGAATTAAGATCTTGGTTAAGTATTGGCATGAGTGTTTGATGGTAACTAGTTGAGGCATGTTTAATTATTGTATCATAAGGTGCGTTTCTAGGCACTCTAACTAAATTAGGTGGACTTTCATGGTGAAATTCTACCAAGAAATTTTCTCCTACCTCTACGGCCAAGACTAAAATCTCATCCCTATTTTCAAGTAAGTGATGATCAATCAAGTATGGGTCATAACTTGTTGGCATGGCTACATAGTAGGTATGTTGTTGTTAGACATATTTGATGATGGGTAACATATTGGCAAGGTATTGGTATATTTTTTATTGGTTTTGCCTTTGATAAAGAGGTGTATTAATTAGGTATTATGATAGTGGGTCCTATCCTTATTCTTTATATTGAGTAGCATAAGAAGGATATGGATCTGTCTCATAAGTTATGTCATCACCGTATGGTTCTTGAATGAAGGGGTCATTTGTGACTATGTTCTCATAATTTTTATTATACATGGTCCCATACATGTATAGAAAATCATATCTAAATCTATTTTCTAATGTCTCTAAAATAATAACTCTAATGTTTGTAAATGCTGGAAATGTGGTCTAAAAAGGTAACTTTAGAAATCTTGAAAAATGATCTAAAAACTATCACTAAATCACATGTAACTCTTTAAAAGAGGTCTAAATATGACTCATGAATGTGGTTTTGGAAAACAACCTTTAGCTTTTGTAAAAATGCCTAAAATTGAAACATATATGCTAGTCTAAGGCAAATTGGAAGGAAAGTATGAAACCGATCTTTGGCAATGTACTTCAAACAAACTTGATCTAAGTTTGACAATGAAATGAAAAGTGATAGGTCTTTTTCCAATGTCACAAATATATACTTAGAAAGTAATGAATTAGGTTTTAATAATTAAAACAATGCTATGTCTTTGGCTAATGTCACGAAGCTAAACTTGGAAACAAAATAGTCAAGGTAAAAACTTGAAATTAATCTAATTATAAGGTAAATGGTTTGAAAAACTTGATCTAGAGACATGGATTAATCTTAGAACATGAAATTAAGAGAAAATTATCCTTTCCAAAAATAACTTACTTGAGGCACACGTCTAAAACTAATTGCGAAAGTCAATCTCAAGTAATAACCTAAGAGCAAAGAGTAAACATTCAAGCCCAAGTGATAGGCAAGGATCAAATGTAAATTAACCATGCTTAGAGATATATTTGAAAAATGAGTTTCAACCTTAGTTTGAGATGATAAATTGGTTTGAGACACAAAATTAAACTACTCCTAGGTCTAGGCAAAGGTCTTTAAATCAAGTGATAAATTGATTCAAGTTGCACAATCCAAATGTAAAAGGTAAATACCCAAGCCTATATTAGGCAAGACTTTAGCATAGACCAATTAGTTTTGGATTTAAATTTTGAAAGATAAATTTTTATCTTGATACTAAAGACTCATATTTTTAAATGAATAATGGCCTAGACTCAAATGGGTAGGATAACTAACTTTTTGGAATAAAGGCACGTACATGAATTTGGACTTAGTTTTGAACAAAGGTAAATGTCTCAAGATAAATTGGGAAGCATAAAAATGTCTCTTTAAACAAGTTTACAAAGGTGGTTTTTAAAATCTCAATCTAATGAATATTTTTTGAGTGATTTTGATAGTGTAACACTTCTTTGCTGAAAGTGGTGTGCATAATATGTGTTTTGTTTTGAAGTTTTTGACTCTTTTTGGATATAGTTTGACACAAAAAGTAATTTTAGACCCAAAAAAAAATGAAAGTAGAATAATAATAAAATCACATAAGTTCATGTCCTATCATAAAACTGGCAAGGATGCATAATCTATGCCAAATTTTCCACCGATATCCTTGTTATCACTCATAAGTGCACCATTGTTGAGAATGTGTGCATGTTCTCACTTATGTTGATATAATATAAACTCTCCAAGTCATGGGATATTATAATTTAATAAAATTTATATATGAATTATGGTTCCCTTTTTTACACTCACCTACCTCTATCTAAACTATCTAATTATGTGCTTGCTTGACTAGGAAAAGGGTAGAAGGACCTATGCTAAAGCTAAAAAATGGAAATGAAAACTAAAAATTGGGGTGATGCACCAATATTAAATTAAATCATGCCTATAATTTACACAATTTTAAATATAAATAACTTTCACACATTCACTACATCTTTATATAATGACTCTTACATAAGTATTTCACACAGAGGTCTTGACAGACACCTACACTAGCTTAGGAAGAATGAACAATAGTTGAATTCACTTCTAGATTAGATAGAAATCAGAATTAGACACTTTATATGACATAAAATAATATTCATTTTTTTTCATAAATTTGATAGTTTTAGACATAAACATATGAAAAACAATCATTCACTAAATTATATCAATAAATTAAGAAGACACTTCATGAACAGCGTAAAGATGGAGGAAACATTTAGCTCTTTATTACTTCAAAGGTGAGATAGTACAAAATTTAAAAAAAAATTAGTAACCTAAAGGCATAATCCCCCATTAATCATTAAAAAATTAATGTACATATATAAAAGAAGAAGAGAGAGAAAATAAGGAGCTCTAGATGATTCAACATGCAAGTTAAGTTCATTCACAATTAAACTGAAGATTGAACTCAAATTTGAACTCCACTTTAAATTCCACAAAAATACAATGTATAATTTGAGTTTAAACATTATTTCATGTAATATTTCATGGTAGGAGAGATGGAGTCTATTCTTTCATGTTTGAAAAGTCAAAGGGCTCCTTATGCATCTTGAATCTTGAGTTAATTCCCTGTGATCTTACATGCAACTTTTGACCTTATTTAATTAACTCCTTTTGGTGTTTAAATTAAATACTATTGTTATTTCATGAATATTAAATTTATAATTTATTTACCTTCACTTGAATCCTCAGTTGACTCAACTTATCTTGACTTCACACCTGGAGTTCAAATTGAGCTATCTTGCATACAACTTGCATGCATGTTTGGCCTCATGTATCTTCTAAAAATAACCAAAAGGGGGGAGTATTAGAATTTGGATGCATGTTTCCTTTTTAAATTCATATATTTTCTAAAAATATGGCTCTAAATTTAATCAAGACCTTAACTCCACTTATTCACCTTTGCATATTTTGGAACTCCACGTTTGTAGGGCTAATTGAAGACTTATTATTGTTGACTTGTAGTTGCTAAATTTAGACCAAAATGGGGTTACATATTTATATATAGGGGATCATGTGGATTTTTAATTATCCATTGAATATTCTTGATAATTATACTCTTGATGATGACCAAAGCAACCTTTCAAACTGGTTTTTCTTCCATTTGCCTATCTTGTGCAACTTTGACAAGCTTCTTGAATGCACTATGAGAGATAGAAACTTGATGGATATTAATAATTTGAATATAAAAGGATAAAAAATATTATTTTAACATAATAACCATGTTTTAATAGATATTCAAAAAAAAATTAGCTCCAAACTCCATGTACAACTCCAAAAACCACCATTTTATGCTCTCATGTGCTCTTTTGTTCCCAAGAAAACTTGATTTGGATTAGGGGGTATAAAATGAGTTAAAATCATAAAAAACACTCCTTATATTCTTTTTGGATAGGTATAAATGGTTCAGACCTAGAAAATTTTGAAAATATTCAAAACTCTTCACCAAACTCCCTAATAAAAATTCACAAAAAAGTGCCTGTGTGCTACCCTGGGGATGACTTGGAGATATTTTTCAATGAGTTGAGCCTATTTTTAATTGTATTTAATTGAATAATAATTTATTTACACCTTTAAATTAAATATACACACTTTAAAATCAATATTTTCAATTGGATGGACCTGAAATACCTATTTACAACTCCATTTGTGAGCAAAAAAGTGAAGAAACCTTCATTCCTTTTATGATTAGATTTATATAGTGGAATTTTATATATATTAAGGTAAATTAATGAATTTTAAAAAAAATTAAACATTTAAATACATATAAATATACCTCCATGTCAATTTTTAAGAGTTTTTATTCAATAAAACGTAAAATATACACTTTTTGATGTTGACTAGCTTGCACAATTTCATTTTTATACACCTATAGGTTTGTGTTTTGACATTTTATTGAGTTTTATGAGGCATAAATACATAATTATTTTTTAAATATGACCTAAAATAACCATATTCATCATTAAAATAATTTTATATGCTCAAATAATCACTTAAACCTATCAAAAATTGTCTTTTCTAATTGTCTCTCTTGCTTGCTTAAAACCCTGATGCTTGTGCCTTTACCTTTCTCCATTATTTTCCATGAATTTTTATTTAGGTGTATAAATGTTTTATATTACCAATAATATCTCACACCACATTATTTTTTCAACAAATAACTCAAAAATATAAACATACTGCTTAAAATCAAGTCATGAGGGTTTATGAAGGGTTTTAGAGCACATGTTCTTCTTATTGATTGTTCATAAAGTTAAACCTATATAAACTGAAAATAATTCATGTTATATTTATTTCATATTGTATTGAAACTCATCCTAATATTTTTTTATCCAAATACTCTACACCTTCATGTATCAAGCATCTAAAAATTGGCTTTACTAGCTTGCAAATAGCTAGTTAGAGGAATAAAAGAAACCTCTATCACAATTTGAACTTATGAGTTGTTACTGATCATGATTTTGACCTGATTAATGTTGTGTAATTTTTTTCATACCATTTTTTATCTTTACTCCATGAATTAATTCTTCTTGAGAACCTACACATTAGCAACTTTGACTAATAGTGGTAAAATTATCAACAATACCAATGCTCAAAAGAAATTAATTGTTAATATAAAAAATTAAGAGATCATCTAGGTAGAGTTTTTAATCCCCCCTATATCTCTCAAAAATTGATACATGTCAATAACTTATATTTCCAAATCAACTCAACATTTGGTAGGATATTATGTGGTAGTGGGGTTGATCTAAATCTAAAATTCTCAATGTGTTCTAGATGATTGACATGTGTGGCTAACACAAGGGAATAATCACATAAAATGAGTCCAAACCACCTAGATTGTTATTCAATGGTATATTTATTTTCATAATGAATTCATCTATGTAATCCTTAGTGAATTTTGATGTCTACTTATCGCATGACATAAGTACCCATTGGGATGGTCATGTTAACCGCTCACCACTATCCCATCTAATGGTTTACCCAAACCACCAGAGAGTGGGGTTGGAATAGTGTTGGGAGATGAAACCCTAGGTCAAATTCATCCTAGATAACTCATGAGGAGGCTATGAACTCTTGCTCACAAACTAATGCAAAAAAAAATAAAAAAATGGAAGAATTTTAGGGTCATTTCTGACCCACCCAAGTCACTCAGATCTTGGGGAGAGCATAGACAACTTTTATTCACTTCTATGAATCAAAAAATCAAGTAAAAATAATGTGATTTTTATCACCCAAATTCTCTGCATGGGATAAGGGGAGAGCATACACATGAGGTTTTGATAAAAATGAATTACTTTAGGAAAAGAAACTAATTACTTTTGTAAAAAAGGAAAGCAAAAATCAAAAGCTCTTAGGAACACTAAATATAATGTTTTTATTATTTTTTAAGCACTTAACAAAATTTTAAGTGAATTTTGGTTGTTTGTGTTTGAAATTGTAACGTTGAAAAATAAAAAGTAAAGTTGTTTTGCAAGTAAATTTTAATCACCAAAAAGATAAGTGTGTATGACTTTTAAAGTTATTAAAACCTTCTCTTTTTGACCTAGTTTCATGAAAAAAGTGTCGGTAGATTTACTTTTGTTTGTTTAAAATGGTTAGTCAAAAATAACTTTCACTTTTCAAGCTATCAGGTTTTTAACACAGGGCAAAGTCATCATTTACAGAACAAGATGAAGTTATCAATTTCCTAAAAATTGATAAGCAGACATAACATTGGAAAAGTCACCAATTATCAAGGGATAAGTCACCAATTATAACCCAAAAAGTCATTATTTTCCTTTAAAATACGCAAACATAGAGGATGGTTACCTAATAAAGTCATTATTCTCAGAGGACGAATCCATTATTTCCTTTGGATGAAATCATTATTTCCAAAAAGGTATGCCATAGGGCAAAGTCATTGATTATCAGGAGGCAAAGTCATTATTTATGTTGAAGTCACTAAAATGCAGTGAAAAAGTCATCATTTCTTGAAAAACCTAGTAAAAATAGAACATAGGAAAATTGGTGAAGTTGTTGATTAACAGGCATGAAGTCATTGATCAATAGTCAAACAAAAACACGTGGTTTCAAGGCAACAAATCTATAAACTAAGGTTTGAAGTGAGCTTTTATTAGATTTTAAAGGTGAAATATCACTCCCTTAGTGCATGTGGGGTGTGTGGTCCTAATGGGCATGCCATTATGTAAAATTGGACTATAAAGGAAACCATTAGTCTTCTCTTATTATTGGAATACAAACCCCAAATAAAAAAACTCAATGAAAATAACAACCACCTTGCCAAAGTACTTGGGTGAGCAATAATGTAACTGGCTCAAATACAACTAGAAGATAAAGAAAATATTACCTTTACCTTCCTTGTCAAATGGTGCTTGTTTATTTGCATATAAGAGTGTTTGTGATTGGCTTGTATGTCTAATGAAGTTCTTTATCAATGTATTTGCTTTGTGGGAAACACCTCTCTTTATCCACTTGTGGTTTGGATCAGCATGTGATAACAAAATGAAGCTTTACAAAGACAATTTGGCATTACTTGTTTACAAAAAAAAAAGCTTCTTGTCTCTCAATAATTTAACACTATAAGTGTGGCTTCAGAGCTTGTTGGAACAATGTCAATGGCACTTGTATTTATAGGTTACCAAACTAACCTAACTCAAGTATAGTAAGGTTATATTTAATCATGGTTAGGTTAGGGAGGGGACAAACAATTAATATTTGGGATAGAGATCCAATTTATTAAGTATGACTCACCATTTATTAATTTAAGGCATTTATGAAGATATTTCCAATTCTTTGACTTTGAGGATGATGACATCATCATGACCTCATTTTTATTAAAATTTCATTTTAAAAAAATAGATATTCACTAATTAAATATGGAATTTTCACTTAATTATTTAATTGCATTTGATTACTTAATTAACTATGCTTAGGATTTTGGCATTTTAGGAATTGGTTAAGTGCCCCGTTTAATGGGTCAAAAAGGCTAGTTTGTCAATTTTCTAGGTTATAATTTGATTGGAGATGAATCTTTGGGAGATTATCATTTCATACAAGATAATACCCCAAAAAGATATGCCTCGACATGGTTCTAGGCATTTATATCCCATGTTTAGATGAAATTGGGACATCTAGTGACTCCTAGACTTAATTTGTGTTGTTTGGTAGAAATCAATCTAAAGTCGATGACGACACATATTTATATGCACTCTTTATATGAACCTACATTAATCATAATCTTATTCAAAAAATCATGGTTGATAATAGGTCAAACATCAATATCTGTAATATTACACTTCTACATCACTTGGGCTATCCAGAGCAAGATACTTCTCAGACATATACAATTATTCATGATTTTAGTAGCCATGTTTAGAGCTCCATTAGGGAGATATTACTTCCATTATATGTTGGTCCCACACATATGGCCACCTGATTCTTAGTGACACCTAGTTTTGGTACATTTGACATGTTATTAGTTAGGCCTTGGATACAACAACTTCATATTATCCCATCCACCATACACAAATGTCTCAAATATATACATGTTAATCAAGTGGTTATAATTGAGGGCCTTCCATATGAGTATCCTTTACCTATTCCACAACTAGTTATATGATAGTCACCAATTATAGCTCCAAACATAAAGTCTATTAGCACACCTCAAATATCAGTTGAGCCACCAGTGCAGGTGAGTTCTACTCCTACAATACTACCATGTATGTATACTCTACCATAAAAACCTTTATTAGAGAGACCCTTGTGTTAGACATGTTGTGGATAATACAGATCCTCTCTTTATCCTATTACCAAAAATATTAGTGTTACAATATATATCATCCACTCCAATCATAACTTCTTCAACCATATGGGTCCCCAAGTGATCCATAATTCATAGGTATGTTCATTCAGCTCCACAGATTCATAGCCTCACTCCACAAATAATTTTAGCTACAAATTACTCAGTAATCTGACTCTCTAATCTCAAATACCTCATCACATAGCACACATGATCACTCTTCCTATCTTTGATACATGACACATTAATTGTAAGTCTCTTCTGAGACTCATTGATTAATAATAGCTCTCCTCTTAGACAAAAACTATATTCAAAAGATATAAAAATAATATAACATATTCAAAAATACAAAAACATTCCAACATTGCTAGAAAAATTACATTGTATGCATTTCCATGTTTACATTCCTTATATTTTCCATGTAATACATGTGCTATCTATGTTAGTATATAGTTAAATTTTATCATACATACATGTTTCACTTATTCTCTTCGAGTGTTTGCATATTCTTATAGGACTCAAGTCCATCACACAGATCTAGATTTATTATTAGCTACCCATTAGGGGCACATACATAGATACATAGATTTAACATTGATACATTCACCCATTAGGGGCATATTATACATAGCTCCCACTTTACTAGGTTATATTATTCTATACTACACTATTTTTTGTCGACTAATACTATTATAGATTTGGTTTATGCACATCTTTGCACTTATACGGATTTGTACCACATGTTCATGCATACTTTCATTTCTAGCTTTCCTAATTTTATATTTTATTGTGACACTTTTATTTATACATCTATTTGACAAAATCTAAATATTTCATTATTATATGACTCTACACCAATTCCTTTCATTATGTGTATGCTTTAGACATGTGCTAATGTCCTTATGTGTGCCTTCTTGATTGTGTATGCAGACATTTGAACATTGCCTTATATTTTTGTTCTTTTTCAAACTTAGTGACATGTACCCATGTTCCTTGTATTGTGGCCCATAGGCCTACTTTATGTACCTCATGTGTTTATATGTATGCATCATGGCCATGACACTTGTCTCTTACTTATTACACTTACAAAAAATTTGATACCATAAGGGACCTTATACATGTTCCCTTCCTCCTTGGGTACCTGTTGACTAAATTTGGCCCTAGGTTAAATTAGGTCAACCCTTATATATTCAAACTTCCTATAGGGTCTTTCTAGGTCATAAAATGGTCACATGGTCATGTTTAAGGTCATTTTATATGTTTTACACTTTGGTTATTTGTGTCATTGTCTTGACATTCCCTTATGTCACCTTTTTGGCGTTTTTAATGAAATTATATGTAGCTTCCATGAAAGGAAAAATTTCAAAGTGCTTTCTAAAATCCAAGATGTTGTTTAAGTGTCAAGAGTCATTTTTGTAACTAACATAATGCAGGTTCAATGTCCATTTAAGGAGATCACTATAAAATAAGCAAGTAAGGGTAGTTGTATTGATAAATAAAGTAGACTTGGCACATGAAAAGGCTCAATAATATCCCCTCAGATCCCTATAGTTTGTTTCCATGCTTAGGTATCTTTGAGAGGCTTAAAAATGTCAAATATTGACCTCTCTTTCCAATTGCTCTACTAGACAAGTCAAAAAGGTCAATTGATCTTCCTTTGGTACGAACAAGAGGAGATGAGTTGGAGAAAATGCCTTTGGTGGGTGATAGTACTCTCTGTGTAATTCAAATAAATGGAAATATTCATATATTTGGTTTATTTTTCTTCATGAACCATTTCTAAGAAGGTTGGCTTTCCAAAACTACTTGCACATCCCCAATACCTCATTTTTCATTATTTGCTTGCATTGACCTGAATAAGACAAGTATTATACATGATCTTGAGGAGTATGAGCATCCTTATCACAATTTTTTTTTCTAATTTTCATGTGTGGTGTGATTAATATAGACATAAACATCTCATTTTTCTAGTAGAAGACTCCACTAACTCTATAGACAATGTTCCATTAGTTTCAGAGGCTTATCTCTATGTTTTGGTCTTTAGAACAAGGTTAATGTAAGGTGATATGCTATTTCCAATCTTTTATAGCATCGTGAAAATTTGTTATTTGGAATTCTTAGCATTGATGAAGTGAAGAGGCCTAACACATAAGCATAGTCATATTTCCTTGTGGCTGTCACCTACAGTCAAATGGAGCTAAACCCTAATCAGTCATATTAATGAAACAAGAATGTTCTAAAGATTACAAAAATACTCTCAAAGTGAAAATAATAATATTGAGTCATTCAAAGAAATCAAAAATTGGTTTTGAGAACCATTCAACTTAGCACACAGTCTTATATGAAAAAGTAACACCTATACATAGTCTATAGTGGCTAGAGTCTAATACATGTGAGGTAGACAGTGTTGAGATGAAGGGGTTTTTAACTCACTTGAAACCTTCATTGAGGTTTAAGGGGATAGAGAAAATAAAGGTGATAATGGTAAAGCCATTATGTGGTATACATACCTAAAAACATGTTCACAATTTGAAATTTTGCAATTGAGACAACTTACCTTAACTTCTCTGAATCAAGTTTTGCTCATACACTTGGTCTTTCCATGGTGAAATGTCTTGAGGTATACATAGGTCTAGTAGTTTCCATATTGTATCCAAAGCATAGGGTAAATGTATTTAAATAAGAATGTTATTTTTTTATCAAGAAAGGATAATGGTGGAAGGGTTTCTAACTCAGATAATTTTGACCTGAAAGACTCAGTAAACACTATGTTATGATGACTAAAAGCAATCAAACTTGTAGTGACCTATAATATTGAAGTGAAAATATGGTCTTTAAGAATGAGATGAGCTCATATAGGTGCGTAATGACACTAATTACCTTATAATTAGTCAAAGGATTTGACGTACAGTGATTTGACATAGGTCATCACCTATAGGAAGGTCTAATATCCCTAATGAAGCATCTACAGTCTGACTATAGAACCACAAAGTGTTGATGGTGGGAGAAAAGAAGCAAACCCTATAAGCATAGATATTCACTCAAGTTGGAATTGATATAATTATCTCAAAAGGATCAAAAGAAAGTGATGAAGTACTCAAACACAAATGAGCATCTACAAAGACCCTTTGAACTCTCCCTAACTCTCACCTATAGGTGATACAGTCAACATAACCTATAGACTAGTTCATGCAGTAAAGGATGCTAGGTGAAGGTGAGAAGAGGGGTTAAATAAAGATAATTATGCTAAAATAAAATTCATAGTGATATATCACATTTGATGTGATTTTTAGGCATAAGATAAAAAGAGTAAGGACTAAGTTTTGAAACTTAACTTACAGGCAATCCAAAACCCTGTATAGTCAAGTCATAGGATCTAGTTTTGAAAATCAGAGATGTTGATGGCTCTAGGAGTGGAATATAACCCTAAAATTTAGTTAATATGGTATTCAATACCTAATATATATATTCATGGTCTCATTTTATTTTTATTAATAGGGGAGATGCCCTCTATTTTGTCTCAGACATAGGACACTCTATACGCTAAGCAACCTACAGGTTTGGTATAAGAAAAATGAGATGGATGAAAGTGAAAATATTGAATGACTATGGGATGTTTAAAATGATTATACCAAATGTGAAAAAATATATCAAGGGCCCCATATTCAAAAGAAACCCTTAGAAGGGTCAAATATATAGCTAGATACAGTCAGACCTATTAGGTCTTGAACTAAGTTTAAGCCCTTAAGGTGCCTATACTAATCCATATGACCATGAGAGATTTATAAACATTTTTAGGAACTTTATGAGAAATTTAAGGGTTTACTGGAGCTATTGGTGTGTAGAGAACATCATATAGGTGGTCAATTTGACCTTACACCATCTCAGACCTATCTAGAATGCATAAGAGAGCTCAAGAGTTCAAGTTTAAGTGTTCATATCTATAGGGACCTTATGCACAAGAACTCAATCACTTTGGGAGAGTTTAATGGGGTCCTATACCCAAAATCTGTGAAATTGGTTCTAAGGTTGGATGTCAGGATTTTATGAATAATCTTTTACAGTCTAAACCTCACAAAACCTCATAAAACCTTGGTTTGAAACCAATGGGAAAGATATGGTGGGAAATGCTTCTAGGTGGGATAAAATGGCCATGAAATTTCATTATACATGTCTGAAACTCTCCTAGAATTAATGACATACACTTTGGTTGTATTGCCATCTATACATACTAGTCTAATACTATGTTTTTTTATAAAATTTGATATGTTTGACAGGTACAAAGGATAATTTACAAGTGATATCCATTAATGGAAGTATTTAGAGACATTTTATAGCCTATAAAACTCATTTATCACCATATTTATGCATGAGAGTCCTCTACTAGCTCATTCATCATAGGCAATCTAAAATGACAGTGAGAAGGCAAAAGTGACTACTTAGTGAGATAGTGATCAAGGTGAATTAGAATATTTTGAGGTTTATTTGATAGATAAAATAATAAATATGCCTTCCACTAGTGTCTTACATCCTCTTAAATGCATTTTTTTGAGCATATATAAGTCACTTTGAGTGTCAAATGTGAGGATAGACCTAGAGGACTAATGATGAATGACAGCAGGCAGTCATTGACAAGTGACAAGGATGAATACATTAGTTAAGGAGCCATTTATGACCTAATATAACATCTTCCCCACCTTCTCATGTCATATAATATGTTTCAATGACTCATATGAGAGTTTGGACACTCAAGTGCACTCCTCACCATCATGAAGGTAGTTTTAAGTAAGACAATGAAGGGTCTACACCCACTTGAAGAAGGTGCTCTATTTGAGATTGACACATGTTCATGATAACATCCTTATTTGTTTTCCAACTCATTTCCTTTAACTCTAATTTTTTTATATAGTTTGACACTTTTTATTGTTATGCTTCATCTCCACTTCTTCTTTCTCTTCTCATGTGTCTATATATTCAAGCCTTTTTGGCTTTGTAATGGATCTAAAATTGGTATGGTGAAGCCCTGCTAGTTTTGACACCTCATTTGACTTTGAATAAAGTTTTATTAATTTTATTCATTCTTTTAAATCTCTTTCCTAAGTTTGTTAAGTGATTTATGTGGTTAAAAAGTGATGAAGATACTCTCCTTGCTTCCATTTTGCTCTTGTAATCTTCTGTGAGTGATCTTATAACATGTTTCATAAAGTGTATTGTTTGTTAAATGTGTCTTAAATTGTGAGATGGATTAGTAGTGTATTATGTCATACCTTATTTTCACCCACCTCTATATAGGCATAACAATCTACCTCTATGAGATATACTTATGCTAGAAGGACATAGGATTGAATTCAGTTTGAGTAGTCTTCTTTCTTAAGTGAAAATGTAAGTGTGTTATGTGGAGTTATCTTAGTGTATCACCTCATTATAATATATTTATTTTATGTCTCTTTATTCCCTTTTCAACCCCAATAGTTATTATTCTAGTGTAGTGTGAGCCTCGAAGATAAATCAAGGGACCTAGCCATTTCAAACCTAAAGATCTATCTCTTGTAGTGGCTTGTATATGAAGGGAGATAGTTCCATGTTGTCTTAAACTTGAGAAGGTATTATTGACTTATTTAGGGTGCAATTTTAGGCTAAAATAGTTTTGGAATACTATGTGGTACATGAATTCCATGAAGGTTATTCAAGGTAAATGTTGGCTTTGATAATAGGAAGCTGTAACAATCCACTTCTTATAGTATTAGCCGCTCCAAAGTTTCAATCTTGCTTGCAGAGTAGTGCACTCACTCTTTCATTCCTAAGGTAAAAACAAAGTCTCTCACCAAATTATACATTTTTAATTTCAAGAGGTTCCTCCTTATTCCTACAAAGCAAGTAGATTTGAAAATAGCAATCCCTATCCAAAGAGGTCCTATCTTGTTCATGACCCCATAAGAAAGTTCTTGATCCCCCCATTCTTAAAAATTCCTAAGGCCACCATGGCAAGGAACCATCCTTTTTTTGCCTTCAATGGCTATATCCCTATAATATTTGTTCAATATGATGATATCCCCATATCTACCCTCAAAAGTGTTCCATCATACACTGGTGAGTCTTATGTCACACCTATTGAGCATATAAAGAATATTGCTAACTTCTGCAATATCCATCACATCATAGAGGAGAACATTACAATCAAGTTATTATCTATCACCTTTAAAGGTAAATCTCTTGACTGGTATGGAGCATTGGCACCTGAATCAATCACAACTTGGGATGAGTTGGGAGATGCATTAAGAAGAAGATTCACAGACAAGAGTAACAACTTGTCACGCTGACCACCATTAGGAGAGCACCTTAATAACTCATTCAAGATATCAACACAAGATTTTAGAAGACATGGAATAGAATCCCAATCTTTCTAAGACCAACTGATCAGCATGTTTTCCTTTATTTCCTTAAAGCATTTGATAGTGAAATTTTAATGATGATAAAATCTATGGGAGATGACACTCTACCTAATGCCTATGAAGTGTCCATTAGGGAAGAAAATTATTTGATTCAAGCTGAGAATATTTCCCCAAGACCTCCCATGCCTCTTTCTATTTACTTACAAACTCCTACACCTATTGTTTCTCCTATTTCTACACCTAAAAATAAGTTTGTTGACCCTAGTCAACCAAATAAACATAATGAGGTAGAAATGATGAGGGATATGGAACAAGAGATCCTAGGTCTAAAGAATATCATTCATCAACAACAAGTTAAGCCCTTCCAAACTCACTATCATCCTAATCAATCCTACTACAACTATCAAGGTAATAGACCTCCTTTCTAAGGTCATTCCCAAGGTCAAGAATAGCTAGTCCAATCTAAGCCATATGGTGGTTACAATACCAATGATCCTTCTACCTAAAGGACACTAGTTCTTACTCAAAATAACCTTACCCAAAATCATAATAGTCAATCCTCATTAGATAAAACTTATGATCCATCTCCCTATATTAATGAGGCCTTCAACCAAGCCTTCATGGCTAACTTGGGAACTATACCAGCTATGACCCAAAATGAAGTAACAAATGGAGGAGTGACTGATGAGAAGGGTGCTCAAGTGGGATCTACATTTGTTAATTGGTATCAAGATGACTCATGTGCAACTAATCATCAAGGGTAGTCAAGTATAGATATAATTTTTATAGTTACAAACATAAGGAGTAAGGAGAATGTTATTGAAGAAGGTTAAGGGACTACTAATGATTCTCCAATGAATGTTCAAAAAAGTAAAAGACTATGTATGTCTAATGTAATTCCAAGTGCACAAGTAAGAGAAAGAGATTAGAATACTAGGAGTGTTTTCATGCCTCAAAATTCTCAAGGTATAGGCAGCACCATTCCTCTTAGCATACAAACAAGAGTTAGTGGTCCTTACACTAACATCATAGAGTAAATGAATAGGTCTCATGTGAATGTATCCATTTAGGATACATTGGATATACTTGGATAAACATACCTACTTCAAGAGGATTTGTCCAACCTTAGTTTAACATCCAAATAACCTAGCCAAAGAGAGGAAGCCTTGACAAACACCATGAATCCAAGTGAAGGACAGTCAAGCAAAGTCGAAAAGCTAGACAAACCTCCTCCATTCTATCTATCCATAATTATTGGAGATTCCTTGGTGCATAATTATCTCATTGATAGTGGAGTTAGCACTTGTGTCATGCCCAAGTAAGAAGATGACAAACTGAACTTGAAGTATGAACTCGATGCTAAAGGAGTACTACAATTGGATGGGTTAACTACTAAGACAATTGGCATAATCAAAGGTTTGTAATTGATTCTCCATGCTTGTACTACATTCATCATTTCTCAAGATGTTGTAGTGTTTAATGTACCTCCTTATTTTGCACTTTGTTTGTCAAGAGAGTTCACTACTAAAATTGGAGGTTATTTGACTTCAAACTGGTACTACATGGGTTTTAGGACTAGATATGGTGTAAAAGTGGTAATTAAATTAGAGCCTATTTCTATTTTTCATGTTGAAATTTATGTGCATTATACTTCTAACATGAATTTCAATGTGACTGAAGAAGATGATCACCCTAGTGATTAAGAACCTATAACTCTACTTGATGGCATATTTGATTTGTATCTTGTTGATTGGGGAGCTGAGCAAGGTGGTTTTGAGGAAATTGGTCTTGGAAATTACATTCTTCATTATGATATTGATGGAGTCCTTGAGGCACATCATGATAACATCTTAGAATAAGTTGCATTTGGAAAATATCTTGTACATGTAGATGGTGATGTGAATATCCCAGTTATATCAAAACATGACAATCCTAGTGAACAGCCCATTCTACCTTTAAAAGAAGAAAACATTCTTGAAATTGAACCTCAAGAGGAAGTGTATAACATGTGGTAGCAATACTATTCCATTGTTTAGGAATTTGAGGAGGTTAGCATACCTTTAGTCCTTCAAGATGAATATAGACATGATGTTAAGGTTAATCATGTTCTCAATGAGCATAAAGAGGAGCTTGAGATCTCTATCAAGTAATAATTAACCTAGGTAGAACATGATGTGGTTGATAAGCTTAATAAAAAGTTGGAGGTCTCAGTTGATTAGGAAAAACCCTTGGCAAAATATAAAGTATTTGATGAGCACAAGGAGGATAGTCTTGGTGACTTATAATAACAAAGATATTATGTTTCAAATGTACCTGAAGTTGAGAGTTTTGTGGTGATTTATAATGATCCAATTAGAGACTATCAAGTGAGCATGACAAAGCCTAAATAATTTGATAAGCCAAGAAAACTCCTAAGAGAGCTAGATGGAGTGCTCTTGAGTACTCCAAATGACAAACTTGCAGTTAGCAGAAGATTCAACCATGGTAAGTCTCTTAAATATCTCCACAAACAAGTATCCGTTGACAAGTATGATACATATGAAGATTTGTTTTATTGGATCAATAGTGATGCAAGAAGCATTGTCTTTGACCCTGGTTGAATCAATGTAAAAGATGCTTTTCACCTCCAATGTCTTGAGGTATTGTACATACTAGGATAGGTGTGTTTCCTTTCAGTTGGTCTATGTTTTCCATAAGTGTTCATGAGAAAATAAATGTAAGTTGTGTTACTTGTTTCCTTGTTGGGTGTGGCGAGTTTTGTGTCCTTTTAAAGTTTTATTAGTGTCAAAAACAATGTACAAGTGACCCCATAGCTCAATGGATAGGAGAAGGCTATTGGTCTTTGGCATAACAGGCTTGCCACCCCTAGGAAATCACCAATATGTTGACCAATTTTGACCTTGAGTTAAATTAGGTAAACCCTTATATACTAAAACTTTCTATAGGGTCTTGCTAGGTCATAAAATGGTCACATGGTAATGTTTAAGGTCATTTAATATGTTTTACACTTTGGTTATTTATATCATTGTCTTAAAATTCCCTTATGTCACCTTCTTGGCCTTTATAATGATCTCGTACATAGATTATATGAAAGGAAAAATGTCAAAGTGTTTTATAACATCCAATATGTCAATTAAGTGTCAGAATTAGTTCTATAACTGACATAATGTAAGTTCAATGTCCATCTAAGGAGATCACTATAAAATTAGTAGTTAAGGGCAGTTGTATGGATAAGGAAAGTATACTTGGTATGTGGAAAGGATCAATAATGTCCCTTCAGATCCCCATAGTCCATTTCCATGCTTAGGGAGCTTTGACAGACTCAAAAATTTCAAAAACTGATCTCTCTTTCCTATTGCTCTCTTAGACAAGTCAATAAGGTCAACTAGTCTTCCTTTGGTATGGATAGGAGAAGGTGAGTTAAATAAAATGCCTTTGGTGGGTGATATTAATCTCTGTGTACTTCTAATTCATGAAAATAGTCATAGTTTTGGTTTTTTTTAATTCATGAACCATTGATAAGAAGGTTGGCTTCTCAAAATTGGTTACACATCCCCAACACCTCATTTTCCATTCTCTATTTGCATTGATCTGAACAAACTAAGTGTTGCACATGACATTGAGGAGTATGAGAATCTTTATGACAAGGTTTTGGTATAATTTTCATGTATGGTGTGAAGAATATAGGCATAAAAATATCATTCTACTTGAAGAAGACTCCACTCACTCTACAGATAATGTTTCATAGGTTGCAGAGACTTATCTCCCTATTTTGGTCTTCTAAGTAATGAAAGGTGATATGTTGTTTCTAATATCTTATAGCATGGTGATTAGTTGTTCTTTTGAAGGTTAAGCATTTATGGAGTGAAGAGGCCTAACACATAAGCACAGTCAAATTTCCTTATGACTATCACCTATAGTCAAATGGAGCTAAACCCTGATCATTCATACTAATGAAACAAGAATGTTTTAAGGATTGTGAAGATTCTCTATAGATGCATGTTTTATGCACACCATAGTCAATGAGGTAGCCTATAACATTTTAAGATCTCAATAGAGGTAAACTCCATTCCATAGCATGAGTTGCAAGTATGCAGTCTTTGACAACCTATTGATAGAATAGATGGTAAGGTATGTAGGTTGTGTTGATGTCCTAAAATTGTGCTAGATCTTAATCAAAAACAATGGGAAGTTTCAAGCTATGGGACAATGCAGCTTGAAAACAACCTCCAGATTTTAAAGAAGTTGGTCTCTTCTTTTATATTGGGTGTTGGGAAAAGGGATAGGAGACTAAAAAGAAACGCAAATTGCAAGAATTAAAACCTATCTATGGCGATGCGTCTGAGCATAATCCTAATCCTAACCTGAGCATAGAGTGACTATTATAGGATTCTATTACATTTAAGAGCAGACAAGTGCATGATCAATGTAAAAGATTGGAATAACAGAAACAAAGGCTCACAATAGGGGAGTCTTTTGCTAAGATACAGGAATTGTCAATGAAGGCATAGTGTTCAATCTTCTGAATAGAATCTTTTGATTACATAAGAGACGCATAAGTCACGTACAGTCATGTAAATCTTTAGATTCAAGAAAATGAGACAAAATCAAATAACATTTCCAATCACAACACTAGAAAATCTATAGTATAGACTACTTTGCAAATGACACAAACAACACCAACCAAGGCATGGAGCTCAAATTTCCTTAATTCATTTAGCCACATAAAGGGCACAAAAACATGCATGATTATATCAACCTTACAACTCAAGAAAATTGAGACAAGAGCAAATGATATTACTCGTCACAAACTTCAGAAAGTCTAAAACTATGAGAGTTCCCCCCTCTCTTTAAATTTTACAATTCTTCTTTTATAGCCCCAAATACATAAATAAATAATAATAATTTGAACTTTGGTGCATTTAATGCTTCGAAAAGCCATGCTGGAGAAGAACGGCTGCCCTTAACTGTGGCATGGCGATTCCTGACTAGTTCCTCTCTTTGCGCCTGAATTTCAAATTTCATCACCTACTGGGCCGCTCAACTGTCTATTCTACCTCTGTTATTAGGAGACAAACAAACAGCGTCTTCAATGCTTGCAAGCCTCAAAAAAAACTACCCGGTCCACTACTCCATCTACTCAAATTAACTCTCCCTGAATTTCCCTCCATTTTTGCTATAACAAGTAGACTGGCATTCTGTTATGTTTGTAATGGGAGAGGACCCTTAGCCAATTTATGAAAAACTCTCCTTTAGGCATCAAAAAATGACATTTGGCACTCTCCACCAGGTTCATCGAAGACACGTGGCCCTCTCCCTTTCCTTGGCTATGTTGTAGATTTATTCAGGACTCATAACAGGCTCTTACGAATGGCAACACCTGGTAGCTTTCATGGATTTTGAAGTAACACCCAAGGCCCACCACAACCTTTATTCAGTAATGAAACTCGAGGATGATCCCTTAGATGTTGACACGTGGAAATCTCCACTGCTCTTGGGAAGATACGTGGCATCTTCTGCTTCTTCATCTAAAGGTATGTGGTGCCTTCCGCTACCTTTTGGGGATGGGGTAGAAAGGTACCAGAGAGTGACACTTGGTAGCCTCCGCTGCTCTTAGCACTTAAGCAAAATAAAAGGATGCCTTTATGCGTTGAATTAAATTGTTGGACCAAAGCCTCTCGGATGACGACATGTGGTGGCTTGCAATTTTTCTCATATTTCAGGGCCTCCGCATCTGCCACTTGGTGCTTTTCGCTTTCTCTACTACCTTATGTTGAAAGTCTTTGAATGAAGTGTGGATGCCGATATGAGACGTGGATGCTAACATGTGGTGTGTTCCACTTAACTGCTACTGGGTATGTGGCATGGTTCACAGTTCTCGAAGGTTACAAAAAGGGGACTCAGGGGATGTCGACTATAGGCTTTGTCTATCAAAAAGTGACACTTGGCAGCATTTGCTTGAACTAATACTCGACCAAAAATGAGACAAAGGAAATGAGAAGGGGAAAAAGACCTGCTTGGAGGTTGACACTTGGTAGCTTCTGCTGCATCTCAACACTTAGGCAAAATGAACCGGCCCTCTGCTTCAAAATTCTGCCTCTTCACCCGAAGAACAAAAAATGCAGTGCTCAACTAAAAATATTTGAATATGATGTAGAGTAGGAAATTACTCTACAGTTATTAGTGACCATCAGGGCTTTTGAGCCTACTCAAAAAGAACTTGACTCCTACTCGATCAAAATTTATAGCTTCAAAAGAGCTATCTGGAAGATAGACCACTCATGGTCGGATAATCCGTGCTTATTCTAAAACTCATCAAAAGCCAAATCCAAGCTAATGAGATCCTTGTGCAAGAAGGTTTGCAGGACCTGGGCAATGGCTTTCAGCTTGGATTCTAGCAGGAACATAGGAATTAGAATAGTTTCAACCTCAGAGTTTGGAGAATCATCCCGCAAGCTCTAAAAAATGGTTTGATCCCTTTGCCTAACTAGCATCAATGGTTCGATTTGGTCCACCATCAACACCATCCCTAAATCCAGAAATGGGGAAGGAAGGCCCAGTCACACCAAATCTTCAATGTGTTGCCTCATTTCACCGATGCCTTCTTTGATGACATCAAGACAGCTTCTGTAATTATTGGCTACGGCATTACGACTGAGCTCCTTATTGACCCATTTTGTGGTGGCCATTTTGTCACAAATCCCCATAGCTGCCAATGTTGCATCCCTTGAGCTGTAGAGATTCTCCAGTAAAGAATGAGAGTCTGTGACTCTTTGGAAGATCATAGCCAGAGTGCTCTGTACCAGATTCTTGACCATCTTACACAGCTACTATGCATGGTGTAGGAAGGTGAAAAGTGGCCTAAGCTGGAGAATCTCTGAAGAGATTCTCTCCCATGCTGACTTGTAGAGTTTCTTCACCAACTGCACCATTCTGACACCTCTTGGCCTATTGGCCAACTCAATTGCTAGTTGCGCAGTCCTCTACTACTCTGTCTGGAGCTGGGCTTGAAAAGTTGTACCCTTATTCTAATCTTCCAGCAACCTTTGCTATGATTGGGTAACCTATAATTTGAGTCCTTTGACTCTTCCCTGCAATGTTGCATTTTCCCATCTTAGAGTTGTTGCTGCATCCTTGGCAAGTACAAGCTCTTCTTTCAAAGAAACATTTTGGGCCTAAATTATCTGTTGAGTCTAGAGGGAAATAGTATCTTGCAACTGTTTCTATAGACCAGTTATCTCATTGTCCTTCTAGTTTATTTGTTTAGCCAAACTATTATAGTTTGCCTTTTTTGTGGCCAGGTCGACCTCCATCTTTTGCAGTCTCCTTGATATCCTCAAATAATCTTCTGTGACCACAAAAGTGGATTTGGTCATGAGCTCAACTCTGTCTTGAGGCCTGAATAGGGACATGTTGATGGCCACTGCATTCATAGTGTAGTCTTCCAGCTGCATTTGTTCACTCGACTTGGCAACATTGGGCAAAAAATGGGTCACCGTCAGCTGTTGTTAAATGGGGTCAAATTGTGACCTCAAATGTGGCACTGTCGGTGCTTTATTCTCTTTACTCCTCTTCTTCTCCAATCGAGCTTCTCTTGCCTTCCTTGTGGCATCAACCTGTGTCTGGAAGGTGGAAGGGGATGCAATATATCCCCCTGCGAAGGGAAATCCTTATGGCAGGCTGTATTGGGGAGCCATTGGCTGGCTAGGGGTGAGTTGAAGCGGCATTTTTTTGGGAATGGAGGGCAAGAAATAGGGTAATGTTAAGGTTTGAGGCATCAAGGATGAAGTGAATTGTGAAATGGGAATGGTAGTAGTGGCGGGAGGTGTCATTTGGCTAGGTGGAGGCATGGATTGAGAGGGAGGAGGGGGAGTAATTCCTATCTGAGGAGAAGTTGCAGTGCTCTACACTGGGTGCTGTGAAGGTTGTTCTTCCTCTTCTGGGCCCAATTGGAAATGCACCCTTCTTCTCTTCTTGGGTGTTTCTAATGTTCCTGCCATCTCTAAATCTCTTGTATAATAACCTGGTATGAACCTTTTCCAAGATAAAAACATGCTTGCTGCAAAAAATTTCACTAGGTGCCACAATCACAATGAGCAAGATATTTTCACAGGAATGCTTGAGACTTTAAAATTTGCTAAGGATTTTTATGGGCCTATCAAGTCCCAAATAGCGTTAAATTAAGGTGACTGTTAGCAAATCCTACTCAATCTTTGGGAAACAGTGAGGTGAACACATTATGTAGTGCAAGGTACCTTAGAGATTTTGAAAGATTTGGGGAAACATTTATTGGGGCAAAAAATAAAGAATTATAGAATTTCTAAGATGTCGACTCTGAGTTTAAAATGCTTAATTTAAATAAAAAATAGGAAAGTAAAAAATAAAACAAAGAAATGCGAGAATGGAAACTACCTAACTACATTAATTACAAATCCTTATTTTCCTCTGGGATAAAAAATGAACTTTCCCATGTCCTCTTTATGACAAGCCAACTTGCATTGCCATACCAGTGATTGCAATAGATATGTCGTTGATGGAATGTTCTCTACACCAGCCACACAAGTTTGCCTACACTCGAACGAGTCTGACCAAAATGTGTATTCGACACCTATGAACTCTTCTTGTCCTTGAATTCCCATCGAATACTAGTTCTTCATGTTGTTGGGTGTCATCAAGAAATCATGGGCTATTGGTTCTTCATGCTGTGCCTTTTGATATCCATTATCTTTCAGCACATCTTCTTCAGATTCTATCTTTACTTCATCATCATGCTCTTTGATGACTTCATCCTCTTGCAAGGATGAATTAAAAAGCTGGCATCTCTTCTACATACTTATTTGAACCTCAGGGCTTTCTTCTTCATCTAAAACTAGCTCAGTGCCTCCTATCTCAATGACTTGGTCGAGGGAGTGTCCATGTTCCTCCATATCCTCTTGTAGAGTGAGGAAAAATCGGAAATGATCTCCTCCTCATCAAAAGTTAAGGAAAAAGCTTGCCGCTTAACATCTTTCTCATCAAAAGGGGAGTCTATGTTGATCTCCTCCTCTTCTATATTGATGTAATCTTCTTGTTTGGCCATGAATTGAGCATATTCTTCTGCATACTCAATTGCTTCCTTCAAAATATATTCTTCTTCAAAAAGGGGGAAAGAAGAAGGTTGTGATGGAAAATAAGAAGCTTCTTGAGTAAGGGTGGAAGGAATTTGAGGGGAAAGTGAGAGTTTGGGATCCTCTTCCCTTGCTACTATCATAGACTCTCCATTATTAGGGAATTGGTCTTGATGATTTTGACCTTGTTCACGAACAGGGGTGGCATATGTTTGATATGGGATTTGTGGTGGTGGGTATGAAGTTTGGTACACTTGGTAAGGTTGCTTCTCATGAACACTTAGCCTCTCTTCTAGAAACGTAATCAATCCACACACTTCTAACATCTCATATGTAAGTTCTTGCCAATTCGCCCTCTCAATGGGATCCCACTCACTTTTAATCAGGTCTATTGCGTCCCTTACTTGATAAATGATATGACAAGGAATCTCTTGGCCATATCCCCTTATGTTGTCAAGCTCTAACACATATTTTTTAAATCCCAACAATGCTTTTATGAAAGTGAAAATAAGGTTAGGTTGAACATGGGATGAGACATATTGGAGGGACTGGGCATAAGACTGATGTGGCTCATAACAATATGCATCCTCATTACTCGACATGATTATAAGAAAAGCTTGTTCTTGATAAAATATATTTGAAGGAGAATAAGACTCATAGCTATTAGTTATGGAGTTATACATACCAAAGGGATTTCTTGATGATATTACTTGATTGGCTGGTGACGCAGAGTCGTTGTTGGTGTCGATAAAAACCTCCAAAGGCAGATTGGCTGAATAATACACCAAAATTCTTCAATTCCTTGAAAGATTGGTCCCACCAAGCATGCCAAAAACTGTTGATGTCTTAAAATTGTGCTAGATCTTAATCAACAACAATGAGAAGTTTCAAGTTGTGGGATAATTTGACTTGAAAACACCTCCAAATTTTAAAGAAGCTGGTCTCTTCTTTTGTATTGGGTGTTGGGAAAAGGGATAGGAGACTAAATAGAAATGCAAAATGCAAGAATTAAAACCTATCTATGGTGATGCGCCTGACCATAATCCTAATCCTAACCTGAGCACAGAATGACTATTATAGGATTCTATTACATTTAAGAGCAGACAAGTGCATGATCAATGTAAAAGATTGGAATAACAGAAATAGAGGCTCACAATAGGGGAGTCTTTTGTTGAGATACAGGAATTGTCAATGAAGACATAGTGTTCAATCTTCTGAATAGAATCTTTTGATTACATAAGAGATGCAGAAGTCACGTACAGTCATGTAAATCTTCAGATTCAAGAAAATGAGACAAAAGTAAATAACATTTCCAATCACAACACTAGAAAATCTACAGTATAGACTACTTTGTAAATGACACAGACAACACCAACCAAGGCATGGAGCTCAAATTTCCTTAATTCATTCAGCCACATAAAGGGCACAGAAACATGCATGATTATATCAACTTTACAACTCAAGAAAATTGAGACAAGAGCAAATGATATTACTGGTCACAAACTTCAAAAAGTCTAAAACTATGAGAATTCCACCCTCTCTTTAGATTTTACAATTCTTCTTCTTTTATAGCCCTGAATATGTAAATAAAAAATAATAATTTGAACTTTGGTGCATTTGATGCTTCAAAAAGCCATGCTGGAGAAGAACGGCTGCCCTTAACTATGGCATAGCAATTCCTGATTAGTTCCTCTCTTCGCGCCTGAATTTCAAATTTCTTCACCTAATGGGCCGCTCAACTGTCTATTTTGCCTCCACTATTAGGAGACAAATGAATGGCGTCATCAATTCTTTCAATCCCCAAGAATTTCTAAAACGTCGACTCTACATTTAAAATGCTTATTTTAAAGGAAAAGCGGGAAAGCAAAAATCAAAACAAAGCAATGCGGGAATGGAAACTACCTAACTACATTAATTAAATATCCTTATTTTCCTGCAGGATTGAAAATGAAATTTCCCTTGTCCTCTTTATGATAAGCCAACTTGCATTGCCATACCAGTGATTGCAACGGATATGTTGTTGATGGAATGTTCTCTACACCAGCCACACAGGTCTACCTGCACTCGAACGAGTCTGAGTAAAATGTGTATTCGACACCTATGAACTCTTCTTATCCTCGAATGCCAATTGAATACTGATTCTTCATGTTGTCAGGTGTCATTAAGAAATCATGGGTTATTGGTTCTTCATGCTGTGCCTTTCGATATCCATTATCTTTCGACACATCTTCTTCAGATTCTAGCTTTATTTCATCATCATGCTCTTTGATGACTTCATCCTCTTGCAAGGATGAATTAAAAAGTTGGCATCTCTTCTACATACTCATTTGAATCTCAGGGCTTTCTTCTTCATCAAAAACCAGATCAGCGCCTCCTATATCAATGACTTGGTCGAGGGAGTGTCCATGTTCCTCCATATCCTCTTGTAGAGTGAGGAAAAAATTAGAGATGATCTCCTCCTCAACAGAAGTTAAGAAAAAATCTTGTGGCTTATCCTCTTGCTCATAAAAAGGGGAGTCTATGGTGATCTCCTCGTCTTCTGTACTGATGTAATCTTCTTGTGTGGCCATGAATTGAGCGTATTCTTCTGCATACTCAATTGCTTCCTTCAAAATATATTCTTCTTCAAAAAGGGGGAAAGAAGAAGGCTGTGATGGAAAATAAGAAGCTTCTTGAGTAAGGGTGAAAGGAATTTGAGGGGAAAGTGAGAGTTTGGGATCCTCTTCCCTTGCTGCTATCATAGACTCTGCATTATTGGGGAATTGGTCTTGACAATTTTGACCTTGTTCACGAACAGGGGTGGCATATGTTTGATATAGGATTTATGGTGGTGGGTATGAAGTTTGGTACACTTGGTAAGGCTAGTTCTCATGAATGCTTAGCCTCTCTTCTAGGAACCCAATCAATCCACACACTTCTAACATCTCATATGTCTGTTCTTGCCAATTGGCCCTCTCAATGGGATTCCACTCACTTTTAATAAGGTCTATTGTGTCCCTTACTTGATAGATGATACGACAAGGAATCTCTTGGCCATATCCCCTTCTATTGTCAAGCTCTAACACATATTTTTTAAATCCCAGCAAGGCTTTTGTGAAAGTGAAAATAAGGTTAGGTTGAACATGGGATGAGACATATTGGGGAGATTGGGCATAAGACTGATGTGGCTCATAACAATATGCATCCTCATTACTTGACATGATTATAAGAGAAGCTTGTTCTTGATAAAACATATTTGAAGGAGAATAAGACTCATAGCTATGAGTTATAGAGTTATACATACCAAAGGGATTTCTTGATGATACTGCTTGATTGGCTGGTGACGCAGAGTCATTGTTGGTGTCGATAAAAACCTCCAAAGGTAGATAGGCTGAAGAATACACCAAAATTCTTCAACTCCTTGAAAGATTGCTCCCATCAGGCGTGCCAAAAACTGTTGATGTCTTAAAATTGCACTAGATCTTAATCAACAACAATGGGAAGTTTCAAACTGTGGGACAATGCGGCTTGAAAACAACCTCTAGATTTCAAAGAAGTTGGTCTCTTCTTTTGTATTGGTTGTTGGGAAAAGGGATAGGAGACTAAACAGACATGCAAAATGCAAGAATTAAAACCTATCTATGGTGATGTGCCTGAGCGTAATCCTAATCCTAACCTGAGCACAGAGTGACTATTATAGGATTCTATTACATTTAAGAGCAGACAAGTGCATGATCAATGTAAAAGATTGGATTAATAGAAACAGAGGCTCACAACAGGGGAGTCTTTTACTGAGATACAGGAATTGTCAATGAAGGCATAGTGTTTAATCTTCTGAATAGAATCTTTTGATTACATAAGAGATGTAGAAGTCACGTATAGTCATGTAAATCTTCAGATTCAGGAAAAGGAGACAAAAGCAAATAACATTTCCAATCACAACACTAGAAAATCTACAGTATAGACTAATTTGCAAATGACAGAAACAACACCAACCAAGGCATGGAGCTCAAATTTCCTCAATTCATTCAGCCACATAAAGGGCATAAAAACATGTAGGATTATATCAACCTTACAACTCAAGAAAATTGAGACAAGAGCAAATGATATTACTGGTCATAAACTTCAAAAAGTCTAAAACTATGAGAATTCCCCCCTCTCTTTAGATTTTACAATTCTTCTTCTTTTATAGCCCCAAATACATAAATAAAAAATAATAATTCGAACTTTGGCACATTCAATGCTTTGAAAAGCCATGTTGGAGAAGAATGGCTGCCCTTAAATGCGGCATGGCGATTCCTGACAAGTTCCTCTCTTCACGCCTAAATTTTAAATTTCATCACCTACTAGGCCGCTCAACTGTCTATTTTGTGTCTACTATTAGGAGACAAATGGATGGCATCTTTAATGCTTGTAAGCCCCAAAAAAAACTACTCGATGCACTGCTCCATCTACTCGAATTAACTCTCGCCAAATTTCCATCCATTTTCATTATAACAGGTAGATGAGCACTCTATTCTGTTTGTAATGGGAGAGGACCCTTAGCCAATTTATGAAAAACTCTCCTTTAGGCATCAAAAAATGACATTTGGTGTTCTTCATCGAGTTCATCGAAGACATGTGGCCCTCTCCCTTTCCTTGGCTATGTTGTAGATTTATTCGGGACTCATAACAGGCTCTTACGGATGGCGACACTTGGCAGCTTTCATGGATTTTGAAGTAACACCCGAGGCCCACCACAACCTTTATTTAGCAATGAAACTTGAGGATGATCCCTCGGATGTTGACACGTGGAAATCTTTGCTGCTCCTGGGAAGATACGTGGCATCTTTCACTTCTTCGTCTAAAGGTACGTGGTGCCTTCTACTACCTTTTGGGGATGCGATAGAAAGGGACCGGAGAGTGACACTTGGCAGCCTCCAGTACTCTTAGCACTTAAGCAAAATGAAAGGATGTCTTTATGCATTGAATGAAATCATTAGACCAAAGTCTCCCAGATGATGACACATGGTGGCTTGCGATTTTTCTCCAAAAAGGTATTTTAGGGCCTCCGCAACTTCCACTTGGCACTTTCTACCTTCTCTGCTACCTTATGTTGAAAGTCTTTGAATGAAGTGCAGACACTAATATGAGATGTACATGTTGGCAAGTAGTGCATTCCACTTAATTGCTATTGGGTATGTGGCACAGTTTGAGGTTCTTAAAGGTTACAAAAAGGGGACTCAGCAGATGCCAACTGTCAGCTTTGTCTCTCAAAAAGTGACACTTGGCAGCATCTACTTGAACTAATACTCAAGCAAAAATGAGATGAAGGAAACAAGAAGGGGAAAAAGACCTACTTGGAGGGTGACACTTGGCAGCCTGCACTGCATTCAACAGTTAGGCAAAACGAACCGGCCCTCTACTTCAAAATTTTGCCTCTTCACCCAAAGAACCAAAATTACAGTGCTCGACTGAAAATAATTGAATACGACGTAGAGTAGGAAATTACTCTAAAGTTATTTGCAACCATCAAGGCTTTTGAGACTACTCAAAAAGAACTTGACTCTCGCTCGATCAAAATTTCAAAATTTACAGCTTTAAAAGAGCTGTATGGAAGATAGACCACTCATGGTTGGATAATCCTTGGTTGTTCTGCAACTCATCAAAAGCCAAATCTAAGCTAATGAGATCCTTGTGCGAGAAGGTTTGCAGGACCTGGGTAGTGGCTTTCAGCTTGGATTCTAGTATAAAATAGGAATTAGAATAGTTTAGACCTCAGAGGTTGGAGAATCATCCCGCAAGCTCTGAAAAACTATTTGATCCTTTTGCCTGGCTAGCATCAATGGTTGGATTTGGTCCACCATCAGCACCATCCTCGCATCCAAAAATATGGAAGGAAGGCCTAATTGCACCAGATCTTTAATGTGTTGCCTCATTTTGCTGATGCCTTCTTTGATGACAACGAGATAGCTTTTGTAATTATTGGTTGTGGCATTATGACTGAGCTCCTCATTGACCCGTTTTACGATAGCTATTTTATCACAAATCCTTGCGGTTGCCAATGTTGCATCCCTTGACATGTAGAGCTTCTCCAGTAAAGAATGAGATTTTGTGACTCTCTAAGAGATCATGGCCAGAGTGCTTTGTACCAGATTCTCGACCATATCGCATAGCTACTGTGCATGGTGTAGGAAGGTGAAAAGTGGCCTAAGCTAGATAATCTCTAAAGAGATTCTCTCCCATGCTGACTTGTAAAGTTCCTTCACCAGCTGCACCATTCCAACACCTCTTAGCCTATTAGCCAGCTCAATTGCTAGTTGTGTGGTTCACTGCTGCTCTACTTAGAGATGGGCTTGAAAAGTCACACCCTTGTTCTGTTCTTCCAGCAACCTTTGTTGTGATTGGGTAACCTGCAGTTGGAGTCCTTCGACTCTTCCCTGCAATGTTGCATTTTCCCATCTTAGAGCTATTGATGCATCCTTGGCAAGTACAAGCTCTATTTTCAAAGAATCATTTTGGGCCTAAATTGCCCATTGAGTTTAGAGGGAAACAGTATCTTGCAATTGTTTCTGTAGACTAGCTATCTCATTGTCCTTTTGGTTTATTTATTCAACCAAACTATTGTAGTTTGCCTTTTCTATGGCCAGGTCAGCCTCCATCTTTTGCAGTCTCCTTGATATCCTCAAATAATCTTTTGTGATCACAGAAGTGGATTCGATCATGAGCTTGACTCTGTCTTAAGGCCTGAACAGGGACATGTTAATGGCCACTGCATTCATGGTGTAGTCTTTCAGCCGTATTTGTTTGCTCGGCTTGGCAACATTGGGCGACAAATGGGTCACCGTCAGCTGCTATTGAATGGGGTCAAATTGTGACCTCAAATGTCACACCGTTGGTGTTTTATTCTCTTTACTCCTCTTCTTCTCCAATCAGGCTTATCTTGCCTTCCTTGTGCCATAAGCCTACATCTGAAAGGTGGAAGGGGATGCAATATATCCCCCTACGAATGGAAATCCTTGCGGCAAGCCGTATTGGAGAGCCATTGGCTAGCTAGGGGTGAGTTGAAGGGGCATTTTTTGGGGAATGAAGGGGGAGAAATAGGGTAATGTTAAGGCTTGAGGTATCAAGGATGAAGTGAATTATGAAATGGGAATGGCAATAATGGCGAGAGGTGTCATTTGGCTAGGTGGAGGCATGCATTGAGAGGGAGGAGGGGGAGTAATTCCTACCTAAGGAGAAGTTGCAATGCTCTGCATTAAGCACTGTGAAGGTTGTTCTTCCTCTTCTGGGCCCAATTAAAATTGCACTCTTCTTCTCTTCCTGGCTGTTTCTGATGTTCCCAGCATCTCTAAATCTCTTGTATAATAACCTGGTATGAACCTATT
This sequence comes from Torreya grandis, assembly GCA_037957365.1. Taxonomy (NCBI): domain Eukaryota; kingdom Viridiplantae; phylum Streptophyta; class Pinopsida; order Cupressales; family Taxaceae; genus Torreya; species Torreya grandis. The sequence continues at coordinate 2,991,530 of JARHVA010000896.1, forward strand.
GCAAGATAAAAACACACATGTTGCAACAAATTTCACTAGGTGCCACAATCGCAATGAGCAAGATATTTTCACAAGAATGCTTGAGAGTTTGTAAACTTTAAAATTTGCTAAGGGATTTTTATGGGCCTATCAAGTGCCAAATAGCATTAAATTAAGGTGATTGTTAGCAAATCCTATTCAATCTTAAAGAAATAGCGAATCGAACACATTATGTAGTGCAAGGTACCTTGGAGATTTCAAAAGATTTGGGGAAGCATTTATTGCGACAAAAAATAAAGAATTAAACAATTTCTAGGACGTCGACTCTGTGTTTAAAACACTTATTTTAAAGGAAAAGCGGGAAAGTAAAAAACAAAACAAAGCAATGCGGGAATGGAAACTACCTAACTACATTAATTAAAAATCTTTATTTTCCTTCAGGATCGAAAATGAACTTTCCCATGTCCTCTTTATGATAAGCCAACTTGCATTGCCATACCAGTGATTGCAACAGATATGTCATTGATGGAATGTTCTCTGCACCAGCCACACAAGTCTACCTACACTCGAATGAGTCTGACCAAAATGTGTATTCGACACCTATGAACTCTTCTTGTCTTTGAATGCCCATCGAATACTGGTTCTTCATGTTGTCGGGTGTCATCAAAAAATCATAGGCTATTGGTTCTTCATGCTGTGCCTTTTGATATCCATTATCTTTTGGCACATCTTCTTTAGATTCTAGCTTTATTTCATCATCATGTTCTTTGATGACTTCATCCTCTTGCAAGGATGAATTAAAAAGCTGACATCTCTTCTGCATACTCATTTGAATCTCAGGGCTTTCTTCTTCATCGAAAACCAGCTCAGTGCCTCCTATCTCAATGACTTGGTCGAGGGAGTGTCCATGTTCCTCCATATCCTCTTGTAGAGTGAGGAAAAAATCGGAAATGATCTCCTCCTCATCAGAAGTTAAGGAAAATGCTTGCGGCTTATCCTCTTGCTCATCAAAAGGGGAGTCTATGGTGATCTCCTCCTCTTATGTACTGATGTAATCTTCTTGTTTAGCCATGAATTGAGTGTATTCTTCTGCATACTCAATTGCTTCCTTCAAAATATATTCTTCTTCGAAAAGGGGGAAAGAAGAAGGTTGTGATGGAAAATAAGAAGCTTCTTGAGTAAGGGTGGAAGGAATTTGAGGGGAAAGTGAGATTTTGGGATCTTCTTCCCTTGCTGCTATCATAGACTCTGCATTATTAGGGAATTGGTCTTGATGGTTTTGACCTTGTTCACGAACATGGGTGGCATATGTTTGATATGGGATTTGTGGTGGTGGGTATGAAGTTTGGTACACTTGGTAAGGCTGGTTCTCATGAACTCTTAGCCTCTCTTCTAAGAATGCAATCAATCCACACACTTCTAACATCTCATATGTAAGTTCTTGCCAATTCACCCTCTCAATGGGATCCCACTCACTTTTAATCAGGTCTATTACGTTCCTTACTTGATATATGATATGACAAGGAATCTCTTGGCCATATCCCCTTCTTCTGTCAAGCTCTAACACATATTTTTTAAATCCCAGCAATGCTTTTTTGAAAGTGAAAATAAGGTTAGGTTGAACATGGGATGAGACATATTGGGGGGATTGGGCATAAGACTGATGTGGCTCATAACAATATGCATCCTCATTACTCGACATGATTCTAAGAGAAGCTTGTTCTTGATAAAACATATTTGAAGGAGAATAAGACTCATAGCTATGAGTTACAAAGTTATACATACCAAAGGGATTTCTTGATGATACTGCTTGATTGGTTGGTGACGCAGAGTCATTGTTGGTGTCGATAAAAACCTCTAAAGGCAGATTGGCTAAAGAATACACCAAAATTCTTCAACTCCTTGAAATATTGGTCCCACTGAGCGTGCCAAAAACTGTTGATGTCTTAAAATTGTGCTAGATCTTAATCAACAACAATGGGAAGTTTCAAGCTGTGGGACAATGCGGCTTGAAAACAACCTCCAGATTTTAAAGAAGTTGGTCTCTTCTTTTGTATTGGGTGTTGGGAAAAGGGATAGGAGACTAAATAGAAATGCAAAATGCAGGAATTAAAACCTATTTATGGTGATGCACCTGAGCGTAATCCTAATCCTAACCTGAGCACAAAGTGACTATTATAGGATTTTATTACATTTAAGAGTAGACAAGTGCATGATCAATGTAAAAGATTGGAATAACAAAAATAGAGGCTCACAATAGGGGAGTCTTTTGCTGAGATACAAGAATTGTCAATGAAGGCATAGTGTTCAATCTTCTGAATAGAATCTTCTGATTACATAAGAGATGCAGAAGTCATGTACAGTCATGTAAATTTTTAGATTTAAAAAAATGAGACAAAAGCAAATAACATTTCCAATCACAACACTAGAAAATCTACAGTATAGACTACTTTGCAAATGACACAGACAACACCAACCAAGGCATGGAGCTCAAATTTCCTTAATTCATTTAGCCACATAAAGGGAATAGAAACATGCAGGATTATATCAATCTTACAACTCAAGAAAATTGAGACAAGAGCAAATGATATTACTGGTCACAAACTTCAGAAAGTCTAAAACTATGATAATTCCCCCCTCTCTTTAGATTTTACAATTCTTCTTCTTTTATAGCCCCGAATACGTAAATAAAACATAATAATTTGAACTTTGGTGCATTCAATGCTTCAAAAAGCCATGCTGGAGAAGAACGGCTGCCCTTAACTGCGAGATGGTGATTCCTGACTAGTTCCTCTCTTTGCCCCTAAATTTCAAATTTCATCACCTACTGAGCTGCTCAACTGTCTATTCTACCTCTGCTATTAGGAGATAAATAGATGACATCTTCAATGCTTGCAAGCCTAAAAAAAAATACTCGGTGCACTGCTCCATCTACTCAAATTAACTCTCGCTGAATTTCCCTCCATTTTCACTGTAACAGGTAGATGGGCACTCTGTTCTATTTGCAATGGGAGAGGACCCTTAGCCAATTTATGAAAAACTCTCCTTTAGGCATCAAAAAATGACATTTGGCGCTCTCCACTGGGTTCATCAAAGACACATGGCCCTCTCCCTTTCCTTGGCTATGCTGTAGATTTATTCAGGACTCATAATAGGGTCTTACAAATGGTGACACCTGGTAGCTTCCATGGATTTTGAAGTAACACTCGAGGCCCACCACAACCTTTATTCAGCAATGAAACTCGAGGATGATCCCTCAAACGTTGACACGTGGAAATCTTTGTTGCTCCTGGGAAGATACATGGCATCTTCCACTTCTTCATCTAAAGGTACGTGGCACCTTCCGCTACCTTTTGGGGATGGGGTAGAAAGGGACCAGAGAGTGACACTTGGCAGCCTCCATTGCTCTTAGCACTTAAACAAAATGAAAGGATGCCTTTATGCATTGAATGAAATCATTGGACCAAAGTCTCCCAGATGATGACATGTGGTGGCTTGCAATTTTTCTCCAAAAAGGTATTTCAGGGCCTCTGCAACAGCCACTTGGTGTTTTTCACCTTCTCTGTTGCCTTATGTTGAGAGTCTTTGAATGAAGTGTAGACATCGATATGAGATGTGGATGCTGACACGTGGTGTGTTCCACTTAACTGCTACTGGGTATGTGGCACGGTCTGCGGTTCTCAAAAGTTACAAAAAGGGGACTCAAGGGACGCCAACTATCGGCCTTGTCTCCCAGAAAGTGACACTTGGTAGCATTCGCTTGAACTAATACTCGGGCAAAAATGAGATGAAGGAAACAAGAAGGGGAAAAAGACCTGCTCGGAGGGTGACACTTGGTAGCTTCCACTACATCTCAACACTTAGGAAAAACAAACCAGCCCTCTGCTTCAAAATTCTGCCTCTTCTCTCGAAGAATCAAAATTGCAGTGCTCGACTGAAAATAATTGAATACGACGTAGAGTAGAAAATTACTCTACAGGTTGTTGACAAGGTTTTTTGGATGGAGGTGTGGTCCCTAAAAGGTAATGAATCTCTATGTGAGTTGGATGGATGGCTGGATTCTAATCTAAAGTGGGTAGGTCTCAAAACAAACTCTAAAAAGGAGGGAATGATAAGGCAAAAAATAAGGCTTTATGGTTTTTAGGAACTACTTCTCTGGTTGGTTTCTAAATAGACTTGTGCTCTCAGAACCTATGCCATTGCTAGCAGCAATTGCACACACATAATTAGATGTGGTTAAGAAGTATAAAGAGATAATGATGTAAGAAATTTATAGGCCTCAAACAAAGGTTACTCTTTTTAGGGCAGCTATTTCACACTCTTATTCAAGAGATTATGGCTCGGGCTAGTGAAGTATCTGAGGTAGCTTTGACACACACATAGAAAACTACATCAAAGAAAGCACTAGTACACATAGAGGATTATGAATCAACAACTTGACTATCTTAACCAATATATTTTACCAATATGTCAACAATTATTACACATCTATAGATCAGTACATCAATCAAAATAATCAAGAATCTATTCACAACTATTGCACACTAAAGATTATTGAAATGTACAACCAAATAAATTAATAACTAATTACATAGAAATTGGAAAGAAAATATAAAAAAATATTCATTGATGATCAAAATTGATGTTGCTTCTATATTTCAAAATTCTTGAAAAAAATATAAGTTGGATTATAATTATTTATATAGACTTGGAGAAGGGTTCACCTCATCCTCCAAGTTCATGCAAGGTCGTTACATGTGATAGTCAAAACTTGAGTTCTAATTGTGGCTGAAAACCGTATAAAGGTCCAATTGTATTTATTGGTTCAAAATACCCTTTGCAAAATCTATGCAACATGTGCACGTGTACAAAGATAAAGGCAATTTTTTTTACAATTATAGCTTGAACTATGTGAAACTTCAAAATATATGCATCATTTACAAAACTATTCATGCACAAAGTCTTAGCCTTTCATAGCTTATGATAACAACCTATTAAATATTTTTAGATTAATCACTTGAAAATGGAACTTAGACATGCGTAGTTGCATGTCATTGAGTTTAGACCTTTGAAAATTACACCTAAGACTCACATTATCAGATCTTTATGCATGATAAAATATGAGAATGACATTTAGCAGCTTTACAGGCTTTCTAGGCTCTTTCACAAAACACACTTCATCGCTTAGCACCTTTGCACCATGTGGTAACTTCTCATCAGATATGTGTTTATTAGATCTTCGGTATGTAAGTTAATGCACACCATATATCTTGGTGTTTGACTCTTTAACTCCCACAAGCCTAACACTTGTCACTTCTAGATTCGATCCAATAAACATAAACACAAAAGAGGACTTAACATGTGTGTGTGTGTATATATATATATATATATATATATATATATATATATATATATAATAAAGTGCATGAATGTAAGGGTGCCACTTGGAAATTCTATTGGATCTTTGATCTATTGATCTTGGCAGTAGGGTATTGTTTCAACCATTTTGTACAGGGGAATTATTTTTATCCTTTTGTTGGGGTTGGTCTTTCAAAAATACCCGTAACAAAAATCCCAAAACCTGATTTTCTATCAAACAAAATATTTGAAACATAACTTCCAAAGCATGTACATTTCCATCAGATAAAATGTTCAAGACACAAAGCCCACAGTTTATTTTCATCAAAAAAAATGTTTAAGACACAACTTCTGAAGGAATTGGTCTGGGGCAAAAGGCTCGAAAGAATTAGTCTAGGACAAAGGTCCCAAAGGATAGGCTCATAGGACAAAATGCCTGGGACAAAAGTCTTGAAGGGTAAGTGCATTAGGTCTGAAGGGTCATTTCAAAAAAGGTCAAAGGGTAATTCTATCAGGAAAAATGTTGAAGGGCAACTGCAAAAATTTTAAAGGATCATTTTGTCAGGTAATATATCTAAAATAATTATGTTGAGGCAAAAAATCCCACAACAAAAATTTTAATAGAATAAGTCTCAAACGATAAATTGCATAAGTCTTGAAAGAGATACTGGATAAAATCCCTGATAGAATAAGTCTGAAACAATTATAAAGATAGTCTATGAAAACACATCACCAATGCCATCTTACTAAAGTATGAAAGGCCAATAGTCAGTGTTTTCTCAAAAAAATTTAAAAAAAAAAACACATAGAAGAGGGACTCAAATTTAATACCATAATCTAAAAAAAGTGGGTCCCCATTTACGTAAAGAAAGAGAGGATGTTGGGTACAACAAATAGTTACTTATAGGGGGAATACTCTTGAGTATTCAAGAACCCAGAAATTTGGTTAAAAATCCTTAAATCAATCATGAAGTGTGTCACAAAAGAATACTGAAATTAGAAACATGAAAGAGACTCCTAAGTTCATTCACACAACATACTTGCCTTCTAATTTCTTGGATTTGTGTGTCAAATATATAGTTTATTTAACTCTTGTTGTGATGATTTTTTCAAAGGCTTTGATGAGGTTGTAGGTTTCATTCTAGTATCTCTTAAAGCTCATTAGAGCAAAGGAAGCTCTGGCATTGCTCTGCTGCCAGCCAAGCATCCATAGCCCCAACAGAGATGCCTTGGGATCATTCTTCTTATCTTTCCATTATTTTTTATTGATTATGATGCATGGTACATTGACCTTATTTCATCATGTGAGCCTTTTGATTTTCTTTTACTCTTTTGAACTCATTGGTTCTTTCTTTTATTTTTTATTTTGTTCTTGAATGGAAAAAAGAAGAGATGGAACCCTAGTGATATGGTATAATTATAAAACAAATCATTACTATAATGTCCTTGCCAACCACATCTATACCCAGAATTGTCATTTCCAATAAGTATTTAATGTGATAAGTGCTTTTGATCCAATAAAACATGAAAACTTTCTAAATTTGTATGAAGTACTATGAGAGCAACTCTCACATACTTGGTGAAAGTATTCAATTATGACACAATCCATAATAATTCATGATAACATACCTTTATCCTGAAGACTCAAAAACATAGAACTATGCCAAATCTGTCCCAAATTGCCAAAGTTTATTTTTACCTTTCCCCCTTCCTACAATTCCTAAGCTCAGTTGGTTTCGATTTTTTTTAACATGGTTATAGTTAGAGCAAACACAATTCTAATTGTTAGAGAAAGCAAAAAAAATGACTATTCTAAGAAAGTAGGAAACCTAAAATAAGAAAGCAGGAATCTAATCTAAGAAAGTAAAATAATGAAAGCAGGAAAGATTAATCTAGAAAACAAGAAACTAATATACTTAAGAAAGCATTGAAATCTAATCTAATTATACATCCAAATTTGTTTGTCCCTCATCAATTAGTAATATCTACAGATAACAAGGCCTTAAAGTAGTGTTTTAAGAACTGTCTATTGACTGGATATGTCAGTTCATTACCTTGGAGGTCCTTCAGATGAAATGCGTTATTACCCATGATCTATGAAATATGGTATGGTCCAATCTATAGTGGGGAAAACTTGTCATGATATCTTTTCTTCTCATGGGATTTATCCTAAAGTAGCACTAGATCTAAAATCCTAAATGCTTTAACTTTTGCTCTCTTATCAAACCACCTCTTGACCACATCTTGGTGTTTATTGAATATTCATAAGGCCTCATTCCTTGAATCTTCCATTTCTATTATATACAACAATTTGATTATATTTTATCTCTTGGTTTCAAATAATCTTGTATGAACTGATAAGTGGGTAACTTCAACATAATTGGGAATACAGGATTGCATCCATACACCAATAGATAGGGTGAAGCTTTAAGGGCTTGTTCGTATCTTGTTTGGTCTACCCAAAGAGCATACCCCAACAAGTTGTGCTAGCCCCTGGGATTATCCAATGATGATTTCTTAATGCATTTATCATATTTTTATTTGTTGATTCTATCAATCCATTTCTTTAAAGGTAATGGTTAGAAGTTGACCTGATAATAATCTGGTTGTCATGTGCCCACTCAGTAAATTCTATTGATATGAAAGTTGGTCCATTGTCATAAACTAAAGAAATGGGCATACCAAATTTGGTTGTTATGTGTTCCTCCAAGAAGTGGATCACATCTTGTGCTCTGTAGTTCTTTGTGGTTATGGCTTCAATCCATCTGGTGCAATAGTCAGTAACACCAAGCATGAATTTATGGCCTACCAAGGAATTACGGTTGATGACACCAATGAAGTCTAAACCCCACTAGGCAAATGGCCTTCCTTCAACAACTAGTTGTAAAGGCATTATTGTGTGTACTTCTCTCTTAGCTAGAGCTTAGCACTGATGACATGTTCTGACATGAGTATGAGCATATTTGAAAATTGTTGGCCAATAGTATCTCGTTCTTAAGATCTTATGGGCCATGGTATTTCTAGATGGGTGACCACTACCTATCTTTCTATGCAAGTTCTCTAAAATCTATTTAGATTCCTCTATAGATACACCCTTGGGATAAATACCTTCATAGTTTATTATGTAGAGGACTCCCTTCTTGATTATGTAAGGTGCAATTTTGAGGCTCAAAGCTCTTATACTCTCTTTATTGAGATCTAGGGAGCAAGTTTTTGTAAGTAAATACCATATTATATCATTATACCATTCTCATTTAAATACTTGAGCTTCACATACCTCTTCAACTATGATACGAGGATGTGGTTCAGTCATAAGCTGAATAATGCCCTACCCTCAAATGATATTTGCATGCCTGATCTTTATATTGAATTCTTACAACTTGGTCATCTATTTGCCTTGGTGTTCTCCCAATTCATTTTGTGATAGGGTGAGCTTGACCACAGGACCAGGCACAATAGCAATGACTGTATTGCTCAAAATATAATGTTGAAATTTCTTTACTACTTTGTCAAGGGCCAAAATCTATTTATCAATCATAGAATACCTGAGTTCTGAATCTTTTACATTTGTGCTCATGAATGCAAATGGATGCTCAGTTTCATTCTTATTTTGCATTATAATAGCAGCAATTTTATGTTTTGAAGTGAATGAATACATATAGAAATATTTATTAAAATCTATATTGATCAATACTAGAGCATGTGATATTACATCTTTAATGTCCTAGATGGATTTTCAGGCTTCAGTTGTCCACTCTATTTTGGCATCCTGCTTGAGCATGGCATTTATAGGTTTAACAATATCTACAAATCCTAAGATGAATTTTCTTATGAAGTTAATCTTTTTTAAGAATGACTTAATCTCCTTATTGTTTGGTGGCTGAATTTTTGAAATTCCCTGAATTTTATCTAGATCAATGGTAATCCCATCCTTGGTGATGATGTGCCCCAAGAGATTTCCCTTAGTCACTCCAAATATGCTCTTCTTTGGTTTTAATGAAACACCAAACCTTTTTAATCTCTCAAAAATGGATTGTAGATGACTTATGTGATCCTTCCTATGATTTGAAAACATTATAAGATTGTCCATGTAGATGGATATGCATTTTCTTGTCAGTACTTTAAATACATGATCCATAGCACATTGAAAGGTTGATCCCACATTTATTAGGCCAAATGACATACTTTCATACAATTAAGTTCCCCATTTCATGGTGAATAATGTCTTAATTTTGTCCTTAGATTATACCAATACCTGATTGTAGCTTGAAAATCCATCCAAGAAGGACATCATTTCAGAACCACTTACTATTTGTATCACCTTATCTAGATAAGGCAAGGGATAATTGTCCTTATCAAAATCCTTATTAAAATTCCTAAAATTGACACATAATCTGATTTCACTATTATTCTTTCTTACTCAAACCAAATCTACCGCCCAAGTAGAATATCTAACTGGAAAGATGATTTTTGTGCTTAATAGCTTCTCCACTTCTCTCTGAATGAGAGGCTATAGGATAGGATTGACTGATCTTTGCCTTTATCTGAATGGCTTGTGATCTAGATTTAAGGGAATCATATGAGTAATGACCTATGAGTCATACCCCTTCAAGTCTTCATATGTCTAAACAATGATGTCCTTGTATCAAGTGATTAGATCCTTCACTCATTGTTTATGTTTTGGGGTACAACTAAGATCGATATTAACATAACATGGGCTATGTTCATCTCCTAGACTTTCCCTTCTAAAGTCTAATTCATTGACCTTGGGTTGCCTAAGTTGTTGAGCTTGGGGGTCTTTATCAAATGACCTCTCTAAAGAGACTAACCCAATTGGAATTTGATTCTCTTTGAGTTGGAGAATGCCTTCTTTGTTTGATTCCTCTTGACAGAGGTGATTAATGTCCTTATCATCAATGATTTGGGATTCAAATTCCTCTAAATTAGTAAAAAACTAAATAATTTTTTGGTCATCATCAAAGACCTAGAAATTTTCTATGTTATCTAGAATAGAGGGACAAGGTACAAATTCAATAGAGAACCTTTTTACCTTAGATTCTTGTAGCAGCTCAAGATTAGTAGAGTAGCAACTAGTGAATCAGCCACTTGATTTTTCTCTCTAAAAAAGTGCTACTATATTGAAAGCTTCAAATCTTTTAATTAGGTCCCACATTTTGTGTTTGTATCTCTTCAAATAAGTCATCTTGCATTGGTATTTATTTCTAACTTGATTGACTACCAGCTCTGAGTCACCAACTACTGATATATGCTTCACATTATTCTTGAGTGCAAACTATAGTCCTAAAACTAAAGCCTCATACTCATCTTTGTTATTCATGCATGGAAATCAAACTTGTATGCTACCAAAAACTTTTTACCTTGTGGATCAATTAGCTTGATTCCCATGCCCAATCCTTGCTTGGATATAACGTCGTAAAAGTGTAAAGTCCATAGTTGATCAGAACCTTCAACTTCTAGCTTATATAATTGATTATAAGTGGTAAAAGTATAATTACCAAGGCTGGGAGACTCATACTTTACCTCTTCACTCTTGAAATTATATTCTATAATGGGATACTTCATCCTCTGCTCTCTGTTAATTATGATTTGATTTGCAATTCCTCTCCATGGTAGCTAGATATGAGAGAAGTCTATAGAGAGATATATGTTGCGTGTTTTGGACCAATCCTTACTCAACAATAGTGTGTAGCCTTTGGGTATGTCTACCACTAGATAATCAATGGTCATTTGGACTCATGATTCATATGTTACTTGAATGTGCATATTGGTCAATTTTCCAACTATTGGTACTATTATTTTATCTAGTTTTGAAACTCTTCTCTTTAAAAGAATCAGAGGGAGACCTAGATTTTGGCATATGGATGTGGGCACGATAGTTGAAGATGATTTAGAATCAACTAAACAATTATGAATGTTCCTATCAAATGCTCAGATAGTTAGCAAGAAGGGTACAACTTTTGGCTTACTCTTGTAGATGATGTTGGGATTAGAAACTTTCACTTTATCTATAGATCTTTTTGCTTTCTCCATAGGTGTCTTCCTAGCAATAGACTTATAGAGTAGCTCCTTTTGTTTGGGGATCTAAGATAACTCATGAAGAGTTATATTTGCCTTGATCTTCTTCATATCCTTAACAATATTGTATCCTCCTTTACTTCGTTCTTCCTTTCTCTATTGTTGATCATTCCCCTTTGGAGGGGGTGGATTATTGTGTGCTTTAGGATTAGGAGGAATCACTATGGTATTTGTAAGAGTCGATGTTTTAATTGGTTACTTATTCTTTAGATTGTATGCACCTCTCTAAGTCTACTGAAAAGAATGAACTTCATCTATATTGTGTTCTGGTTCATTGTCGTCTTCATCTAGGAAGGGAAACTCATGGGTTTCAAAGAAAATAATGGTACTTAAAGAGCCAAGATCCTAGTGGGTTATTTATATGTTCCTACTTGACTACTTCTCTTTGAAAGAGTTTGAATACTAAATAGAATTAGACGTAACTGAACTCACCATGTTGAGAGGTATTATGAATTCTGCACCAATAGAGGAGTTCTTTTTACCATGTTCATCTCTAGAATCTTGTTAGGCTACTTAGGTCTATTGAATGGTCTGTTATATCTCTGAAATCCAAAATTTGGATTACTAGTTGGGGCATTTGCATTACCCATCTTCCTTTGTATATTTAAAAAGTCATTGCTCAAATTTTGAACCATCTTCTAGATAGAATCTAGTTCTGCCTTTATAGAATCCATACCTTATAAAATAGTAGTGGGAAGTATAGCTAATTACTAATTTTATTGATAATTATTGCATGTCATATGATTATTCAAGAAGATAAAATTTGGTTATGTTATCTATGTCAATGGAAGTATTGCATACAATTAATTTTGGTTAAACGTGGGAACATTCTGATTCACATATGGTATCAGATTGAGTGCTATAAATCCATTATTAACATTAGGTACTCTAAACATCTAAGGATTAAGTCACTTGTCTATATTTATATCCTCTTCATATGCTAACGTCAAATTATTAGGTACATCATCCCTCCTTAGGAAGACTGCAGTGATTGGGTCTAGGGAATTCTTATACATCTCCAACATTAATGGCTTGTTTGGTTTATATCTTGGAGTCAACCAGTTATACATATTCTAGAACCTTTCATTGAAAAGTCAAATAGGCTCATTGGGCTCTCTCTTCATACTGGTAAAGTGTTGGCATGCTAAACCAGGATTGGTGACCTGTCCAAATTGCACAAGAAAAGATGATTGACACTCATCCCAAGAAGTGATGGAGTTTTTTGTTAGATTTAAATACCAATCATAAGAAACATCCATTAAAGTAAAAAGGAATAATATATATGCAACATCCTCATCAATAATGTTCATTAGCCTTAATCTAGACTTAAAATATTAGATATGTTCCTCTGTTGTATTTGCTCCTATAGGAGAAAAGGATGGTAAGTACTTCTTCATATTCTGAGATAAATCATGCACATTTCCAAAGATGGTAATAGCATATCCAACAAACCAAGGTTGAACCATTAGTTGGTTAATAGGTAAATGATTCCTTACTAAAGAAGGAGTCCTTGGAGGTGGATTGTTCTAAATTGGGGTTGTTGGTATAGTTCTAGGTCTCTTATGATATGCCAAGGGTAAGACTAGTAAACCAAACTGGGAATTAGATCTAGTCACTCTCCCGGGTGACTTCAGTGTAACTCTACACAAGTAATAACTACTATTATCGAGGGTGTTGAACCTCCTTCTAGCGCTAATGAAACTATTGATGCATGTTTTATGCACACAACAATTAATGAGGTAGCCTCTAACATTTTAGGATCTCAATGGAAGTAAACTCCAATCTCGAGCATGAGTTGTAGGTATGCGGTCTTTGATAACCTATTGATGGAATAGCTGGTAGGGCATGCAGGTTGTTGATAAGGTTTTATGGATAGAGGTGTGGTCCCTAAAAGGTAGTGAATCTCTATGTGAGTTGGATGGATGGTTAGATTCTAATCTAAACTTGGTAGGTCTCAAAATAAACTCAAAAAAAGATGGAAGGGTAAAGCAAAAAAGAAGGCTCTATCATTTTCAGAAACTACTTCCCTAGTTGGATTCCAAACAGATTTCTGCTCTCAAAACCTATGTCTATTGCTGCCAGCAGTTACACACACACAATCAGACATGGTTAAGAAGTCCAAGGAAATGATGATGCTGGAAATTCATAGGCCTCATATAAAGGTTACTATTTTTAGGGTAGTTATTGCATATTATTACTTAGGAGATTATGGCTCGAGCTAGTGAAGTATCTAAGGCAACTTTGGCACAGACAAAAAATTACATCAAAGAAAGCACTAATACACATTCAAAATTATGAATCAATAACTTGACTATCTTAACAAATATATTTTACCAATCTTTGAATAGTTGTTGCACATCTACAGATCAGTACATCAATCAAAATAATCAAGAATCCATTTGCAGCTCTTGTACATTAAATATTATTAAAACATATAACCAAAGAAAGTAACAATTGATTACACATAAATTGGAAATAAAACATACAAACACATTCATTGACGATCAAAATTGATATTGCTCATGTATTCCAAAATTCTTTGACAAAAATCCAAGTTGGATTACAATTGTTTATATAGACTTGGGAAGGGCTCGCCTCATCCTCCAAGTTCATGCAAGGTCATTACATATGATAGTCAAAACTTGAGTTCTAACTATGGTTGAAAACTGTATAAGGGTCTAATTATAGTTATCAATTTAAAATAGCCTTTACAAAAGCTATGCAACATGTGCATGTGTATAAAGATAAAGGTAATTCTTTAAAATTATAGCTCGAACTATGTGCAAACTTCAAAATAAATGAATCATTTACAAAAATATTCATGTACAAAGTCTTAGCCTTTCATAGCTTGTGATAACAACCTATTAAATATTTTTAGATTAGCCACCTTCAAATGGAACTTAGACATGCATCATTGTATGTTGTATGTCATTGACTTTGAACCTTTAAAAAGTGCACCTGGGAGTCACACCATCAGATCTCCATACATGATGGAACGTGAGCATGCCATTTGGTAGCTTTGTGGGCTTCTTGGGTTATTTTTCAAAACACACTCCATCACTTAGTGCCTTTGCACTATGTGATAGCCTTTCATCAGATCTATGCCCATTAGATCTCCACTATGCAAGTTAGTATGCACCATAGATCTTGGTACTTGACTCTTTAACTCTTGCAAGCCTAACATTTATCACTTCTAGATTCACTCTTACAAACATAAATGCAAAAGTGACTTAGCATGTATATATAATAAAGTGCATGAATGCAAGGGTGCCACTTGGCAATTTTGTGGGATCTTTGGTCTATTGATCTTGGTAGTAATGTATTATTTTAACCATTTTATGTGGGGGAATTATTTTGGGATTTTTTAGGGGGTGGTCTTTACAAAATACACACAACAAAAATCCTAAAGACCTAATTTTTTATCAGACAAAATGTTTGAAACACAACTTTCAAAGCATGTATATTTTCATCAAATAAAATGTTTGAGACATAAAGCCTACAATTTATTTTCGTTGAAAAAAATGTTCAAGACATAACTTATGAAGCAATTGGTCTGACAAAAGGCTCAAAATAATTAGTCCAAAACAAAAGGCCAAAAGGATAGGCTCATAGGTAAAAATGTCTGGGATAAAAGTCCCAAAGGGTAAGTGCATTAGGTTCAAAGGGTCAATTCAAAAAGCACTAAAGGGTAATTATATCTGGAAAAAGGCCACAAAAAAGGACAAAGGGAAACTAAAAAAATTATGAAGGGTCATTTTGTTAGGCAACATGTATGAAATAATTATGCTCAGGAAAAATAGCCTGCAACAAAAAGTTTGATAAAATAAGTCCAAAATGGTAAATTGCATGAGTCCCAAAAGAGATACTAGAAAAAACACCTGATAAAATAAGTCTAAAATAATTATAAAGATAGTATATGAAAACATAACACCAATGCCATATTACCAAAGTATAAAAGGCAAATAGTCAGTCTTTTCTAGAATTTTACAAAAAAACACATAGAAGAGGGGCTCAAAGTTAATACCATAATATGAAAAAAGTTGGTCCCCATTTCTATAAAGAAAGAGGGGATGTTGAGTAAAATAAAATCAATGAAGAAAAAATAAGATTGAGTCATTTAAAGAGATTAAAAATTGGTTGTGAGAACTAATTAAACTTAGCACACAATCCTATATGACACAGTAACACATACAAGCAGTCTATAGTGGCCTAAGTCCAATGCATACGGGGTAGAGAGTGTTGAGATGAAGGGGTTTTAAAATCACTTAAAACCTTCATTGAGGTCTAAGGGGATAGATAAAATCAAGGTGATAATGGTAATCCATTATGTGGTAGATATACCTAGAAACATGTTCACAGTTTGAAAAATTACAATTGAGATAACCTACCTTAACTTCTCTTAATCAAGTTTTGCTCATATAATTGGTCTTTCCATGCTGAAGTATCTTGAGGTCTAGAGAGGTCTAGTAGTTTCCATATTATAGCCCAAGCACAGGTTAAATGTTTTGACATAAGAAAGTGGTTGTTTGATCAAGAAAGGAAGATCGTGGAATGGCTTCTAACTTAGACAATTTTGACCTAAAGGACTAAGTAAGCATGATGTTGTGATGACTAAAAGTAATCAAACTTATAGTGACCTATAGTATTGAATTAAAACTATGGTCTCTAAGCATGAGATGAGCTCATATAGGTGTGGAATGACACTAATGACCTTAGAAGTAGTCAAAAGATTTGATGTAGAATGATTTTACATAGGTCATCACCTACTAGAAGGTTTCATATCCCCAATGAAGCATCTACATTTTGATTGTAGACCCATAGAGTATTGATGGTGGGAGACAAGAACCAAACCCTATAGGTATATATGTTCACTAAAGTTGGAAGTGATCTAATGATATCATAAGGATCAAGATAAAGTGATGAATTACTCAGACAAAAATGAGCATCTACGGAGACCCTTTGAACTATCCCTGACTATCATCTATAAGGGACACAATCAACATAACTCACATATTAGTTCATGCAATGAAAGATATTGGGTGAAGGTGAGCAGAGGGGTAAGTTAAAGATAACTATACCAAATTAACCTCATAGTGATATATCACATTTCATGTGATTTTTAATCATAAGATAAATAGAGAAAGGATTAAGTTTTGAACCTTAACCTACAGGCAGTCCAAATCCCTACACAGTCAAGTTATAGGAGCTAATTTTGAGAATCAGAGATGTTAAAGGCTCTAAGAGTGGAATATAACCCTAAAATTTATGCATATGGTCTTCATGACATAATATATCTATTTATGGTCTTATTTGAGTTTGAGGAACAAGGGAAATTCCCTTGTTTTTTCTCAGACAAAGGGCACTTTGTGAGCTAGGCAACCTACAGGTTTGGTATAAGAAAAATGAGATTGATGAAAGTGAGAATCTTGAGTGACTATGGGATGTTGCAGAGGCTTATAATTAATTTTAAAAAAGATAACAAGGGCCCCATATTCATAATAAACCCTCATAAGGGTGAAACATATAACTAGTTACAGTCAAGCCTATTATGCCTAGAACTAAGTTTAAGCCCTTCCGGTGCCTAGACTAACCCATATGACCATGAGAGATTTATAAACCTTTTGAGGACCTTCAAGAGAAATTTTATGGTTGATTAGAACTATTTATTTATAAATAACATCATATAGGTGGTCAATTTGACCTTAAACCATCTTAAAACTATCTAGAATGTGTGATAGAGCTAGAGAGTCCAGGTTTAAATGTTCATATGTGTACAAACCTTGTGCATGAGACCTTAATCATTTGGGGAGAGTTGAATGGGTTCCTATACCCCAAATTTGTGAAATTGGTTCTAAGGTTCGACATCAAGATTTTATGAACAATCCAAACCATCTCAAAACCCCAGTTTGAACCCAACTGGAAAGATTTGGTGGGAAAAGCTTCTAGGTGGGATCAAATGGACATGAAATTTCCTTAGATATGTTTGGAAATCTCTTATGCTTCATGACATACACTTTGGCCATATTTTCATCTGTACAAACTTGTCTAATATTATGTTTCTTATAGAATTTGATATGTTTAACAGGTATAGAGGAGAATAGACAAGTAAGAGCCATTGAGGGAAGTCTTCATAGACTTGTTATATATTATAAAACTCATTTCTCACCATATTTATTCATGAAGAGTCCTCTGCTAGCTCATTCATCATAGGTAATCTAAACAGACAATGAGAAGATAGAAGTGACTGCTTAGTGAGATGGTGATCAATGTGACTTAGAATATTTTGAGGTCTATTTGATAAACTAAAGGACAAATATTACTTCAACATGTGTCTTATATCCTCTTCAATGCATTTATTTGAGAATTTTTAAGTTACTTTGAGTGACAAATGTGAGGACAAACCTAGAGGACTAATAATGAATCACTGTAGGCAGTGATTGACAATTAACAAGGATGAATACATCATTTAGGGAGGCATAGATGAATTATATTGACCTTTTATCCACCTTATCATGTTAGATAATATGTGTTAATTACTCCTATGGTAGTTTGGACACTCAAGTGCACTCCTCACCAACATGAAAGCAAATTTCAAGCAAGATAATGAAGGGTCTACACCCACTTAAAAATGTGCTCTATTTGAGATCGACACATGTTCATGATAGCCTCTTGACTTATTTTCCAACTCATTTCCTTGAATCGTAACTAGTTTCTATAGTTTGACACTTGGTCTTGTGACCCTTCATCTCCACTTCTCTCTCTTCTCATATGTCTATATATTCAAGCCTTTTTGGCTTTGTAATGGATCCATAATTGGTATGGCAAAGCCCTCATGGTTTTGGTAGCTCATTTGCCTTTGAATAAAATTTTATGAAGTTGATTCATTCTTTAAAATCTCTTTCTTAAGTATGTTAAGTGGTTTATGTGGTTGACAAGTGATGAAGATATTCTCCTTGCTTCCATTATGCTCTTACATATCTTGTGTGAGTGAGCTTCTAACAGGTTTCATAAAGTATATTACTTGTTAAGTGTGTCTTGAAGTGTGAGAGGGATTAGTAGTGTATTGTATCATACCTTATTTTCACCCACCTCTATATAGGCATAACAATTTACCTCCATGAGATATACTTATGCTAGAAGGACATATGATTGAATTCAGTTTGAGTAGTCTTTTTTCTTATGTGCAAATATAAGTGTGTTGTGTGGAGTTATCTTAGTGTATCACCTCATTAGCATAGGTCTATTTTATGTCTCTTTCTTCCCTTTTCACCTCCAATAGTGATTATTCTAGTGTAGTGTGAGCCTAGAAGATAAACCAAGGGAGCTAGCCCTTTCAAACTTAAAGATCTATCTCTTGTAGTGGCTTGTATATAAAGGGATATAGTTCCATCTTGTCCTAAACTTGATAAGGTCTTCTTGACTTATTTAGGGTGCAAGTTTAGGCTACAACAGTTTGGCATGCTAGGTGGGACATGAAGTCCATGAAGGTTCTTCAAGGTAAATGTTAGCTTTGACAACAAGGAGTTATAGCAGTCCATTCCCTAGATGCACCAAAAGTTGTGACTATTAGATCCTTGTATAGCTTTCATGTGGGTCTAACGCATCCCCAGATGTACCAAAAGTAGTCTAAGACCATATCTTAGGCATCCAGTCCCTTAATACACCATATTCTGCCACTTGAACACTAGCACAACCCTTTGGACACTATCACACTTTGTTAATGACCAAGGGACCACACTATTGTCCCTTGCCTCTTTTATCCTCTAACAGACATATTTCTATTTCTCAATATACCTTAGGGTCAGCCTAGACCTATTCCACATCTTGAAAAGCACCATATTAGTTTATATACACCACTTTTATACCTTTACCCACTAGATGGAAATCAAATACAAATACACAAAAAAACTCAAAAATAAGTTGTGCAAATCAAGGTTATTGATTCCTATTCTAACCTACTTCTATATACAAACATCTAAAATAAACCAAAACTCAAAATACTTAGATTTATAATCTCAAGTCACACTCAAAGTACTCAAATTGACACTCATATTATCATTCATTATCACTTACACCAAGCACTTAGGCAAGATAACTACATTAGGCTTGATCCCCTCTCAAGGTATTGTTATGTAGGTAACTCTCAACACAACAGGGTGTTGAAGTCATGTCCAACCTATCCAACTAACATCACACTTTTGTTGTGCTCTTTAAATACCCTAGAATCATGGAGATATAGAGTTTTGCTTCCAAATTAGTCAAAATAGGCAACTGATAATGAATCAAGATTCATCCATTCAAGTAGATGTGTCTCAAGCTCAGGGGAAGGCATATCCATAAGTTCACAATGTGCTTTATAAAAGGACATTGTCAGACCCCTAAGGACATTAGCATAGTGTGATAATATCCAATAAGGTTTTTGAGACATATTTCTAATTTATGATACTCTGAATAACTTTTGTACCAATTTACAACCTTTCATCCATCTATCTCAGTCAATTTTGAGTTAAGTACATCTTTATGTAATTCATTGCTATATTTAGAATAATCAGGTTAGGTCAATTATTGCATAAATTAGTGGTTTTATTTCTTTCATATTTATTCCCTAGTTTTCATATTCCAACACTTTAACAACTAAGGGTTTTACATGCCATAACTCCCTTAAAAGTTAAATCACAATGTTATTATCGTAGGCTGACACAAGTGTTCAACACCCTGAAAGTCATCCAATTTGTAAATGAAATGTATTACAATGGTCAACTTGAGTTCTTTATTGTGAGTTATCTCTTATAGGATTTGTATAAATATAACATCAACCCTCATTCATTCCTCACCAAACAATTAAACCAAAACGAGCACTCAAGATGCACTCTAGCTACCAAAAGCTTTCTTATTCTACCCTATTCTGATATCAAGCAAAAGAAAAACTTAGTTATAGGTCTAAAGTACTAAAGGAGTAGTCATAAGGTCATATTTTCCAAGTTACAAGCTAGGTCAATGTTGTACTTGCTTTACAGATTACAGAATTCACACACAAGTCACCACATAAGGGAGAACTACATGAGTTTGAGGTCCTCTTAATGAATATGGGATATGTAGGCAATGCCCTTTGACAATGGGGTCATTATAGGTCAGATCAACACTGTGTGCCCACTAACCCATTTTCCCCCAAGGTCATATTGAAGATGCAAAGCTAGGGTTTTTCCATTTCACCAGGAGTGACAATCCATGGCCCAAATCTGAATGCACTAAAGTGAAGGTGAATCCAAACCCCTAAGTATCTAGGTGGTTATATCCTATTTGAGTGTATATTATATACATGACACTAACATTAAACCCAAACACTAGAGTTGATGCAATTATCTCAGGTTGATGTAAGTGTCTAGAGAGCCAAAGGCACCAGATCTAGAATCTGACAATTGATCTAGAGTCTACCTCCTACCTACTTCTCACTTGTACCATATCCAACACTATATT
The DNA here is from genome assembly GCA_037957365.1 of Torreya grandis. Classification (NCBI taxonomy): domain Eukaryota; kingdom Viridiplantae; phylum Streptophyta; class Pinopsida; order Cupressales; family Taxaceae; genus Torreya; species Torreya grandis. The sequence goes on from JARHVA010000896.1 coordinate 3,012,440, forward strand.
AGCATAAAAAACAATTAAGTACTTTGTTTTATATCATTTGTATATCTATCATCATTGTACTTTCCATTAATAGCCTATCTCAACTTTATAATTCAACATATGGTACATCTAAGTTTAACACATTAATTGGCCTATTATAGATCTAATATTCACCTTTATGTCTTATCATTTTTACATCCTAACTTAACCACTAAAATATGATCCATATCCAAATTAGGGTTGAACACATCCATCTCAATAGTACATTCCATAATGGCTCCAGTAACAAACCCCCTTCAAAGTAAAAGTCAATATCAACATCCCTATGCTAAATCTTTGGATGTCTGGATTTGACAACTTGAGGCATACTTCTTAGTCAACTAATTTTTTCATGTTGATAAGATCACCTTCATAGTACTAAAGATGTCCATTCTAGTTGTCCACTATTGGGAGACCTTCAGTGCATAATGTGTGCATGAGTGCATTCTAATTGAATCATGGAAGACTATTATTGAAGAGTTGAAGGAGGAATACTACCCTCTTTGACATTTTAAATATGAATACTTTGAGTTCCAACAATTGCACCAACACAACGATCAATCAATGGAAGACTACACCAACACATTCCATGACTACTCTATGCACCTTTAAAAGAACTTAAGTGAATAATATAAGGTGTTAAAGTACATCATCAGATTCTCACCTTATATTCATTTGAAGTTGGAGTTCTTGACTTTTGACATTTTAAGATAAGCACATCACAATGTCACCAAGATCAAAACCAAGGTAAACATGAAGTAGTGTTCTACCTCTTCATCCAACATAGTGTGCAAAGCCTAGTTCTTGCATACATCCACATCACAATCTTTTATGAAGAAGCATGAAACTTGTCACAAAGATGAGCATCCTCAAAAGACTGTATAACACTTGAAGTCTCTTATGCCTTCTACTTTAAAAAATTCAATAATAAGGTGGTAAGTGGTGTCATTTCCATCACTCATCCACCCATGATGACTTTGAATGCCATGCAAAATATTCCTTATTTACACAATCTATATTAGGACCCACACAAATGGATAACACTAATCTAGATGCCTCTTTGCTAATCACCAACAACACTATGATCAACATCGATGAAGAGCTTGAACGTCTCTTCCACACCAAGTTCTAGGTGAAGGTTCAGCTTCTCAATGTCATCATTGATAATGGAAATTAGAAGAACGTCATTATGTAATCTATAACTCAATGCCTTGGTATTACCACTATTACACACCCTAATACATATTCTCTAGGGTGGATGTAGTAAGGGAAATATATATATGACTGATGATAGTATGCTTTCTAGTATAAAGTCAAGCCTATGTGCTATGCCCTAACTTATTGCATGTATTAGGATACGAATAGTTGAATTGTGGCTTGTTTATCCCTTTTTGATGTTATATCACATTTCTCTATGCTTTCATTGGGTTAGTAGGTCAGCCTATGGAGTAATCATGGCCTAGTTAGACTATATATAGGAGGTAGTGGGTAGTTGTTTATCATCATATTGTGAATTCTGCTCTTATTGAATCTTGTGGAGATTTCCCCCTTAAAGTGGATTGTATTTTATTCATGTATTCTACTATATTTCAGTCATATTGTGATCTACTATTTTTATTCTCCTTTATTGTTGAAGTAATTTCATTACAAGTGGTATCAGAGCCTTCACTCAGGTTCAAGTTAACGAGTAGATGGCTACACTAGCATGGCAATGTTCAGGGCTTGTACATGTAGGGGATCCTAGTGTATACGCATAAATCCAACCCAGAGTCTGGGCTTCAGAAGCATGGTGGGATGTTATGATCTTGATAGAAATATTTCACTAATGCCTCAAGGTTTTAGTGTAACAGTTTATTACATTTGGTATTAGAGCCTCCACCCAAGTTCAAGCCTTGAGGTTTTGGTGTAACAATTATTTACACTATGGAGAATAATGTCACTTGTGACATCGCACCTCTAGAGGTATGAGGCATATTGATATGGAGACTATATCTATATGACCACAAAGCTATATATCAAACCATGCCATGACATTGGATTATTTATTCCAAAGATCATTTCTACCACATATTTGAGTCAACACCCATGACCAAAGTCACCTTGGTCTCTATTAAATAATGTCACAAACTTGTCTCACATGCATAAAAGTTAGAGTTGCTTATGGTTTACCCTAACACACCTACACAAATAATAACAAAGCACACTCTAGAAGTGTGTAGCACTCACATAACATCGTAATAGCAGTAACTTGATAAGTTACTAGAGTAATGTAGCAAAATCTTCACAGAGCCTGAAGGTCTTTCAACACACTACACAATAAAACACCACATAAATTTTATTTTTGGATCCCCTCTTTTGAATATCCCATGTATCGTAGATCAATTTGGGAGAATGATGAAATCTAGTGCTAGATACAAGAGCTTCTTGATTAGGGCAATATCAAACCTAGTTCTTCACCTTGTAGGATTCCAATAATCTTTACACCCAAGAAGGATGGGTCTTGGTGACTTTGCATAGACTACCATGCACTCAATAAGATAATGGTGAATAATCAAACCTACTACCATGCATTAATGACCTTTTTTTACTAGTTTTGAGGTGTTTAATACTTCTGTAAGATCAACTTAAAGTTAGGTTACCATCAGGTTCCAGTCTATCCTGAAGATGTATGGAAGACAACATTCAAGACATGAGAAGGATTATATAAATGGTTGGGCATTCCTTTTGGCTTCACCAATGCACCAACCACTTTCATGTGCTTGATGGATGATCTACTCAAGCCCTTCCTAAACTCCTTCATTGTCATCTACTTGGATGACATCCTCATCTTCAACAAGACTTGGGAGGAGCATATGTAACATATCTCACATGTCTTGACACATTATGTCAAAATAAGTTGCAAGCCAACTTAACAAAGTGTATATTTAACACTGCATAGATTTATTACCTAGGCTACATCATTGATCACATAGGCATCCATGTAGACCTAGAGAATATCAAAGTGATAAAAAATTAGCCTACTTTATGCAATTTAACAAAATTGAGGAGTTTTCTTGGAATTGTTAACTTCTACCAAGGTTCATCCTCTTGGGATGTCAACCAGATAACACATGTAAAATCCAAGTTCAATTAGACTCATGTACAATAATGGACCTTTGAGGCACACAAGCAAAACCTCTACATAACACATGTCCTTATAATGCTCAACATTGTGCATTCCTTTTAAATTCACATTGATGTGTCTAACTACCCACTCGATGCAGTACTCTTGTAACATAGACATCCAATCACATACCACTCATAGACATTCAACAACATGGTGTAAAGGTACTCTAACTATGAGAAAAAACTATATGCTATTGTTCAAGTAATCAAGTAATAGTGAAACTATATTCTAGGGAATGAGACAGTTGTTCATTCAGATCATAAGCCACTTTAGTTCCTATAAACATAAAACAAGCTAGAGAATACATGACAAGTGACATGGATGTCTTACCTGTAATAGTTCCATATCATGATCAAGCACAAGAGAGGGAAGGACAACAAGGCAATAGATTTCCTTAGATGACCATTGATACACGTGCTCATCATGGTGCTAGAATGCACATGCATAACTTGGCAGACTGGGTACCCCTCTACTAATCCAGACAAGAGTTCATGATGACTTACACCAGCCTAGCACAAGGTAAACAAATTTAAGAGTTTCACTTATCTGAACAACTTCTCTATAAGCTCATACATCTTTATGTTCCTAATGGCACACCTCAACAAAAACTCATCTAGGAGGCACACTAATCCATGACCTCAAGACACTTCAGCATGATAAAGACTCTAACTACATTATAGTCATACTTATACTAGCCACACATATGCATAGACATGGAATGCAACATCAAGTATTGTATTTATTATTGCATCATCAAGTCCATGAATAGGAAGTTAAGAATTTACACACCTCTACTAGTTCCATCCAAACCATGGGAATCTATCAACATGGGTTTCATGACTAGGTTGCCTGTGATGAGATGCCCTCATGATGATGTGTTCATTGTAGTGGATAGGTTTTCTAAGATGGCTATCATGGTCACATGTAAGAAATACATTAACATAGTTGGCACTATGCAAGCTTCCTTCAACCATGTTTGGGTTTATTTTGGGTTTCGAACATCCATCATCTCCAATCGAGATCTGCACTTTGTAAGTCACTTTTGGCAAGCATTGTGGGACTTGATGGGTATGGATCTAGATCAATTGAAAAAAATTCATCCACATATAGATGGGCAAACCAAAGTGGTCAATCACACACTTGTTAATCTTATATAAATGTACAACCATGCACATACTTACACTTGGGACGATAATCTCTTATATATTCAACACGCTTACAATAAATCCCTCTGCAACTCTGTAGGTCATAATCCATTCTAGACATGTCTTGGGTTTCAACCTTTAGCACCTATATACATATCCTATTATACACCAACTAGCACTAAATCATGTACACATGAATGGGAAGTGGACAAAGCTAAGAAGTTTTTTTGACACATCTAGTCTTTTCATCAACAGGTTTAGTAGATCCTCTCTTGCACATAGACAAAGTACACAGAGTGCCATAATGCACATCACACACCTCATGCATTCTAAATTCAAAATAAATTTTGACTGCAACTTTAGAAATAGCACTTCAAAGGTCCACACCAAAAGATCAATCCTCTACATTATGGTCCTAACACCATTCTACATGTAACTAATGAGAACTCCTTTGCTCTTGATCTAGCTCCATACTTGGACTTGCTGTAGAAACCCCTGTTTCCTTTGAATTCTGATACAGAATATTTTTTTAACTATTTTTGTATATTTTTTTATTTTTTTGTGTTTTTGTATGAAATAAAGAAGAATGCATTTTTGCCAGATAAATTCAAATAAATAAATAAATAGCAGTGTACTCTTTCAACTAAGTAATCTCTGATCTTATTATTCACTTCAGATGATTACAATAAAGATCTTGCACACATACAAAATAATATAAAATATTGTTTAAAAACCTAATTTTTTTGCAAACCCTAGATCTGGTATAACTGGTACAGCTACAATAAATAAGCTTTTCTCTGGTTGTTGTTTTAAAAACACAATCACCGGCGTTGGTTATACTATCACAGTCAATCAAATAATACTGCCAATGTCGGTGTGAGTCAACTGACATCAGTCTCTGTGCTGCTAATGTTCAATTGATGTCGGTCTCTGCGCTGTCAATGTCAATCGCGCTCCCTGCTGGCTACGATTACTACACATTTTAGCTAACTGCGCACTTCAAATTTCGTGCAATAATAGTAAATACAGTACGGCCTAGTACGACTGGACTCCAAAGCTCAAGAAAATTATGCCACTACTAGGAATCTCATTCTGGATAATTTTTGGGTTAAACCCTAATGAAATAAATACCTATGAATCTCTGTGATAACCTCTGTGTGAAATTATCTCTCTGCCTGGCAATATATTAGCTGATATTTCACAACCTCTAAATTGCACACACTAAAGATTGCACATTCTCCAATGCAAATCAAATACTGGAAACCCTTGGCTCAGTCTTCTCAGAAAATACTTAGTAAATTTTTTTTGTCTTCAACATGAATTGAATGGCACACCCTCCAATGAGAAACCCTTACATCCTCTAAAAGGTGTGCTTGCCCTAATTAGGGTTTCATAATTAAAAATTAGGGTTTCCTTCTCTTTTAATTTTTCCATAGTCTAAAGACACAATTTTTAATTATAATAATATAATTAAAATGGCCCCCTTCATAATGAGTGCCCCCTTGGGTCAAAACGCCTAAGTCATTAAATTATGCCAAATAATTAATATTTAATTAAATCAATTAAATATTAATATCTCCCTCAAAAAATATCCGATTCTCGATCCGTCTGGAGCTAACAAACAAGGGAGTGATTCCACACATGACCATACCATAATAGGGGTGCTCTACTGAGTACCAAAAATCCCTAAAAAATAGAAACTCAAGCAAACAGTGTCTAAAAGAGCCTGAACAAAAGCCAACTAGAAAAATTTTGATAGTCAAAGCCAAGCCAAGCTCCATCATGACCCTCTATCCATTCTATCAGCCTACGAGGATCGTATAATAGGCTAATCATCAGCTCTGAGAGATGTCAACTGGAAAGGGGACATGACAGTCCACCCCTTCTGAAATTGCTTGTCCCCAAGCAATCGCTGAATAATAAACCAATCAATCCACCTGGATCCCAAATGTAGTCATGATCTATATTGTTGTCAATCAACGCAAGCTCTTGCAATATCCTCTGAAATATAATCAAGAGGAATCCATAATCAAACTGGCAAAAACAACTCAACCAAACTCCAAAATCATAACTGCCACAATCAAGAACCCATGAGAAACAAACTCTTGAAATATCAGAACCCAAGTAGAGTGGACAACTCATACTGCCAAAATCGCAAATACCATATACACATTCCACCATGATATGTGGAAGGCACACTCCAACTCTACAATAACTCCCAAATGGAACTACGCCAAGTGCAAAGAATCCACACACTGTACCTCTACTGTAATCAACATATCTCTATAGATCATCAACCATGATCTCATCACCCAAACTCCTATGCATCACTGATAATGAAGAGACATCACATGCTAGATAGCAATAACACAAACCAAATCTGCTTGCCATCAACTCTTGCTCTCAGTCATGCACCAACAAGCTGTCAACCCTAGCACCTATCACCATGCCATGTCTATCACAACTCTCATCCCATGGCATTAAATCATCCCAAGTACCAAGATAAGGATCCCAACATCCAATCCATGAACGAAAATCAACTGGCAACTCAAGTAAACTCTTCGCTTGAGTAATGTGAACAATACCAACTGACTTCATGCACCTATCTCCTGTACCCACTACAATCTCTGAATCCGGAGTGTGAATGCTAGACATACTCATATCATCATTAACATGTGACCTGACTGTAAAAGAACGCTGAGTCCTTGCCACATGCGCTAACTCCTAAACTAAACTCACCTTAAGACAAAGCTCGTCCACATGTCTCTCAAAATCTTGGAGAGCTAACTAAGTACACACCAAGGAATTTCGAGTATCCTCTAGCTCAATAATGTGCTCAATGCCTTTGTCTAGGGGTCTCCCTGGTGGAATATCATTAAATACCTTATCATGCTTGACTCTCAATAGCGAAATGTTAGGATGATACTCAATCTTCTGTTGTCCCTCCTGTATTGGTGCCAATGTGCACTCGGCAGCCCACTCTACCATGTCGTGTCGTATGAGTCTCTCCACCTGATGAAAAGAAATAGTTTTGATGTTGTTGTCCCGTAATGCCTTCAGAATATGTGTCTTCCCATCAACACCAAAATGAATCTCCATGTCCTTGAGACGAAGAGTGACTTCCTCAAGGGAATGAAGCCACTTCATGCCCAAAACCAAATCTATATCCCCCATGTTCACCACATAATAATCAGCCTTGAACTCATAGTTGTTCAAGTGCAATGGGAGATCTCTAATCATCCGCTCACACCTAAGAGTGTAACCGTCGGCCACCTTAACTCTAATTCCATCAAAATCCTCGGTAGTGATTCCACAGTTCTCCACAAATCTAGCATCAATAAAATTATGTGTGGCTCCTATGTCAAGAAGGGTGATGACCCTCTGTCTTGCCAAAACTCCACGGAGTCTGAATGAACCCTCCTGCTGGATGTTAGATAGGCGTGCCTCCTGAATCTGAAGCTCTGAATCTGCCTCTACATCTGACTCCTCAAAACTCTCTTGATGTTCGAAATCTTTTGATTCTAAATCCTCATAATAAGCCCACATCACTCGATTTGCCTTGCCCTTAGGCCTCAAAGGACAATCATGATTGGCATCATAGGGACCTTTGTAATAGAAGCAAAGTTTCTTCCTGCGTAGATCGTTAAGAGCCTCTCGATCCAAAGGTGGTGCTGCTGGTATGCCCTTTGAATCATTCTTAAACCTTGATTTGTCTTTGATAAAATTTGAGTTCTCTCTATCTCTGTTGAAGCCCTTATTGTCCCTGAATGAAGAAGTACCTCTGGAGTTAAATTTACTAGATGGGGCTACCATCTCCATACTACGTGCCTTCTTTATATCTACCTATAATGAAGGAGGATCAAAGTCTTTGATCCAACCTCTCAATGGTTCGAATAGGCCCTCGATAAAGAGAACTACCAATCTACGCTCTGAAATGTTTAGCACCATAACTGCCAACCGCTGAAACTCCACCATGAAGGACTCCAAGTTACCTGTTTGTTTCAACTATGCCAAATCTCAAAAGTAAACCTCTAGATCTTTCCTGTCAAACCTCTCAACTAACCTATCCACGAAGTCCTGGTACTCTGTCACCTGGTTATGCTGAAGTGTTACCATACCATGGTACCACCAATCATGTGCTACTCCCTCCAAGTGCAAAGTGGCATATTTGATGGCTTTTATCTCTGTCATTGGCCTCAATGCCAAAAATGTGTCAAGCTTATGAATCCAAGCTTGAGTTGTCATCTTTCCACTACTGTCAAAAGTAGTCAAAGAAAGCTTGCCTGTAGCCTTCTTCAGCTCACTGAGTTGACCTCTAGGCCTCCTGTCCGATCTAACTAATCTATAGTGCTCTTTCCTCTGATTAACAAAATGATCAAAGGACATCCTCTCCCGAACCTAAGGAGCTAAAAAATCCCACTCATCATTTGCAGCCATGAGTGCATCTACAAATAGGGGGTCTCCTGCTGCCTCCTCTGCTAGAGCTTCTAGTTCCTCTTGAACAAACATAGGACATGTAGGCCTATCAGCTGTTCTAGAATGGGTCAACTATGGTCTCTGATTAACTGTAGCACTCTTATTATCTCCTTGTTCTCCATTCAGTCTAATACGTGGGTTCATCCTCTCTACCATAATAGTAAGTGCCTGGAGTGCCTGTGCCATCTGCTACTGGCCTGTGACCATAACATGGAAGAATTCTCTAGTGTCCTGATCATCATTATGCCTGTGGCCCTTGGGTGGGCTACCCTCATGCCTGTCACTCATGATGGCCGATTGCTATTCTAAAACTGGTTCACCTTCCAGCAAGGCTCTCCTGCATGTGTGATGCCTGTGTGGTCCTAACTCTTGTGGCTACATAAGATTGCTAAACCCTCAGGATGGCAGGAATTAGCTCTAATACCACTGTAGAAACCCCTATTTCCTCTGAATTCTGATACAAAATATTTTTTTGACTATTTTTGTATATTTTTTTATTTTTTTGTGTTTTTGTATGAAATAAAGAAGAATGTATTTTTGCCAGATAAATTTGAATAAATTCAAATAAATAAATAAATAGTAGTGTACTCTTTCAACTAACTAATCTCTGATCTTATTATTCACTTTAGATGATTACAATAAAGATCTCTTGCACACATACAAAATAATATAAAATATTGTTCAAAAACTTAATTTTTCTACAAACCCTAAATCTAATACAACTGGTACGATTACAATAAATAAGCTTTTCTCTAGTTGTTTCAAAAACATAGTCACCAGCATCGGTTATACTGTCACAGTCGGTCGAATAATATTGTCGTTGTCTGTCAATGTTGGTGTGAGTCAGCCGATGTTGGTCTCTGCACTACCGATGTTCAGCTGATGTTGATCTCTACACTGCTGATGTCAATCGCGCTCCCTGCTGGCTGTGACTACTGCACATTTCAGCTAACTGCACACTTCAAATTCTGTACAGTAACAGTAAATATAGTACATCCTAGTATGACTGGACTCCAGAGCTCAAGAAAATTGTGCCACTACTGGGAATCTCATTCTGGATAATTTTTGGATCAAACCCTAATGAAATAAATACCTATGAATCTCTATGATAACCTCTGTGTGAAATTATCTCTCTACCTAGCAATAGATCAACTGATATTTCATAACCTCTAAATTGCACACACTGAAGATTGCATGTTCTCTAATGCAAATCGAATACTAGAAACCCTTGGCTCAGTCTTCTCAGAAAATACTTAGTAAATTTTTTTTGTCTTCAACATGAATTGAATGACACACCCTCCAATGAGAAACCCTTATATCCTCTAAAAGGTGTGCTTGCCCTAATAGGGTTTCATAATTAAAAATTAGGGTTTCTTTCTCTTTTAATTTTTCCATAGTCTAAAGACACAATTTTTAATTATAAAAATTTAATTAAAATGGCCCCCTTCATAATGAGCGCCCCCTTGGGTCAAAACGCCTAAGTCATTAAATTACGCCAAATAATTAATATTTAATTAAATCAATTAACTATTAATATCTCCCTCAAAAAGTATTCGATTCTCGATTTGTCTGAAGCTGGCGAACAAGGGAGTGATTCTGCACATGACCATACCATAACAGGGGTGCTATGCTGAGTACCAAAAATCCCTAAAAAATAGGAACTTAGGCAAACGGTGTCTGAAAGAGCTCGAACAAAAGCCAACTAGAAAAATTCTGATAGTCAAAGCCAAGCCAAGCTCCATCATGACCCTCTATCCATCCTATCAGCCTACGAGGGTTGCATAATAGGCTAATCATCAGCTCTGAGAGATGTCAACTAGAAAGGGGACATGACACTTGCACCCAGTATTCAATGTAGAATTTTTCAAACCTTACACTCTACCACTTCTTGAGCCAACAATGACACAATATCATTTTGATCTGAATCCTAAAGACTTACACCATGTAGAGAAAGATCAAATCATCAAAGTGACAAACACATGCACCCACCATTGAACACGTCAACTTTTTTGAGTGATCAAGGTTGGATAATATGTTGATCAAGCTAAGTGGTGCACTTCTCAATAACTTTGAGTGTAGTTTCCTCACCTGCACATTGATGCAATAGAGACCATTGATCTTAAAGAAAAGGTAAATGATCCATACACAACCACTTCATAATTGAATATACTACTCATTTGTTATTCTATGCAAAGTTTGCAGCTCCCACACAATTATGTGTACTCCTTTGCTCAAAGCTTGCTCACAACTTTACGCACAAGTTTCATGCCTGATAGTAGAATTATGTGCAATAGATACCTCATATTGAAGACTATGCACCTCACAACTCATAGTCCTACACACCTCATGGGCATCTACTCACAAACTTGCTTGCTCTTTTGTGCCCCACCTTATCACATCCATGTGTTGGCCTGCCTTGGCTGTGTGATTCAAGATATGTCCCAACTAGTTATTAGCTACTAATCAAGGATAATGAGTTTGGGAATCATTAAATATAACCTGAACATTAATTATTCAGATGATTACCAACTACAACATCTAATAAGAGATCAGTGTGCCTATCAATATCCTCCTTGGTATATATATAACACTTATCATTGCTCTTGTATTATACATATTACATATGTAACACACACACACACACACACACACACACACACACACACACACACACACACACACACACACACACACACACACACACACACACACACACACACACACACACACACACACAAAGTATAACACATAAAACACAACTAGATAGATGTCATATATAGTCATGACATAGTTATCTTACTTTGTGCATCTACTTTATTTACACACACTATAAACATTGTACTCTATATTCCCTATTCTTTGATTTATGAAGAGAATTTGTATTTCCTATAAGTAAGACTTCCTCTCCATTAAATGTGTGTTTGATTATTTTGTCTGAATACATATCCTATGCATTCACTCTGCATAACCAAACTCTATTGTCCCCCACATACCTAGTCCTGGGCCCTGTGGTGTGGATCATGTATTCTTTTAAACTTTTTAGAAACAACTTGGTGAACAACCTATCGTTACATGCATATTCCAAACATGTTGCATGAAATGCTCTAAAATTTTTGTTTGGTGTCAACTTTTCCATCATACAATGTAATATTAGGTGTCACAAAACCAACTAGTAAAGGATATGCTAAAATATGTTGAACCAATGGAGTATGCAATATAGTATGATAATCAAGTGCTTGGGTAGCTTTAAAAGTACTTTGTTCTATTTGTAACACCTTAGTTTACATATCTAGAATAATCTACATAAGGGATTATGCATCAGGAATAAAATCTATGCTAACCAAAGGTGGTGTCTTAAATGACTAAGTAGGAATTTGCGTATTAATCTATTGAAACCCTTGGGTTTCTCCCATAGTAGATGTTGGTAAATAAGTTGTATCAAATGATGTGTAGAAAGGTAAAGAACCCATAGGAACTAAAGTATTAGATATATTATCCATGCTTGCACTTTTTATGTCCAAAAGTGTTTGAAAAATTGTACCAAATCCTCATATTGATCATGGATTACTTCTTGAAAATTCTTAATAATTTTTACTTTATTAAGCTCTAATTTTTCATCACCTAGAGGTGGTAGTACATGTTGATGCTTATCTTGAGAGTTAAGATTATCTTGATTATATTATTCATGCTCAGATGTATTTTCATGCATTCCTACATATTTATTTTGTATATTAATATCTGAAGATTCTAATATACCCTTATTCGTATCCATCTTATGTGCTTTATAAAGAGAAATATGAGTATCTTCAACTTGACTCCCACTTAATCTAGCACTTATTCTAAGAGAGTTAGAAACAAATTTCTTGGATTTCATAAAATATGAAATAAAAACTTAGAAAATTGATATTTACAAAGAATATACCAAATTTGAAAACCCTAATACAATAATTGGAAACAAGAAAAAGAAGGAAAAAACCCTAACAACATATATGGTTAGTGTTTTGTAGTATTTAATTTCACGTTGAGTTCACCAATATGTCTTATCAAAAATGGAGAAATAATGAAATACACTTAGACATAATTATGACACACTTTTATTTAAAATCAAAATGTATAATATAATCATAAATTAAGCATTTCTAGTTTGGAACTTACTAAATTTGTAAAAATGCTAAAAGGGGAAAGAAACGAGGATAAATTATTTAGTTAAAAATCAAACGATGCAGGACTGAGATTGAAATAGTAGAACTAAGTAGGTGACTATGTGAAATGACTATGAATCAGGTAACTGTGAATCAGGAACATGGATTTAATTGATCTCTAGATGAGGTTGTGTTAATCAAACAAGGTCCTGTCGTGCTATAGTATGTAGGGAGCACTGACATCTAGTAGGGTTTTTACCTTTTTATGTAAATTAGGGTTCGTGTGTTGTTAACTGTTGGTCCTATGTATGTGTTATGTGATGCTTGATTTTTTGTGAAAGCCACTATTTACCTTTTTATTCACTTGAAACCCTAGCTTGATAGACAACGATGAATGAATGAAATAAATTAAAAAAGGGGTTGGTGGTTGAAGTTGTGCTTGACCTCAACACCCCTATGTTGAGTGTTTCATATATATAAATACTTTGAAGAGGGATCAAACTCAATGTAGTTTTCTCATGCTACATTAGTGTGTACAAAGTATTGGTGTAATGTTAAATGCTGGTGCAATCTTAGTGTGATTAAGTTCTTAGGCAATGACTTGTAACCTTTTAAATGTATGTAGACATAGTTCAGGGCTACTAGGACTGTTTATACTCATAATTAAAAATAATAGATTCTTTCCTCTTAATGTGAAATTAGACATTCTATTACTTTTCCTCAATACGATCCTTTAGTGAGCAAATGGCTAGAAATTATAGCTTTATAGTGATATTTTGGAAAATTTCTAGAATAGGGATTAAAAAATGTGTGGGATAACCCATTAGGTGAATTTGAATTTGAGAAAATAACTATTATTTGGTAGGAGGATACGACCACCAAATTCAGAGACTACCAACGAATAAGATAGTCTTAAAGGAGTGACCTTGTTCGAGGAGTAGGGATAACTAAATTGGAAGTGTGGATTGATCTATTAGTTTAGTTTGCTTGGAGATAGGAATCATCCACATATAAATATAGGAATAACAACTTAGAGTCGTGGAACTGAGCATGAGCTAAATGTGTAAAAGGATTGGTCATGAGTGCATTGTTTTCACAATAAATGTTAATGTATGTGTCTATAATAATAACAAATAGAGTTATTTGATATCTAAAGGGAATACAACATTTTGGGCTAAACTACTTTAGGGCATTGGAAGTCAAACTAGTTAGATATTTAGATTCAAACTATGCAAGTGATTTTGAAGATGGGAACCTACTTTAGGTTTCCTAATGAATTTAGGAATAACAATCATCACTTGGAAGTCAAATAAGTAGGCAATGCCAATAGTATCTTTATCAAAATAAAAATATGCTATGTATCTAGGGACATGATATATTAATGTATATGGGCTGATGGAGATGCTGACATATGGCACACATCCCCAATAGTTAGTTATATGGGTCCAATATGTTAGGATAATGGAATAACTTGTGGAATTAGTGCATTGGGTAATGGCCAATCTATATTGAGATTAGGAGGTTACCCATCCATTTTTAGTTAGATAGAGGTCTATACAAAGGAGATGATTATCATTGTAAAAGTATCATGTAAGAATTGAGTCTTCTATTGTAAGAGGATATTGGAGGTTGCCCCCTCGAAGAGACATTGTGGAGTTATTCCTTCATAAAGGAGTGTTGTATGGTGTTGCTCTACCTTAAGGGTATTATATTTCTACATATATTGCATATCCAGACATCTTGGTCTACCTATATCTTTTATTATGTGTTGATCTACATTATATTCTACATTGTTTATGAATATTATAAGTGTGGATCATAACAAGTGGTATCAGAGCTTTGATTTGGGTAATTTATGTAGAGCAAAACCCTAGTTTTTTAGAATCATCAATATATTTCAATCTGTTGTGAAATTTTGCATAATTTTTTTACTAGATATGAATAATATTTCAAGGAAGTCTTGGTAAAAAAATTGAGCCTTTTTTATTGGTTTTGAGGGAGTTATTCATATTTTAGGGTTTGTACTCATTTCATCATATCTTCTTAAATATAAGGAATTTTTTAGTGAAATTTTTACTAATGTTGTATCATAATACAAGAAAGCTACAGACAAAATTATAGATTTTCTTGATATGTTTGGAGTGAGTTATTGTAATATGCAGTCTATAGACCAAAATTTGTGGAATTTTTTCACAAAATTTTTACTATAGTTCCACTATTATAAGACGAAGCTACAGTCAAAATTTGGGACTATTTTGATCAGTTTTGGATGAGTTATTGACATTTTAGGGTTTCATGAATCTTAGTTTTTTTTTTTTTGGTGGATCATGAAGTTGTAAGTATTTTCAGGGGAGGATGATATTGATGCTAGGGAATGGTGGATCCTTTTTAAGGATAATAATACTCAAACAATTTTGTGGCAGACATAATTATCTCTTTCTTTGTCTGGGCCTACACAACATTGGTTTAATCAGTTGAGCTTTGTACAAAAGTTTTCTTCATGGGAAGACATGGAATAGGTCTTCCTAAATCAATGGGATATAAAAGAAAAAGAGGATGAAGAAGATGAAGAAAATAACGATGGTAATGAAGAAGAGAATGAAGATACTGAAGAAGAAAAATTAGTGGAAGAAAATAATGACAATGATAAAGAACATGCAATTGAAGAAGAAGAAGAATTGGATGATAAGGATTCAAATAATTTGGTTCTAAAAAAATTTGAGTCAATTTTCCAATTTCATGGATGCATTCAAAATAAGAAAGTTGTTGTGTCCATAAAGGCTACCAACAAATATAACTTCATCAACATGAATGTGGTCAAGCATCTACATGTTCAAGCAAAGAATATAAAGGAAGTTCAAGTAGATGGTGAGAATATTTGAAACTTATTATGGAAAAATATGTTTTGCATTCAGATTTTTATGCTTTAAATATTGATGATGTGGATATGGTTATTGGATATCCATGGTTAGAGACTTTGCGAACAATCAATATTAATGTTCAAAATAAGTTCATGAAGTTTTAGTATAGGAAAAAGAAGGTCACTTTGCAGGATTTTATAGTGGGAAAGGCACCAATAACAATTAAGGTAGATCACGAGGATGAGATTGAAATAGGTGATGAAGAGTATGTGAAAGATTCATATGAAGACATAGATGAAGAAACAATACACTCAAAGCAAAACACTTCATCTACTCAAGAGACAAAGGAACCACCAAAGCAAAAGGTGGAAGAGGTAGAAGAAAATGTTGATAAGGTCAAAGTATTAGAAAAAGTTGAGGTATATAGACACCCACATCATCATGAGAGGAAACAATCATGGAGCCATGTGTGGGAGTGTCATAATAACAAGCACTTTGGATGTATAAGAAATTAGAGTTACAATAACTATGGCTATGCATGGAAGCCAAATAATGCCTACTATGGTCATGGATGGAATCAGAGTAGTGCAGTAGAATATGGTACATGGAATCACAAGAGGAATAATTATGCATGGATACCAAAGCAATACAATTATGATCATGAATGGAATTAGAGGAGCACAATCAAATTTGGAAATAAGCTTGGAGAGATATCACCTGTCAGGATCCCATATGGATGGCTAGATGATCACCATTGGAGACAAGTGTGCAATGATTTGAAGCACACTCATTATTTGGTTTCTTCCTATGTTTCGGGGATGAACATGTCAAGAAGGAAAGTAATGCTAAGTATCTAGGGGCATGATATATTAATGTATATTGGTTGATGGAGATGTCGACATGTGGCATACATCCCCTTTAGTTAGTTATATGGGTCCAATATATTAGGATAATGGAGTAACTTGTGGAATTAGTGCATTAGGTAATGGTTGACCTACATTGGGATTAGGAGGTTACCCATCCATTATTGGTTAGATAGAGGTATATATAAAGGAGATGATTATCAATGTAAAGGTATCAATTAAGAATTGAGTCTTCTATTGTAAGAAGATATTATAGGTTGTCCCCTCAAAGAGACATTGTGGAGTTATTCCTTCCTAAAGGAGTATTGTATGGTGTTGCTCTACCTTGAGGGTATTCTATTTTTGCATATATTGCATATTTAGACATCTTGGTCTACTTATATCTTTTGTGATGTGTCAATCTACATTATATTTTGCATTATTTTTTAATATTATAAGTGTGAATCATAACAAAATATATGATAGTTTCAAAGGCAACTTGCAAATAATATGGCTTAAAAGGATTATTATAGATTTGCAGGAAAAATAGGTTTCATTAACACCACTCATGGTTGATAACACTTTTGCAATCCAAATGGCAAGAAATAATGTATTTCATGACTGAACCAAGCACATTAACACCAAATCCTATTTGATTCGACATTAAGTGACAGACAATAGTCTAAAATTGATACATTATCCAATTGCAATGCAACTAACAAATATCCTAACAAAATTGCTTGGAAGAGAGAAATTTGAAAAATTTAGAGGCATGCTTGGTCCCAATATAACCCAAACTGATTAAGTTGAGGGGGGGTGAAGGGTGTAATATTATTGATATGATCCTAGGTATAATAATCTTTGTGTTCATGTAGAATATGACAATCATCTTGAAGATGAATTGAACAGTCACATTGTTCCTTATTTATATGTAATGTTTTTTTTACATATAGGTAAATAAATGGGTTTTAAAGGATCCCATAACATTTACATACTAAACCAGAACAAACAAAAAACACCCACTAAGGAACAACTAGAACTGGCATCCCACTATGGAGCTAACAAAAATCCACCCATAATCCACACAAAATCTACCAAGAAACTAACAAAAAAATAATAGAAGACCTAGAACAACATAAAACTAGAAAAGGCTAACCGACCAATCAACAAGTCAAGATCCTATGCCTTTAGTCTTCTTGGTCCTTGAAGTGTCTAATAAGTCCTCCTTATTTATATGTAATGTTACTTCTCATTTATTGAATGAATATAATTTTGGTTTGCACCAATTTTATTGTCTATTTTTCATAGTCCATTCCTGGACTGACAATTTGCTCGATATATATATTTTTAAATTCATATACTTTTGGTTTGTAAAATTAATAATCAATATATATTATCTAAAAATCTAAAAATTATATTTTTTATTACAACATTGAAAATATGTCATGTTTTTAAAAACTCTTGTTTTAAGAGTTATCTTTCACTACCATACACGAGTGCATGAATTTGTCACTCAATATGCTTCATTGCACTAAATAACTAGTGTCCTACATAAAGAAATGGGAAAAATATAGATAAATTATTTCATAAAAATGTGATAATATTCTACACTCAAAATCCTACATTTCATCTATTTACATAGTTAAATTTTTTTAAACTAATATATCACCTATCATCACTTAAACTTATGTAAACTCGCATTTTGAAGAAAACACATCACTTCTCTATAAAAAAGTATGTCGTGTTACCATGATTTCACCTACATATTTCAGATGTTCTTTGTCTTCTTCCTCCTAGATATTATTTCTCAGTGCAATCCTAAAGGTATGTCAATTTTATTTTGTCAAGATGACATTTCCTTTAGCAGGTGGTTTTTCATGAGTGACCCAAATGTGTTCATCTTATGGTTTACTTCCTTGCATTTGAAACTTTACAGAGATTAGGTTGTGGTCTAACTTAAGCTTTGCAAAGGAATCTTCTATTTTTATTTCCATGGATTTAGGCATATATTTTTGTAAACAAATAACATAATCAATAAAATTATGTCCAGTGTGAGTTTTACATGTATAGTGCATTGATTTACCCCATTTACTCAAGCCATTGTAAATGATCAAACTATATATGTTACACAAGCTTATAAATTCTTCCCTAAAGTGTTTGAAGGTCCCATGTTCATCTTTTGAGAGTTTAGTCTGTTGTTGATTGGCATCTTCTTCTAACCATAGAGGGTCGTTATTGAAGTCCTCGTTATTTTTGTTATTGTTGGCCTATTTATATGTTGTCCTTGCATTGAAATCCCCAACTGGCATTATCTGCCCTAGTTTGTTGTAGGTTGAAATGTCATTTTTAGTGATGAGTATGGGTCTTCATGATCCAAATCATGCCTCTTATAGGAATTGGATTTTTTGGGGGCAAAGTAACAAATAACTATGTCGATTGTTATGTCATTTCCTATGATTTTAATCCAAAAACATTGTTTATTTGCATCTTTCTCCATTATTACAATTCTTCCCCAAGTTTCTTTCACTGAAACCATTATTCCCCCATGACCTTTGCCATTTATTATGCCTTACTCTATTATGTTGCTTTATTGTTTCCTTTGAAAACTAGAGTCTTGCACCCCTCATACTCATGTGTTTCAATAAGTATGATCATGTCTTTATCTCTAATTATGGGCCTTGACCTAGGTTCTCTTGTCTAAAGGTGGCCTCTATAATTCTAGCATATAAACATAAGATGTTACTGAGGAGGCCTCTCCCTATTTTTGGCTAGTTAGTGATATGGGCTTACCCATTGTCCAAGTATGCCCATCTTTCTCCATTCCTTGTTAGCTTTACTTTGGTCAATTCCTTGCTTCTTTCTTCTTACTACAATAAGGTTAGGACTTCATCTAGTACAATTATGAGCCTCTCAACAAGCATCTATTTCTTAGTACCCATGTTTTTTATTTAAGGTTCATCATTGCAACATGAATATGCTTGTTTCTTCCTCGTTCCCTTATTTTTCTGATTATACTTGCTTGTTGAATCTAACATTTCCATTGTAGTTGGTATTTTGGAAAGTCCCTTGCTAAGTTACTTGAGTCCTCCCTTTCTCCATAATTTTACATTCCTTTGATGACTATGTTTGTTGACTTGTCATATTGTTCTCTTTATTCTATCATTTATCATTTGACTTATTTTTCTATTAGTTGTTTAGTTTATCTTGTGGTTCTTCCACTACATGTGCCCATGTCTTAGTTTCTTTTAACTAATTTCTTAGGTCCTTCTCTTTTGCTTCCATGCCTTGTAGTACCCTTTGTAATTCTTTTATTTTTGTTGTGTTCACTTTTTCAGTCCCTTAATTAGAGTTTGTTGGAGAGTGGATGGTTTGTTTTAGGGCAAGCCATTCACGTTGTCTGACATCCATGATCACAATGTTGTGTTCCTCTAATTTTTGCTTGGTTTTCATCATTTCTTCCAATTTGAGGTCCTTCACTTTTTCTCTTGCTTCTATACTTTGGAGCATTTCTTTAAGACTCACTAGTTCTTGTACACAACTTTGGTGACCATATTAGCGGATTGTTGCGGGGTTGTATCTCTCCGCACCATCTTGAATCTCATCTACAAGACCATAATCATCAAGAATATATATCTTATCACTTCTTTTTATAGGTTTCATATGATTGTTGCACTTGTACCCATGACTTGCACTACTACCAATCTACCTTGTACTCTCCTTTTCTCATATCTTTGATTTGAGTGTGTCTGATTGGATGTTTGGGTTCTATTGTGGATAAAACCATTGGTTGTTTTCCACCTTGTATTTGTCTTTTCTTGTGTGTTTGCATCTCTTTTGTTTTTAGTCTCTATCTGTGCTTCTCCATAACCTTCGCCCTAGCACGAGCTTGTCGACGTCTTATATTTCCCCAATATTATTTTGCGTTAACATAATTTGGTTTTGCTTCTCCAAGGGAGCTACATCTAATCGAAGTATGGTATTGTTGCATGGAAACTCTATCACTTATGGGTACATATAAGTATGTGTACCACATACCCTCTATGCCCCAACCATCCCCCCTAGGCATGGGTTTGAGTGCACAAGAAGGAACTATTTATTGTCTTATTAAAACCTCCATTGGTATATGTATGTCTAAGTAATTCATTTCGATGAATAGTGGTACATGTTGGTTGCTAACCTCTCGCTGTTTTAATTGTTCTGTCCTTGGCTTGTATTTTTCAATGGTAAGTTGTTCCCTAGTTGGGGGTTGTTCATTTTAGAATATATATATTTTTGCCTTGAAACCCATCCTTTTTGATTTGAGACCTTGTTTTATCACCTTGAAACCTTACTATGAGCGAAACCATAACACCTTGTTCTAACATCCTAAAACCTTGTTTTGAGAGAGACCTTGAAATCCTACTCTAAACCTTGAACCCTTTTTATTTTAATTTCCTTTCGAAATGACTATCAAAACTCTCTAACTAGCTAGATGCCCTATATTAAAAAACAATAATATTTATATAACAGATTAAATCTAATTTACAAACGTACTAAATATGTTATAGAGAAAAAAAACTTATATTTATTTAAGCCCAGGGATGTGGAGAAGAAACAGAGAATGGAATGTCTAGCTTTAGTCACAACAATCCCTAGTAGATGGAATCCCAATAGTCACAACCTCAAATCCCCACTCATAATCTCAAATCTCCAATCATGGGAGGTCCATTTAGCAATAATGTGTTTTTGATTTTGACGTCTATGATATGTCTTACTATGCTATGTGCATGTGCGTCTGTGTATGATCTAATGAGGGAGGGTCTTTTCCCTCGTCCACTACAAACAAAGGCCGCCTTACGCACACTTTCCAAATAACCACATTATCCGTCTTCCCATCCTCAAGGTAGCTCTTCAATAAATTAGAATCTGTATTTTTTTATTTTTTTGGTGGTGTAAAGGTAGAAATGTATGACATCAGGGAAATTCTTAAAAAAATTAGTTTATTATTTTAATTTGTAATGGCGGGTGAGTGTTGGTACGAGCAGAGCAGAGCAGAAGCTTCTTCCCTTTGAAGAGTTACAAGCCTATGATACGTTATGAGTATTTAGTATTTTGTAGGCTGATGCTGCTGCTATCTTCCCCGCTTCTCTCAAGCCTCGCAATTCCTCTACGCCAAATATGACATCCTTGTTTGGCTGGATTTTGTGCTTTGCTTTGGGGGTTCAGTTTAGGAGTTGATTGCAATATTGTCATTATGTGGGCGCTGCTTCAATTGAGTTATAAGAGTAGTTAGATCGGATCCTGTCAGTGTAAAATGCGGGCGTTTTTTGATTGTATTGATGATTAACAAGTGCAGTTAGAGTGAATGGAGGTTGCAGTTATAGTGGATGAAGGCATTATTTCGTGCAGGGCATCCCTAGATGGCAGCAGCAGTACAGAGAGCCCCGATTATTCCGATGCTGAAGATGAGTGTTGGCATTCTCCTTATACTTCAAATGGCGGAGGTATATATGATGCAGATGATCCTGAGATAGCAGATGTAGATCTTGAAAAGGGTCCTCAGGAGCAGGAGGCGGCGGTGAAAGAAACGGAAAATCATCTGAGTGTTAATGGCGGCGGTGTCAGAGAGCAAGTGGGGGGTGGAGAGGGACAATTAGAGCGCACTGGGAGTGGCCGTGAAAAGGAGTGTAGAATATGCCACCTGGGTGTGGAAGCAGACGCAGGGACAACCATAATGTTAGGGTGTGCTTGTAAAGACGATCTCGCTGTTGCTCATAAACACTGTGCCGAGGCTTGGTTTAAAATCAAGGGTAACAGGTGGTTTTTTTCTTTATACCCCTTTTACCATTTACATTATTTCACACAAGCCAGGATTCACAATCTCTCACATAAAGGTTGCATTTTTTCGAATATTTGAAGATCATCTCCCCTTTTGAACACAGACGGATTAAATTACTACTAATTCAAATATACATTGATGTTTCCATACATCCCAGGAGCTAATCTAGAAGCTTTCCAAACCTCCATCCACAACCAAACTTAAAAATATCTGAAGATCCATCTGGTCTTAAAGCCGGTCTATTTTGGGCGAGAAAACATTAGCCATATTGGCATAAGAGTTCCAAATATCACTATCGTATCAATATCAACGCTGGCTACTACTTTTAAAGATATAGTTCGTATGAGAGACCACGAAAAAAGTCACAAACAGAGTTATAAGTTTTCAAATTCATTACAAAAAAGCAAAAACTATCGATGTGTCTCATCTCTCATTATGACCCGTAGTTCTTTAGAGCCACATCCTCACCTTCCCAATTCAGAGTCGCTGGTCTGTGGCTGCCAGAATCACCAACTGAATTGATCCATAGGTTTTGAGCGGTAAGCTATTTTTGAAAATCTGCTTATTGAGGAGGTGATTTTTAAAGTCTTATGAGAGGACACTCTCTGCTTTAGGATATCCAAAAAATACAAATCTGAGGACTATGGATAGCAGCCATAGCATTATTTAACTCCCCTACTCCAATATGAAGCTCTGCCTTTACTCTTGCAAGAAACTGAAGCACTTGCGGCGGCCTTGTCAGATAAATCCTCCTCTTGGTTCAGACCCGAGACCCCAACAACAGAATCTTTGCCCCTTTCCTGGTCAGTTTAAGATTCACAGGATTATCTACTATAATTTTTGGGACCTCGATACACAGTTTCTTACGGTTCTTTTTACTGAAACCAGAATGCCAAGACACAGATGCAGATGCAGAAAAAGAGATACTCTTACCTCCAACCCAACAAGAGTGGGGAAAACGGTACCACCAAGGTTGTTTTGACAAGTTGATTAAGGGGCGACAACACCCTGGATGCACAACAACTTCCATCTTCCTATGACAGCCAAGCCGACTCTTTAATTCCCTCTCCTTAGAGAGTAAAAGATTAACAAAACCTTATGGTTGGACCTTCGAAGCCCATTTTTGGGAGATAAAATGCAGAAAACAATGTGCCGAGGATATTGTTTAGAGTATGTAGAAACCAGAGCAGAAGCTAATTTTGAGTCCTATCAAAATTATGAGGGAGATCTTCTGTGATAAATCTCCCTGCCTTCATAATGAGTAGTCGAGTCCCGTCACCCTCTCCTCCTTCAATTATATTTGTGTGTGGGGAGGTGGCACTGACATTTGTTAAGCATAAACCTAACCAGTAGGCTTGAGCATCTTGAAATTCAAATATAGAGGCTTTGAGAGCTTTCTTTCTCAAATGCATAATATACAATTTATCCCTAAGAACCATTAAGGACTTATTATTTCTAGCAGGCCAAAAACTCTTCTGCCAAGCCCTTAAGACATTTTCTCATCCTTAACCACTTCATCAAGGGCTGCTCTAGCCCATTGACCTGCCATATGCCAACTTGTTTGGTCAGGAAGGTCTTTCAAGATTTATTTATTCACACAAGTGGCCAAAATCTAGGTATCACTTTTGATCCCTATTACTAACAAATGCTTCATGGTGTATGAAAGTGGATCCCATGCTACTGCTATGGTTAATTAGTTAATTAAAAAAGTGATTTTTGCTTCACAACTGCATGCTGGCATAATGTTGGATGCCTAAAATAATAATCCCATGTTCATCCCCTCATGGAATAGTTGGGCATTTAAATAGTTCAATACACACCGTAAGCTTTGTCAACAGGGAAAGATGCTAGAGGGTGAGAAGCCTGGAACATTGTGCAATCATTAATGTAATTAAAACACATTCCTTCTCCTTATTGACAAACGCTTCCCGATGTTGAGAATAAAATTGGATTCTATACAACTACCGTAGTTGATTAATTAATGAAAACAGTATTAACAATTAAGTTGTTGATAAAATGTTCTTCGAGCTATTCACATTCCATACGAAATTCCATAAGCCTGAGCCAGGTTATTTGTTAGGATCCCTAAGCCAATAACAAACGAAATGATAGACTCTCATTTATGACTATGACAAATTTCTCCCGCCTATATTAGCTCTAGGTTCTCCTTGGGGGTCATTTTAGTTTAGCTTAAGTGATGCAGTAGCATCCTTGGATATTTTACTAATTTTAGTAATCCTGCATATGGGTGTGTTCTGCACTGTTTCTTTGCTTTTATGTTCCATTTTAAAGCCGTTCACAGCTATCTGGTGGATTATTGCAAGTTTAACTAGTGAAAAATGGTTTTTGCACATCTTTTCTAGTGTTGTGCTCTTTTCCAGTTTTGTGCACCTTTTACAAGCATTGCACAACTTTTTCAGTTTCAGACACCTTTTTTTCCTTAGCATTGCACATCTTTGCTAGTGTTGTGCATTGTTCCTGTGTTGCACAAGTCCTCTCGTGATGCACACCCAAATATTGTTGCGCAGAAAAATTGAAATCATCATTATCCTGAATTGTTGCTTGCAGAGAGTCAACATATGCGAAGATCTTGGAGTAATGCCTAAAGTCCAATGGATTAAGCATTATTAGATGATTTGATCAACAATCTGGAAGAATGTGAATGATCTTGTAACAATTATATACGTGTTAGGAGTGCAAAATGAAGTAGGAATGACCAAATGCAAACAAGTTTGCAATGCTTGTTGAATGCTTCTTAGTTAATCTTGTAACATGCGCAATCTTAACTTTTAGGTGGCAATTTGTGTTACTTTATGCCATCATATCTTTGTCTTGATTGTAACACATGCTTCCTTGTATAAAGATGTGCATGGGCATGTTAGTTCTCTAGAGGTAGTGCAACCTAGTTTTTAGGTTAGGGGTTGTCCTACGTAATTTGGAGTAGAAAATAAGAACATGCGAGCTCGATAGTGGGTAGAATAGGGGTTTTAGAGTGAAGTATGAGTATGTAGAAAATAAGAGCAAGTTGGCTTATGCATGTGTTGTAAGAAATCTACCTTGCGCAAAAGTCTGTAATGAGTTTTCATTTAGCTAATGTTTTCCATTGCTGTGTATGAATGAAATGGAAGCCTATTGGGAGTAAACTCGAGCTTCCATACCTGTGTCTATGCACTCTAATAACCACAAGTGGTTGGCCATTGTTTTGAACTGCCAACTACCATTGCATCATCTGGTATCAAAGCTTGTTAGAATTCTACCTTGTTGAGTTTTTGCTAGAGAAAGTTGAGTTGAGTGGAGAACAGGTTGAACACTTGCATTTCGAAGTTTAGTTGCGAATAATAAGAAGTGTGCGAGAATGGATCATAGAGGAATTTTACTATGCCCTTAACTGCCTCGCGTATTGGGATATGTGTGGCCGACTTGTGGCTAACATAACCTTTTACATAGTCATATGATAATTTCTATATCTTCATATTGGTAGTAGTGTTGGCCTATGGAGTATCCATAGCCTTAGTAGGGTATATATAGGAGGTAGTGGCTAGTATTAGAATATGATATTATGCATTTTGTTCTTATTGCAAATTTGTGGAGGTTGCTCCACTGAAATGGTCCAGTCATATATTTCCAGTATTATGCTTTGCTTACAATCATCTTGTGTAGATTTACTTTATTATGCCCTTGTTATTGTGAATTATTGTTGTTATTCTGCTATGGCTGTTTGTATTGATATACATCACCATAATTTTGTTTTCTCTCTTTTCATAATAAGTGGTTTCAGAGCTTTGATTTGGGCAAGATTTTTTGGCTACATTATTGTGGGTCGAGCTCAATGTCTATTCGGTGTTGTTGACGGATCGAAAAACATAACTTTTATTTGGAAGAAATTTATTTATTTTGATAGCGCATTATTGTTTTAGGTTTCTAAACTAAAAAAAGCCAAAAGTTTTTTGCACCTTGGTGTAATATAGTAGTCATTGGAATTGTCTCGACGAGGCGATCACAATAGCATATATTTCTATCAACCTTATTTTATGGTTTTTCCATCTTTTTCGGGTTTTTTTACCCTTGCATAATATACCGGTCATTGGATTCGTCTCATCGAGACAATGGCAATGGTATAATTCTCCGATAACCCTATTTTTTGAGCCTTAAACCCTAAATTCTTTGCATGGCTGGTTTGCACACTAGGGGCAGAGGCAAGGGTTCTGACACTTTGGGAAAAATGCCTAACAAAGATGATATGGAGTCCAAAATCGATGGATCTTATGTTCTAGGGTTTTTCACCATATATCACAGAGTGAGGCATATTGATTACAGTGTGCAAAATATACAGTTTGAAATGGTTAATAAAGGAGGTCTGGATAAAATCAATCAACAATTGGGTGACTTTGGGCAGAGATTCGATCAATTGTTTGCCTTGCAATAGAATCTGCAAAATCAACCTCAATTCATTGATGCACAACCCAACTAGGGTGGATCTTCTACTTAGCCCTTTCCAAATCCAAATACAATGCATCCCCATCCCCCGATTGCTTCCAATTTTGGGTACTTGGAATATGCTATCCAAAATGGACATGCATTAGTTCGCTGAAAAAGATCCGGTCACCTAGATCAACCAAATGGAGTTTTTTTTGTACATCAGATCTCATGTGGACAGAAGGTCACAATGGCATCCTTGTATTTGGAAATGTATCATTTCATTTGGTATCAATGGTTGTGTGCCCAAAAGAAGAAGACTCTCAGTGTCATCTGGTCAGTTTTTATTGAGGAATCACAAACACACCATCACAACAATGTGACAAAAAAATATTTTAGCTAGTTAGCAAAGTTGCATCAAATAGGATCGGTTAGAGATTATATTTAGTAATTCCAAAATCTATCCTTCTGTGGAGAGATGATCACAAATGAGAACTTGAATAACCTATTTCTTGGGAACTTAAGGATCACATCCAACATGAGGTGCGCATGTTTAATCTGCTTGCTATATTTGATTCTATTATCTTGGCATGTAGGACGGAGGAAAGAGCATCGGTCAATAGATTGCATGCTTTCACAAGCATCAAAGTTCGAAGCATTCTATCACCGTCATTCCCTCAACCTATGAAATTGAATCCTCAAAAAATTGAAGAGAAAAGGGCAAAAGGTTATGTTTTAACTATGACAGAAAATATAGTCGCAGACATAAATGTGCGAAAAAGAAGTTCTACATTAAAGGCGCTAATAAAGAAGAGGGTGAAAAAGTAGAATTAGAGGGTGCTGATGAGTCAGATGAGGAGATAGCATATACCCAACCGATTATTTCTTGCCATCCATTTTAGGCATTAGCACCTCATAGACCATAAAGGTAGTTAGTTCCCTAAAAAACATAAGGTGATAGCATTGATTGACTTAGGAAGTACCCACAACTTCATCAACAATAAGTTGGTTGCCCGCTTGAACTATTTTGTTTATCCAGCTTTAGAATTCTAGGTCATGATTGCAGATGGTGGTACAGTTAGTTGTACAGGTAAATGTCATAGTATAAAATTTACCATGAAAGACTACTTGCTAGATTGCCTTATGTTAGCCATTCCCATGGATGACAGAAACATTGTGTTAGGAGTCCAATGGCTCACTACCTTGGGAACGATTGAGTTGAATTCTAGAAGTTGTTCATGCGTTTCCTTTCATAGGGAAGGATATTTGAATTGTGTGGGCTATGTGCAAAGTCTCCATGGTTAGCTCTCCTTAGATGCATAAGATTTTTAAAAAGGGAGCGGATGGGTTTGTGGTGCAACTCTTTTCATTAGAAGCTCTACTAGTAAAGATGCCTACACCACCAGATCTGTAGGCAATTGTAGAGGGGAACTAAGTAGTTTTTGGAGATATGCTGAAAGGACTACCACCTAAAAGGGATCATGCTCATGCCATTCAGTTGGTACTAGGGATCCAACCATCCAACATCCGACCTTAAGGTACCCATATGTACAAAAGAGTGAGATTGAAAACATGGTTAGGAAATGCTTGATGCAGGAATTATCTGTCATAACTAGAGTGCTTATTCCTCTCTAGTGGTGATGGTGTGTAAGAAGGATGTCACCTGGCTCATGTGTTTGGACTACAAGTAACTCAACAAGTACACCATTAAATATAATTTTCCAATTCCTGTAATTGATGATTTGATAGATGAGTTACATGGCGTTGTATACTTATTCAAAACTTGATCTTGGCTCAAACTATCATCAAATCGGAATCAAAGATGAGGATATACATAAGACAACTTTTAGAACCCAGGAGGGCCACTATGAATTTCTAGTGATGCTCTTTGGCCTCACAAATGCACCATCTAAATTTCAGAGTATGATGAACTATCTTTCAGCCATTTATACCGAAATTTGTTTTGGTGTTTTTTGATGACATCTTAATATACAACAAAACATGGGCAAGACATTTGCAACATGTGAGTTAGGGTTTGGATATTCTTGCACAACATCAGTTGTATGCCAAGCCTTCCAAGTGTGATTTTGGAGTTAAGGAGGTGGAGTACTTGGGTCACATTTTTTCCCATGAAGGTGTAAATGTGGACCCTAACAAGATCAAGGCTATGGTCAAATGGCATGTACCTAAAACCCTCAAGTACCTACAGGCTTCTTAGGGTTCACAATTTACTATCGCCAATTTATAAAAAAATACTGCAACAAAGGAACATGACTCGTAGCTTTATTGAAGGACTTCTTCCATTGGAATGAGGTAGCCACTAATGCATTTGAGAAGTTGAAGGAGGCCATGTGCACCATTCCAGTTCTAACTACCGCAAATTTTCCAAAACTTTCATTGTTGAGTGTGATGCTTCGGGGTATGGGATGGGAGCAATACTCATGCAAGAAGGATGCCCTATAGCTTTTGAGAGTCATCAACTCAAGGGTAAGAAGTTGCAGAAGCCCATTTATGAGAAGGAAATGATGGCTATCCTTCACGTGTTCAAACAATGGAGACCTCATTTGAAGGGTAGACACTTTAAGGTGAAGACAAATAATGAGAGTCTTAAATACGTTTTCAAATAGAGGTTATCATCAAAAGATCAACAAAAACAGGGCACGAAGATGTTGGGATATGACTTTGAGACATCTATAAGAAAGGAAAGGAGAATGTAATTGTTGATGCACTCCTTAGAGAGGTTGAGTCCACATAAGCACTATTGTGTGCCATATCCATATTACAAACAGATTGGGTGGAGTCAAAACGGGAATGGGCGAATGACATAGATACACAGATACTCGCTTAGAAGCTCTAGTAAGATTTGAATGTGTCAGACAAATTTGTATGGAAATGAGACGCTTATGGTACAAGGATCGGTTATACCTATGCAGGAGCTCAATCCTTAAGCAAAAGGTTTTTGTGGAGCTACATACTTCGCTAGTCGGTGGGCACTTAAGCTTCTTGAAGATGTATCATAGAATCAAGCAAGAATTCTTTTGGGAAGGGCGCAAAGGGGAAGTCCATAAATTTGTAACAGAATGCATGGTGTGTCAACAAAACAAGGGTGAGACAATTAAGATATCAAGCCTTCTACAACAATTGTCTATCCCTAACTAGAGGTGGTAAGAGGTGTCCATGGATTTCGTCACAATGTTGCCCAAGTTTGAATAGATAAATGTCATTATGGTTGTCACGGATAGATTCACCAACTATGCCTATTTTGTGCCTTATCACATTCTTTTGTGGCAAGTATAGTAGCATCGACTTTTATGGATACAACGTAGAAGCTATATGGGACCCCAAAGTTCATAGTAAGTGATCGTTATCCTATATTTGCCAGTAAATTTTGGACCGATTTAATTTCTTGCTTGGGTACTCAGCTAGCTCGTAGCTCATCATATCATCCCCAATTTGATGGACAAATCGAGGTGGTCAACAAGTGTTTGGAGGGTTATCTATGATGTTTGCTTCGGATAAACAGGGGAAATGGGTTCAATGGTTGTCACTCATAGAATAGTGGTATAACACTTCTTTCCATACTTCATCCAAAATGTCTCCATTTTTGACATTGCATGTGTACAAACCAACATACATCACTTCATCCATGAGGGTTCAACCAAAGGTTTGACTAGTTGAGGTTTGCATTCAACACCAACAAGAGGTACTCACTAGTCTTAGAGAGAATTTGGCACTAACACAAAACAAAATGAAGCAACACGTTGACCAACACCACACAGAAAGACATTTTGAAGTAGGAGATTGGGTTTCTGTGTGATTACAACCATATAATCAAATGTCTTTGAAACAATAGAAGGATAACAAGTTTTCATCTAAGTATTATGGTTAGATTGGGTTTCTGTGTGATTACAACCATATAATCAAATGTCCTTGAAACAATAGAAGGACAACAAGTTTTCATCTAAGTATTATGGGCCCTATCAGGGCTTGTAGAAGATTGATAGTGGCACATACAAACGAGAGTTACCCCATTCAACAAAAATACATCCAGTCTTTCATATTTCTTGCTTGAAGGTCATTGGACAAAGAGTTTCAACCCAAATAGAGTTACTAGAGGTTGATGAGAAGGGAAGAATCATTTTGGAGCCTGAGGAAATCCTCCAGATGTACACATAGAGGTTGCCAATAAGGGTGACTATAAAATATCTAATCAAATGGAAAAATTTGGCCAATGAGAATGTAACATAGGAGGATGAAACATTCATGTAGAAGCACACAGAGATTGTCAACATTGAGGACAACATTGGTTTGAAAGGGAGGGGCATGCTTCACCTTTAATCACTAGTATGTATTGGGATATGTGTGGCCAACTTGTGGCTAGTATAATCTTTTACTTAGGCATATGACAATTTCTATATCTTCATAGTGGTAGTAGTGTCGGACTATAGAGTATCCATAGCCTTAGTAGGGTTTATATAGGAGGTAGTGGCAAGTATTAGAATATGGTATTATACATCTTGTTCTTATTGCAAAGTTGTGGAGGTTGCCCCCTCGAAGTGGCTCAATTGTATATTTCCAATATTCTGCTCTGATTACAATAATCTTGTACAAATTTGCTCTATTATGCCCTTATTATTGTGAGTTATTGTTGTTATTTTGCTCTGGCTATTTATATTGAGACAAAGTGCCTTGATTCTTCATTATCTCTTTAAGTACTTTCATTTCAAATCCGCTTAGAAGAGGATGACAAGCACCACGAGTTGTAGACCTTCTTGAAGTATTAAGAACATTTCAAGCCAAATTGGAAATTACAAAGACAACCTAACAGAGGAATTACTGCAGTAGAAAGTGATAATGATGAAACCCCCACAAACAAGTTGCTAGAATTGGAGGTTGACCCAGAACTTGAGGAAAGGCTCGTTAACACCATTTCCAAAATGGGAGGTGTATACACCTTGTTTTTGCTTATTGACATTTTCGTTTGTAGGACTTGTTGGTGCATTGATCTCCTTGAGTGTGCGTCCTAAGGAGTACACTAGGATCAGGGTGGGTAGATTCGTGGCGCGTTGTGAGAGATTTTATCATGCTTATCTGTTCTTACTACCACCTTCATTCCTGCCATGGCATCAACTTGCTTGTCATCTAAGGTTCTCGCTCTCTCATTTGCCTATCTTTTTCCCCTTTGCACATGTTTATCTGACGTCATTGGTTGGGTTAATGATGTCTTGCAGTGCCCCCAACTTGGCCGATGTCATCGATTGGGCTAATGACATTTTATATTTGCTACACATTTTTATACGCCCTCGGCTAGGTTGATGATGTCGACTAAGTTTGAGTTTTGGCTTATAGGGTTTGGATCTGTATTTATAGGGTTCCTATTTGTCATTTTTCAAAATATAGACATCCAATCCACTCTATTCACACACTAAAATCTTGTTTAAAAGAAGAGGAATTGGGGCTAAGGAGCTTACACTTAATGAAGACTAGTTATCGGGAAAGACTTAAAGACTTCAAGAAGTTGAACCAACAAGGTAGACCTACTCTTTGGAGTCCCCAACCTAGGTCTAATTAGGTCCACTTATCTCCATTTTGAGTTCGCCTACAACCATCCCTCACAAATGCCACTTGAGCCAAGGGGGAGATTAATGCGCCCCTATACTCTTTCTTTTATACTTTGGTGGTTACGTTATATTGGTTTGTTTTTTTTCTTCAGAAAAAATTTGTAACTTCATATTATAAAAATAAAAAATTACATTTTGCAAATGCAACCAAGTGCATTCCAAAGGAAAAAACTAGAACCAAAAGAACCAAAACAAACAAGGATAAAAGACCAAAAAAACGATCCAGAGACTTGGCAATAACCACTACCTGCTCGGAATACCAAATAGAACCATCAGGATAAGATGGGGCAACAAGCCACAACCATTCGTCTGACCAAAAAAACAGAAAAGGAGTTTGTTGGAGATCAACCTTATTTGGGTTCATTGAAAGCTCTTTAGGATTATCCTAAGTCTCTTTTAGGCGTGCATTAATAATAATTATAAATGCACTTTATCTCATATTTATGAGGTGTCTCTCACCTCTCTTGTTCACTTGTAGGATTTGTGAGTTACTTGCAGAAGTAATTCCTGCCCCCACATGTCACATACTTTCCTCTACTTTTTTGAGAATAGGACATTTGACACACACTAATGAGACCTGGTAAGGTCATGACGAGATTCTTGTAACCCCCTCACCCTTCCTCTTGCTGTATTTAAAGAGCTCTCTCCTCCTCTCTTCTACATCAATCTTGCTCTTGCAATCTTGTGATGCCTCTTTTAGCTTGAGGCCACTCTTCTCTCTTTTTCTTGGCTTATACTTGTTATCGTACTTGGAGTTCAATTGTTTGCAAGGTTTCTTATAGATCATGGGGTTTTTCTCCCTTTGAAGGTTTCCCCATTTGTCAATTCTCGTCTCTCTTTTTGTAGTTTGATTCACTCTTGAGGTAACATTGTTGATTTACATATTCTTTTTAATGTATTCAACAGTATTTCCTATTGATCTAGGCAAAGAATCTAATATGGTATCAAAGCCACGACTTATTTTTAATGTTTGTTTCTTTTGAGTATATAGAGATTTGTGGGTGGATAAAAAAAAAGGGCAATTTTTTTTGGCAAAATTTAAACTTTTTTTTGGCTTGAATCTTAACCCTCACTGTTGTTTTTTGGACAGTTTAATGGCTGCTTTTTTGACCTTTATTTTGATCTGAGCAATCGGTTGTGTGTGGCTCTCATTCCTTTTTTGATAGCATTCTGGTTTCAGCTATCTTTCAATCAGCTTTATACTAAAGTGGTATTTATTTTTACTTTGGTACTGTGTGCCACTAAGTGGCTTTCCATTGCCTGTTAATACTGTTCTTTGGAGTTTATTGTTTTGTATCTGTGTGCATTTATTTATGCTTGCCACTGAGTCTTCTTTCCACCTTTATCTACTCAGATTTCTTTGGCATTCTACCTTTGCCACACCTAAGTAAGCTCAATCCTTATTCTATTTAGTCTTTTATTGATTCACCTTCCCATTTGTGTCTTTGCTAAATCTAAAACTTGGTGTTTTAATATGAACCACTCTTCCTGCATTCCTTTTATAATGTTTTATATTCTTTTGGTTGCGTTTCTGGTTTTTGGAGCATCATATTTCTGCATGGCATCTCCTTTACTAGTGTAGCTCACTGTTTTTGGTATGGTTTTTTTTACCATCTCTCACCTCTGTGTATTTGCCTAGCTCTAAGGTGTGTCATTTTTGTTTATTCTCCTTGGTGTCTTGTGTAGGTTCTCTGCTTTCTCAAGGATAAAGCCTTTTTTATCTCTGCATAGTATCTTTTCTTTACCAATTTCTGTTAATAACTTCAATCTGCATGCTTTCCTTTCATTTAAGGTGTAACGCTTTTATCATTTGCAAAAAACGTACTTAAGTAAAAAGATTATATTCCTTTTAATAAAAGCCAAAACGTGCCACTGAAGTGTTTGCTTGGATTAGCTTTAATAAAGAAATCAATGGTAAGTACATTAATTAAAAAAACTCTTTGTAGTTTGGCATTTTTTTTATTTAAATGATTTGTCATTTATGTGGTATGTTTCACTTTTAAGGTGCCTTTTATTTTAACATGTGGCGCCACATAAGGAAGTTTTTTGTTTTATTTTTCCTAAACAAAATCATACTTTTTTAAAGCTTAGCACACTTCAAGTATATGAATAGTGTTGTTTAGTTTTTTTTAAAAAGCTTTTACTTTTTATCAAGAAAATTCAAAGCTTGTTATAATTCCTTTTAGGTTATGAATTAAAACTCATACCAAATTGGAGTTGTTTTTAATAGGAGCATAGTTGATACTGCATATCTATATTGGCATTATCCTTCTAATCTGATTACGTTAAATAGTCCTTTAATGTTTTTATTGCATCTTTATCATTGGTTATCCGTTGATAGCTTAAATTCAATTTTATTTTGGTCAAATGGCATTTAAATTAGCCATGTTTCTTGCATTTAAGAGCATTACACAAACTATTGCTTTTAAAAATGATGAAATTCTTTCTCTTAAACATAAAATCCAATGTGAAAATGTTACTATCAATGCTTTGCAAAACTCTTTTAATGTTTAAGTAGAGAAAATGCAAACTTCTTTTGACGCTTTGCATGCAAAAATTTGCATCTTTTGCAAATGATAATAATTCTAATGATGAACTTCAATGTGTTTCTAAACAAACTCCTTTGAACATTCCTACCAACCCGAGATTCAAAATGATGTAATGTATTGGTCATTCGGGTGGTGGTCTTGGTAAGTGTGAAAATGGTATTATTGAACCTCTCTTGCTTAAATCTAATACAAATTATAAAGGTTTTGGTTTTAATGCTTTCACTGCTTTTAATGCGAAATTGAAGTTTTATTGCCCTCTACATCGATAACTTGGCACAATGGTGCTCCCAATTATCATACAATTTATTTTGATTATAATGTTTATCATGCTCATTCTTTGGTTAAAAATGATAAATCTTGTGAGCATTGTGGAAATCAAAGACATCCTATCTCTAAATGTTGGAAATTACATTTATGCAAATTTTGTGGTAAATCCATTCATAACACTTTGTATTGTTGGAAAACTACTAACACTTAATTCTAAGGTAAAAACATTGAATAATTTTTTGATAATTTAGATTCTTTGGAATTCCTTTTGAAATAATATCCCTAATCGAAATATTATTTGATAATTTGGATTCCTCGGAATAGAATCCAGTGGGAAAAGGGAATCCAATTGGAGTTAGGCTGCCTATGAGCATCATGGCATAGGTAAAGGGTAATGAGGAAGCAAGCCCCCCATCTTGCCCATATCTTGCTCATTCGACATGGCATGAATCACCGAACCTGCACTCGAGAATGGTAATGCTTTGGAATTATATAAATCCTCAAGGGCTTTCGTCCTTAAAGCGATTATAAAGCATGATGCTTGTTCAAGGTTGAATGTTTGAATGTATGATTGAATGATTTCTTCCATATTATTGGCTAATTATTTATATCTTCAAATCCTTCCATCGAAAGACATGTCTTCTCTTAAATGTCTTTTCCCCAAGGGATATGTCTTTTAATATTTCTTTTTGTTGAATTGTGTTTTATTAATTAATAATTAATTAAGATTGTCGATTTTTGGCAGATCCCATAATGGGCTGCGATTTCATTTATTAATAACTGCTATTTTATTTTAATTAATGATGCTTCATTTTCAATGTTGTGGATCATTGGTGATTTCAAGTCTTGTGATCTCCTCATAACTTGCAAGTCCTCATAATTTGCAATCTCCATGATTGCTACGTACATTAGCGAAGTGATGCTGGTGATTTCTTCATAGTGTGGCGTTGAGTTGTTTAATTTAAGGGTTGTCTTATTGTTGAGGATTCTAGTCAAAGATCAAGTCAGTGATTTTATTAGGGATATTAAAAATTTAGAATCATTAAAAATAATGAATCTTTTAGAGACTTTGATGTGTTTTCATGTGATACTTTTTCTATTGCTTCGTGTCGAATATCTTTTGCAATCAACACATTGTTTTTGTCTCTGTTTTGATAAACTCAATCTTTTTATGCATTCCTTCTTTTTTGTTGCAAAGGAAATATGTTTTGATTAGAGCTCATTTTGACTAATTTATTTTTGTGCAGGATTTCACACTTTATGATAGAAGTTATCTTTAGCTCAATTTGCCTTTATTAGATATGCTTTTAGTACATTATTTGTATGTAGATCATTTTATGGCATTTGGTTTCTTAACTTGAAAGATTGGTGTAAACTTGTTTGTCTTGTAGATTTTAATGGATCATTTCTCCTTTTTGTTGGTCTTTGTTTTATTGCAAATTGACCACCTTGTTCGAAGATGATTCTTGGAGATTATTGTTGATCACACCTTCATCCTTGTGACTTTTAACGACATTCTCTTTTTCTTTCTTCTCTCAAAACTATTGTAATTCCTTTCAAAGAAAGTTTACATTAAGGGGGAGTATTATGTAGTGTCAATTCTCTTCCTTGTTTGTAAAAGGTTTTCTCCTCTTTTGTAACCCCAAATTAAGTTTAAGGGGGAGTGTTGGAAATTAACTTTATTTGGATTTATTTAAAACTCTTTAGGATTATCTTAAGTCTTTTTTGGGTGTGCACTTTATCTCGGATTTATGAGGTGTCTCTCACTTTTGTTATCCATTTGTAGGATTTGAGAGTTATTTGTACAAGTAATTCCTCCTCTCACATGTCACACACTTCCCTCCACTTTGTTGGGAATATGACATTTGACACATACTAAGAAGACCTTGTAAGGTCATGATGGGATTCTTGTAACTCCACCTTTACTCTTGCTCTATTTAAAGAACCATCTCCTCTCTTCTACATCAATCTTGCTTTTGCAATTTTGCGATGCCTCTTTTTGCTTGAGGTCACTCTTCTCTCATTTTCTTGGTTTTTACTTGCTATTGTACTTGAAGTTCAATTGTTTGCAAAACTTCTAATAGATTGTGGGGTTTTTCTCCGTTTGACGGTATTCTCACTTGTCAACCCTAGTCTCTCTTTTTGTGGTTTGATTCAATCTTGAGGTAACATTGTTGATTTACCTATTCTTTTTAATGTATTCAATATTATTTCCTATCGATCTTGACAAATAATCTAATAGAGCCCAGGCTTCAACAAGATTGGAAGCAAAACAACAAGAATAATAAGCAAGACAAGACAAATATTAAAAAAATAACAATTTCTCCAAGACCAAATTTTGAGATGAACAACCACCTCAAAACTCCCATTATCCTGGACTGCTCAATCCCCCATCATGGAAAGGTTTGTTTCTAACACACATTCCCCATATTTATATTCATTTAAGATCCAAATACCCTCCCCCAATGACAACGCGTCCTTTGAGAGCAAATCTGAAATTGTCTTTAACTCCCTATAAACATGAAAGAAAATTATGTCATCAAATGAGAGCAACAATTTCTTTATCTGAGTGAAAAAAGGTTGCAGACCCAGATTTTCAATTTTATATAACCCCTTTATCTACTTGATGACTATTTTAGAGTCCCCAAAGACCTGTAATTTTTTTAACACTTTTGTTCACTGCCAAAATAATAAGAAGCTTCAGAGCCACAAGCTCTGCAAAGTTGTTTGAACCCCTTCCCAACCCACCTTGAAGTGAATGTAGTAATTGAAA
This sequence comes from Torreya grandis, assembly GCA_037957365.1. Lineage (NCBI taxonomy): Eukaryota > Viridiplantae > Streptophyta > Pinopsida > Cupressales > Taxaceae > Torreya > Torreya grandis. The sequence goes on from JARHVA010000896.1 coordinate 3,050,534, forward strand.
TTAATAAAGAGAATTATACTGTCTCCGCATACAGTAGGGGTGTCTTGACATGTGCCATCAAAGTAACCTCACTCTCCAAATTGGTCAATGGGAGGATGAAACAACAATCACAACCTCTTTATCGTAGGGATAAGTTTGAAATGCTTGAAAATTGATCTGATATGGGTAAGGCATTGAAAAGTAGGGATAGTTTTACATTGAAAGATGCTAACATTCCTAGTGGTCCAAATACCCCAAGACACAATCAAGGGTAATGCCTTGAAATTTTTTAGCTTTGGCTTTTTATACCACCTCTCAAAATAGTCTTCCATGGTGACACCCTGCCATATGCTTCTCACCCTTGTCAGTCCCTCCAAATCAGCCCAAATCTTAACTGTATAAGGAAATGTGATGAGAAGATGGTTCCCAGTCTTTGAATACTGAAAGCACAAGTTATGATGCCTTGGTCCATGCCAGCTCCTTTTTTGTAATACTTCTAGGGTGAATGCTTTGATCTTTATTGCTAACCACATAAATATTTTAGTCTTTAAAGGAGCTTTTATCTTCCATAGTTTCCGCCACCACATGGATTCATCTCCAATATCTACATTTGTAAAGTTAGTCTTATATCCTAGCCTCACAGTATATTCACCGTAGATAGATTCTTGGACCCAACCAGCTTGTCCGTCTCATTGCTTAAATTGACATGACTCCATTTCAATTTCTTCACAAATTTATCCCACTTAACTTCATCCTCTCCAACCAAACCAATCATATTTACACTTTTCCACCCTTGGCGCCAAATGTTTGTGGAGTTTTGATCCGCAGCCCGTGCCATGTTTGAAATACCTAAGCTCGCCAGAGTATTAATCAATCCCTCATGCATGCTATAATCATCACCACATCTGACCCAAGGATCGGTCCCTACTTTGATTTTGTGCCATTCCCCACCTTCTAGATCAATGAATTACCAATAAGCGGAAAGGATTGAATAGTGGCTTTCCAAATGGATGCATTGTGGCTATGTTTATCCGGATTTCTAATCCACTCTTCAACACTAAGAGGTTCACTATATTTTTGAGTGTTGATTTGATTCCATAGCCCAAACTTTGAGATAAGCCTCCAAAGGCTTTTTGCAGCCAAAGCCTCACCAAAAAGATGGATATTTTTGAGGCCCCATCCTCTAGCCTCCTTAGGTTTAGTGCGGGGCTGCCATTTGACCAAAGAAATACCTTCCTTTCCCTTTCTACCGGTCCAAATAAATCTGAAACACTTTTGACAGACCTTCTCTAGGACACCTTTTGGAATGTGTGTTAATGATAGCCAATAAACAAGAATAGCCTCTAGGACCAACTTCATAAGGGTAAGTCTACCCCTAAGAGAGAGCCATCTCTTACACCAACAATGAATTCTATTTTCCACCTTTTTGATTAGCTAGTTCCAATCATCTTTCCCATAATCATTTAGCTTCAGATAGAAACCCAGATACTTGAAACCAACTTGGAGGTGAATATGTTGAAAGGGAAAAACCGTTAAAATACAATGGATTTGTTGTACCTCCAAACAATTGAAAGAGATTCAAGACTTTTGTAAATTAAATTCCATCCTCATAGCCACACTAAAGATATTTAATGACTCCTTTAAAGTTATGATGCCCGTTTGGGAGTCATCACAAAAAAGTAGCACATCGTACACAAAAAGCAAATGAGTAAGAAAAAGAGTCGTGCCAACCTTAACACAATTGAATGAACTAGACCTCTTGGCTTCCAGGATTGCTTGATTGAGCCCCTCAACAATCAATAAAAAGAGCAATGGTGAAAGAGACAACCTTGCCACAGACCACACATGGGTATAACAAACTTTGAAGCAGATCCACTAATTAGTAAGGCAAAAGAAATAGAGGTCAAATAACCCATTATCCAATTCACCATTTGCAAACAGAAACCAATATGAATCAGTTTTAATCTCAAATAAAGCCAATTTGCTCAATTGTAGTCCTTGGATAAATCCAACTTCATAACAACTACTGGTAGCCTCCTAGTTTTAATGGAGTGAAGTCCCTCCTAAGCCACTTCTATGGCGTCATGAATTTGTTTTCTGTGCAAAAAGTTGAATCGTTCATTTGAAATTGTCTCGAAAAATAGCCGCTTAACCCTCATGGAAATAATTTTTGCTATGATCTTATAGATGGAATTGCATAATGAGATAGACCTAAAATCATCAAAAGAGGTTAGAGTGTCCTTTGGAATGAGGGTAGTGCAGGTGGAGTTGAAAACCCCCAGAATCTTCCCCGATCGCCTTGATTCTTCCATAACCCCTAACAATCCCCAACAACCAAATCAAAAAATCCACTAAATAAGTCCACGATCCAACCATCAAGACTAGGACATTTGTCCTTTTGGAAGGTAGTTAGGACAAACCACAACTCTTCCTTTGAGACTTCCTCAACAAGTCTCCCATTTTCTCCCTCATTAACAAAACTAGGGACAAAAGAAGCAATTTTAACAATCTCTGCTATGTTAGCTCAGTCATGTTCCTTGTACAAATTCTCAAAGTGTGATACTCTCAATCCGGAATCTCCTTGAAAGATTGCACTGTGGAATCGCTCTCCTTTCTCATTTTTAAAAGTGTTTTTATTTTTACAATGATTAGCAAAATTATGAAAAAAATTAGTGTTTTCGTCTCCATTTTCCAACCACACAGCTCTGTTTTTCAATCTCCATTGAGCTTCACTATCCACAAGTAGTTTCCTTTTCTTAAGCTCCAAATGTTTATCCCTTTTTAGTAGTCTCATCACAAACCAATTCAAATTCCTGACCATAGAAATTTGTGATCATTTGTTCCATGATAGTTGACTCTTGTTCAACTTCCTTACACTTGAAGTTAGCCCATTTTATCATTTCTTTTTTTACTCTTTTCAGATTTGCTGCAAATTGGAACTAGTTGACTCCTTGGAAACGGCGTCAAAGGCTACCCATTTGTCTTTAACCATCTTAATGAAGTCATTCTCCTTCAACCACGAAGAATTGAATTTAAAAGGGCTCGAAGGCTTACAGTCCTTTTCAATTTGGATCAAAATGGGAAGATGATTGAAATCTCCACCTGATGCTACCCAAGATATAATCCTCTCAGAGCCATTCAACAAAGAATCATTGATTAAAAACGTATCCAAATGTTTGCGCACTCTATCAAAATCAACTCTCATGTCCCATATCCACCAACCTAGCCTCCCCAAATTTATGTAAAAGTATTTAGCCAAAGGGTCTATTCTAGTGACATGCCCCTGCACTGAAACACTTTTAGTGGTCAAATTTAAATCACCTCCGATAATGGTATTAATGGCTCCAAAAATATTTTTAGCAAAAAGATCCTCCCAATAAGCCACTCTCTCCTCGTAAGGCCCATAAATATTTGCCACTGCGAAAGATTTCCCCAACCACAAGGAGTGAAGTTCCAATCCAATGCTAGAAACAAAAAATTCAGATCCGACTAGTCTTATGGTTGTTTTCCTACATCTCTAGACGAATCTCCTAAAGCTCCCAGCAGAATCCATGACCAAGAAGTCCCAATCAATCCAAACTTTGGATAATGTTAAATAATGTAATAAGACTTAACTAAAATTAGTTAAGGTCTAAACTGATAACCTCCATAACTGCTATAACCACTGCTGTAACCATTTTTGGATTGCATAAATAAGATTGATGCATTGATCAAATCATCAAGTGCTTTTCACAAACATCCCTTCATTTGCTAACAGTGGTATCAGAGCCACCACTCGAGGACAGCAACAACATAGTACGAGTGTTTCATTCGAGGAAACCCTGGTTCTAGGGTACGAATGAGAGGAAGAAGTTGTCATTGAAAGTTGCATTTCATAGTTTGTAGAGTCGTGGAAGGGTCGTGAAGGTTCGCGTGGACAAAGGCAGTCACAAAATCCACATGCAGAAGGTAGGGCACAAAACCAATTGCATCACGGAAAGAAAATGACGCAATAGAAGGCACGAGGAGTAGACAGTCTAGTCACGCGAGGAGGGAGAAGAGGACGAAGTTCAATTCACGACAAAATAGAAAAACGATGTTGCAAGGATCGTCGAGGATGCCAATTGTTTTACACAGTCGCAGCAGGGGCATGAGGTAAAATGCCAACAAGTGTTGGAAGGGCATAAAGATAAAAACCCTACAGTCGTTTTACACAATCGCGATAAGGGCACGAGGTAAAACGCCAACAAGTGTTGGAAAGGTACAAAGATAAAAACCCAGAATTGCTTATTGCAGGCAGAAGATTGTAGTCAAAAGGTTGCAGTCGTGGTCAAAGGCAAAACACCAAACAATGAACGATGAGGACGGACACAGTCCCCAATAAAATTCTCGTGAATTCATTTGATAATTTTTTCAGATTTTTTAAAAATATTTTTTCTGAGTGATTGAAAGTTGAATTGAATGAAATTAAGGAAATATTAAAAAAAAAAAGTTCAATTTTGCGAAATTTTATTTTATTGGTTAAAAATTATTTTTCGTAGTGAAAAATGACCAATATTCAGAATCTCATCCTCCTTGAGGCCCAAAAATTAACTGGGCAGAATTATAATGTATGGAGTTGTAAAATCTTGACAATTGTGGAATTTCGTGATTGTGACAAGATAATACTTGACACAAAACAACGACCGGCAGTAAATTTTGTCGATTATGATAAACGTCATAAAGAAGTCCTTCTGTTATTGAAACTTTCAGTGTTAGGTGACATGATTCCAGAGGTTTGAAATGCTGCACAAACAAGTGCACTATGAACCAGTCTCAAGAACAAGTACCAGACTTCGGAAAAGAGTCGAGTACTTTATTTGAAAAATCTATTGTTTTCCACAAAAATGTCAGAAAGTGGGTCTTTGTCAGAGCATTTATTACGGATGAAAGATCTCTGTGATCAATTGTCAGCTATCAACAAAAAAGTGGATGACGATGATATGGCGGCTCTTGTTCTGAATAGCTTGACACCTTCGTATGAATTGTTCGTGGGAGCTTTGCACCTAATGATAGAGAGTAACACTCACTTTTGCTCAGGGGAGTTCATATTTGCTGCAAAAAGAATGCAGGCAGACACACTTCAGTGAGCCTAGTTCTGGCCAATCGAAAAGTGCATTTGCTGCCCAATCCAAAGGGAAATGGAAAAGGCATTCAGAGACGTCTTCATCTTCCCCAAAATTCAAGGTAAAATGTTATTATTGTTAAAAATTTGGCCATATTAAGAACGAATGCAAAAAAAGACAATATGATCTAACACATAACAAGAAGGCAAAAGGGTATGCAAATGTGGCAACAGTTGAAGCTAAATCTGAGGAAGAATATGCTCTCATGACATCATGTTCCGATGAGAGGACTATCAGTAATTGGTTTTTTGATTTTGGTGTATCACGACATTTTACATGTCGAAAAGATTGGTATGTTAATTTCACTACAAAAGAAAGTTTTTCAGATTCAATTTCTTTGGGTGATGGTAAATCACATGTTGTAGAAGGGATAGGAGATATACACATTGTATTGAATAACGCTGCAAAGTTCATAGTCAAGAATGTTAGGTATATACCTAAGATGAACAAAAATCTTCTATCAATCAATCAATAAACTGAAAACCCTCACATTACAGTCAATTTCTCAGGAAAGAAATGCATTGTGTTTGATATCAAAAATGATAAAGTCATAGCCCTAAGCATTGGGCAAAATGGCTTATATAGACTTGTTGATCTTGCCACCGTTAGTTTGAATGCATTAATTGTGGAGGATAATACCATTATTGTATGGCATGAGAGATTTGGACATCTCATTCTTCAGTATTTGGCCAAACTCCAAAAATCAAATATGGTTCCTGGATTGCCTACTATCTAGGTCAAGCAAGATATATGTGCAGGTTGTTTGGCTGGCAAACAAAAGTGGAAACCTTTTCCCACTGAAGGTCCTTGGAGAGCAAAGGGGCTCCTTGATCTTGTTCATGCATATCTATGCGAGCCATCTTGGAAGTCATCTACTATTCTTGGTGCAAGGTATTTATTGTTATTCATAGACGATTTTTCTAGAAAAATGTGGGTCTACTTCTTGAACAAGAAGTCTGACTGTTTTTTTGAGTTTGTAAAATTCAATGCACAAGTCAAAAATGAAACAAGTTGGTGGATCAAAACCTTATGATCCAATAATGGGGGAGAATTCACTTCAAAGCAATTTCAAAACTATTGCGGCAAGGAAGGAATTCATCGGTAGTTGACAACTCCATACAAAACAGAATGGCGTGGTTGAAAGGCGAAATCGCACAATCATGAAGATGGCTCAATCCATGATACACAACAGAGGTGTGCCATATAAATACTGGGGAGAAGCAGTAAGCATGGCAATTTACATATTGAACAAAAGTCATTGCAAGGCTTTGGAGAACATCACTCTGGAAGAAGCCTTGTCCAACATCAAACCACAGGTAACACATTTTCGTGTTTTTGGTTCTGTTGCATATGCTCTCATTTCTAAGAAGCAAAGAAGTAAACTAGATTCTAAATATGCACGATATTTCTTTGCTGGTTATAGTACTCAATCCAAGGCATATAGACTAATAGATGTGTCTACTAACAAGATGATCATTAGTCGGGATGTTGATGTAAAAGAAATAGAATCATTTTTTGTTTGTAATCAACAAGTTGTCTCTGATAATCCAGAGGTTTCTAGCATTGTAGTTCCTCTGAAAGATGAGGAACCACATGTTATGGAGACACCTTCACAGTCTTCAGTGCAACAATCTATGGCTAACACTCCATTAGTGTATCAACGCTGTCGACTTGAGTCGACCACTTCTCCATCTGCTATTCAGCAAGAACAGGAATCCTTGGTACAGAAGAGACCCAAGTGGTATTACACCACTCTACAGGGTGTACGAGAAGGTGATCTTCCTTAATCTCATACACGGTCTCGGCAACCAGGAAAGTCAGTTGTGGATTCAACTGATGATGAAGAGCTTATGTATTTTGCTCTTGCTTTTGATCTTTTCACTATTTCAGATCCCCCACGATATTTTGATGCACAGAGCAAACCTGAGTGGGAGAAAGCGATGCAATTAGAATATGATGCCTTGATGAGAAACAATACTTGGACATTGGTGGATTTACCTCTAGGTAAGCAACCCATTGACTGCAAATGGGTGTACAAAGTCAAATGTAAGGCTGATGGTACTTTGGACAAGTACAAAGCCCTTCTTGTTGCGAAAGGATTTTCACAAGAGGGAATAGACTATGAGGAGACTTTTGCTCCTACTGCAAAAATAGTCATATTTTGGTTACTTCTTTCTATCGCATCTCAGTTTGGTTGGAAAGTGTTTCAAATGGATGTCAGAAGTGCTTTCCTTGATGGTGATCTGGATGAAGAAGTATACATGGTGCACCTTGAAGGTTTTCAGGAACCTGGTCGTGATCATTTGGTTTGCAAATTGGTGAAATCCCTCTATGGGCTTAAGCAGGCTTCTCGAGCTTGGTACATCAAAATTGATCAGCATCTACGAGATTTTGGATTCAGATGGAGTCCATCTGATCCGAGTGTCTATATCAAAAGCACTGATGATGACATTGTGATACTTTTTGTGTATGTTGATGACCTTGCCATCACAGGTAGTGGAGACACAACGATTCAGAAAGTCAAGTTAGATTTGTGCATTGCTTTTGATATGACTGATTTAGGCCACTTGCACTATTGTTTGGGTGTAGAATTCTGGCGACATGACCACTCCATTTTCATTGCTCAGGTCAAGTATGCCACTATTCTTTTGAAGAAGTTTGGAATGATGGATTGTAATTCTACTTCTACACCTATGGACGTAAGGGTAATTTTATCAGCTCATGATGATTCATCACTGGTCAATGAATCATTATATAGACAGTTGGTGGGCCACTTGATATATCTTACCACCACTCGACCAAATTTATGTTTTGTTGTTAACTACCTTTTTTGGTTTTTGTCTCAACCGAATCTAGTACACTAGACAACAACAAAACATGTTTTGCGATATGTCAAAGGAACTCTTGACTTTGGCATTCTCTATCAGAGGACAACAGATTTCAGATTGATTGGTTATACAGACTCTGATTGGGCAGGATCAGTTGATACTCAGAAATCTACCACTGGGTATATGTTTTCTTTTGGTTTAGGAGTTTTTTCATGGCAGAGCAAGCTTCAACATACCGTTGCTCTCTCTCCACTGAAGCAGAATACAAAGCAACAATCAATGCCAGTTGTGAAGCAATTTGGCTACGTCGGATTCTAGCTGATTTGCAACTTCCTTCATATACGCCTACTCCACTATTTTATGATAATCAAAGTGTATTGAAGTTAGTAAAGAATCATGTTTTTCATGCTTGCACCAAACATATTGAGATATATCATCACTACATTTGATAGTTGGTTGTTTCTAGTGACGTTTCTCTTCACTTTTGTGCTTCTACAGAGCAACTGATAGATCTAATGACTAAACCTCTTGGTTCTATTCTTTTTGTAAAGTTTCGAGACAAACTTGGAGTTGTCTCTAGTTTAGTCATTAAGAGGGGGTGTTAAATAATGTAGTAAGACTTAACTAAAATTAGTTAAGGTTTAAACCGATAACCTCCATAACTGCTATAACCATTGCTGTAACAATTTTTGGATTGCATAAATAAGATTGATGCATTGATCAAATCTTCAAGTGCTTTTCACAAACATCTCTTCATTTGCTAACAGATAAGTCCCCAATAATCTTTGTCCCTAACCCCTTTGTCTCCAGAATCGAAACCATGTCCGACTTATGAAGGTATACCAATCTCTTCAGGGTAGTCTTTTTTGTTTGGTTGCCCATCCCTCTAATGTTAAGGGACATAATGATCACGGGTTACACCTCTTTGGGGCTTGCCCTGCTCTAAGAGCCCCAAATAGTGTTATTTGCTTTCCCTGTAGAATTTCCCTTATAGCTTTGGATTGTGCTTGAGAAAATGTAGAGGTCCTACCTCTACCTGAATGAGAGCTCTCTGTCAATAACAATCTGCTTGTGCCTTCTTCGATGCTCCCATCTTCCACATCTTCCGCCGCTTGTCGAGACCCTAAGGGATACCTTGGTTGATCTAAAGAAACTAAAGATTCAGTTGATTCCATATCATATAAATCCATCTGTGACCTAACCAAAAACACTAGAACCATCATTGTTTTAATCTCTCCATCATCTACCAATATGGCCTTTACATCTTGAGATCTCCCTTTGATCCCAAAAGAAAATCCATCACCTCTTTTATATTTATGGTCTTTCTCCCCGATACATCTTTGTGTATCTCCCTTTCTGGCCTCTTAGAAATATCTGAAAAAAAACTGGTCTCCCTCAGCTCTAAACTTTTTGAAGTGTTCAACCTCTTATCGATAAGATGGGTATGTTGAGTGATGTTGGGGTCCAACAGTATCACATCTTGGGCATATGCATTCCGAGAGTGCTTCAAATCATTTAATGGCAGGTATAATGAAGACTGCATCATATTGACTTCCTCCCCTATCCCGCTTTGAAGATTAAGCCAACCAATGGTCAACTTCTCTTCCAAGAAATCTGGAACCACCCTTTCCATTGATTTTGAACCTTGGTTATCCCCCTCCAACTAATAACCAAGAGGCACTTCATTAATAATCTTGTTCTTCTCCCCAATCCTATTATCGAAAGATGACTTCCTCCATTCTTTGCATGTGAAAGGAAGAGAGCAATCAATTGCTAAATGACCATAAACATGCCATCTAGCACACCTAAAAAGAATGCCCACATAGTCTAGGGATTGTGTATGTTTCCAACTACCATATCCCAATTGTATTTCCTCTTGTAACGCCTCCTTCAGATCTAACTCAAACAGAATTCTGGCCACTGTCCTAGAAAACATCTTCAAATAACTGATATCCACCTCGAGAAAATTCCCTATGCTGTCCCCTACGGCCTTGAAGACCTCATTCCATAACTCCAAAGGCAACCCTAGAAGCTTAACCCAAACAAGTTGTGTCAAAGACCTCTCCACATGAGGATCAAAACCTGATGACCACTTCTTTAATGATAAGGGGACAGACCCCCAAAACCATATGTTTTCTGAATTTTTTTAATGTATTCTGAAGAATAAAAAATGAGTGCGAGCCATCCCCTCACAATATATGGATTACTAGAATATAATCAAGCAATGGCCTCCAATATTGAGCCAACCATTTTAATTTTTTTCCCAAGATTCTTCTCTTGAAAAAACATCACGTCAAAGCAGTGTTCACCAACTCCAAAACTTCTTGACATCCTCCCCTAGGACAAGTTTTACTTGCTTTCCCCGAAGCTTCACACACATTCTGCCTTTCCTCCTTTGAGCTGACTTGGAACAAATCAATTTTTTTTTTTCTGTAAATTTAGGAAGATCAACCTTGTTTGCGTTCATATGAAGAAAATGCCCTTGGAGGCCTCCTTTAGCACCTCCACTTTGGCCTAACCTTGTAGATGTAAACCCAGTCTGCTTAGAAAATTAGGCCTCCTCCCCTCGAATCGAAGTTTTCCAAGGAGTTTTGTGCAATCAACTGATGTCACCAGGAGCCCATGCGACCAACGATCCACATAATCCCTATAGTGCAACATTGTAAGAGTATCTTTCTGTTTTGTCTGATCCCTGCCCCCAATCACACCAAAATTTGTAGAAGCATCCCTCTTTGATCCCCAATCAATCCTTTCACACCTTCCAAAGTCAACCCCAACATTCGACTGTTGGGTGGGTACTTGTAAAAACATGTTGCCCTCCAATACTCCAGAAAGAGGAAGACCCGAAGCCTCTCTATAGTGGTTATCTACCCAGCCTTACACCACAAAAATACCCATGCCTTCATGTGGATCATCATAATAATCCACCAGCTCTTCTACCGTCTCTAGTGGCTCTATTTCTTTAAGCTCGTGACCATTGAACTATTCATCATCCATTTGATCCCGAGCTCAACTAACAACCTCTGAAATGTAGATATCGAAAATGGATGAAAACAATGAGGAACAATTCGGTCAAATAACACCTCAAGGCAAATACAAGATCGAAAAGATAATATAGATACGATGAAGAGAAGAAAAAACTGTAAGAGGACCAAGAACAATCCTAATCAGGCTAATGTGAAGGCCGATGAATACCAAATGTATGGGAGAAAATACCAATCTAATTGGTTCGAGCTGAATCCAAATTGAATATAGTGAAAAATTTAGGTACCCCAAGCCAAAATGAATAAGGATCAATGCAAGTATTGTAGGTGAGATGACAAAGATTACAGACAACGCTGGGACAAAAAACCAAACGATGGAAAAATGTTATTAAAAATTAAGATAGAAATTCAAATGTATCTAAGCATTCTATCTTGGGAAAAAGAAGCAATTTGGCAATTGGCAAAACCTTCAATAGAAGTTTGACCATGCTTCGCACCCCGTCGGACCCTGCTACTTTTGTTGCATTTGTCAGAATCCGCTACTTGTTTAGCACCCTTATGGACCCTGTCTCCTTCTAAACTCCAACAATCTTGATAAAAATGTGTTTGGAACCCTAAGAAATTTCGGGCCAAACAGAGCGAGACAACAAATCCTTGTGAGCAGTCTGCCGTTGTTGAGTGAAGCTGTGTCGAGTTGAGTTCCCACGGACTAGTTGAGCTCCGGTCTTAGGTTGCACAAGTCCCTCAATGCATCCAACATATTAATAATATATTAACATAATATACATGCATTTCCCAAAATAGGTTAAGGATGAAAAAAATGTCTCTTGCTGCTTCTATGACTCCTGTTGTTACCCTGCCTCTGGACCCTAGGGCTTTGACAACAACATTGGAGAACAATGAGGCCGCCCTTGACCCTCTGGTTCGCACTCCATCACTACATTAGTCTTGCCTCGTCAGAGCTCCTATTTTGTTGGACTCTATATTGGTTTGTTTATACATGCTTAGATCAATTTATGTTTGTTCACACTTTAATATTCTTTGCATGCTCTTTATTTACACCTCTTGATTACTGTCTAATGACACTTTTACAACCCTTAGTTTAGATACCTCATGGTTTTTGCGTAATGAAATTTTACTTTTGATTGTTTACACCTCTTGGTTATTGTCTAATGACACCTTGGATCTAGTTAGGCCTACACTTGTTATTGTTTGTGGAGATTTCCCTTTAGATCCCTTACAATCTCTTTGCTCACAACCCTTGTTTATAGGCTCAGACTGTTTTGTGAATCAACGTATTGTATCTGTGTCGGATCTAGTATATAGGACCCTTATATTGTTGATGGTTCTTGGCTTACATACAAGAGGTAAGCTGAGAATTGACACCCACAAGTTACTCGGGTAGTTTGAATTTGGAGGATTTGATTGATGGGATATTTTGATTATGAGCAAGTGGAAGATCCAAAAAGTGTCAGGTTTGCATGTACTAAGTTGCACGGACATGCATCCCTTTGGGGGGATCATGTGCATTTGGAAAGAGTAAGACTAGGCAAGGCAAAGATCAAGAGTTGGGAAGTTGAAAAAGTTTTTGACCTCATATTATCACCTAAATCTTATCAAGAAGTTGCAGAATTTGAGGCAAAAGGAGATGGCTGTTAAAATTTTACATCGAGGATTTTTATAATTTGACCATCAGAGTTGGTTAAGTAGAAAGCAATGAAGAAATGATTTCCATGTATGTGAAGGTCTTTGTCTACCAATTCAAGATGAGTTTTGATTGTTTAAGTTGCATTTCATGAGAGAAGCCTATCAATGTGCTTTGAAAGCTGAAGAGAAAACAATAGAATGGACGAGAAAGAGGCAGGGGTAGAGGACGGCAATATTTTGGGAGAGGTTAAATTTACACAAAGGAGGAAGGAGAAACTAGTTCCTTGCAGCAGAACCAAAGAGGTGGTTGTAGTTCCTATAGAGGATAAGGATATGAAATTAGAGGACACGGTGGAGGTTTTAATGTTACTTGTTTTAAATGTGGACAACTTAAGCATATAGCATATGAATGCCTTGAAGTTGATAAGGTAAATAAAAGAAGTGAGAAGAAAGTGCATGTTGCACAAGATGTAGAGGTAGAAGTGGAAGAAACTTCTCTAGTAGATCTTGAACATGGAGGGAACTTGAGGTTGCGGAGAGTGTTGCCGAAGCTTGAAAGGAAAGAGGATAAACCATGGCAGAGGAGAAGCATTTTCAGAGGGAAGTGCAAAGCTGGAGGGAAGCGTTGCAGATTGATTATAGATAGTGGTAGAAAAGATAATCTAATTTCTACTGAGATGATATAGTTGGGTTTGAACTGTGAACTTCTTCCCAACCCATATAAGGTTTCATTGTTGCAAAAAAGTCATCAAGTGATTATGTTTGAATAGTGTAAGGTATATTTTTATATTGGAAGCTATCATGATGAAGTGTTGTGTGATGTGATACTTATGGATGCTTGTCATGTCTTGTTGGGTAGACCATGGGAATATGACAGAAATGCTATGGATGATGGAAGAAAGAATATTTTTCAGATTACCAAGGATGAGAAAAAGTTGCTGCCAATGAAGAGAAAGAAAATAGCAGTAAGGTAGTGTTGCTTTCAGTAAAAAGTTCTTGAAGGATGTAAAGAAGACAAAGGTAAGCTTTGCTGTTTTTCCAAAGCCAAAACATGTAGAAGAGAAAGAGATGCCAAAGTAAGTGGCGGATTTCTTGAAAGAATATGAGGAGATAGTATCAAGTGATTTACCAGGCAGATTACTGCCAATGAGATAGATTTCTCATCATCTGGATTTGCTGCCTAGAGTAGTTTGAAAAACAAGGCTCCACATAGAATGAGTCCACCCATGAGTGAAGATTTGGATAGAGGCTTGATCATAGAAAGTTGAAGTTTGTGTGCAGTACCACTAATATTGACACCCCAAAAGGATGGAGAATGGAGCACATGTACAAATTCTAGAGCTATTAATAATATCCCTATTAAGATAGGTTTCCATTTCCAAGGATGGATAATTTGTTAGATTGCTTGAGTGGTGCAGAGTATTCCTCCAAGATTGACTTGAAGAGTGGCTGTCATCAGATAAGAGGAGGTGAATGGAAAACTGCATTTAGAACAAAATAAGGATTATATGAATGGTTGTTCATGTCATTTGGGTTAATTAATTCCCCAAGCACATTTATGAGACTGATGAATGATGCATTGAAACAATTTTTGATTAGGTTTGTTATAGTATATCTGATGACATTGATTTTTGATGCATTTAAATGAAGTTTGGAGAAGCAAGAAAAGTTGTTTATAAATTTGAAGAATTTTTCTTTTATGGAGGAGGAGCTTATATACTTAGGCTTTGTGATTTCCCAAGAATGATTGAAGATGGATTCATAAAAGTTTAGAGCAATATTGGAATGTTCTGTGAGAAATGCTATTGAGGTAAGAAGTTTTCATGGTCTAGCAAGTTTTTATAGGAAGTTCATAAGAAAGTTTAGTGGTATTTGTGCACCTTTGATTGAGTGCATGAAGAAAGGACTCTTCAAATGGACGATAGGAGATGAGAATGTTTTTGAGCTTTTGAAGAATGTCGCAAAGAAGCCTAGCATTCACTGATTTTGATAAAGTGTTCCAAGTATATTGTGATGCAAGTGGAACTGCTATTGGTGCAATATTGAGTCAAGAAGGAAGGCTAATTGCTTACTTCAATGAGAAATTGAATGAAGGCAAGCAAAAGTATTATGTATATGACTAAGACTTTTATGTCATTGTACAAGCATTGAAGAAGCAGAGACATTATTTGTTGCGCAAGGAATTCGTTTTGTATATTGATCACCAATCATTGGAGTTCATAAACAACCATACCAAGTTGAATAAAAAAGCATACAAGATGGGTAGAGTATTTGTAAAACTATTCATTTGTTGTTAAGCATAAATCTGGAAGTCAAATAAGGTGGCAGATGCATTGAGAAATAGAGTTGTATTATCGACTACTATGTTAGCAAAGATGATTGGGTTGGATGGCATGAAAGAGTTGTATGCAGTGGAACCAGATTTTGCAGAGGCATGGAAAGCTTTTAGAGAACTATCTTAGGTGATATAAGCCCTTGTGAATATTATTTCAGACATGAAGACTTTTTGTACAAGAGAAAACAATTGTTTATCCTGAGAGGACTAATGCAGTGGAACCAGATTTTGCAGAGGCATGGAAAGCTTTTAGAGAACTGTCTTAGGTGATATAAGCCCTCATGAATATTATTTCATACACGAAGGCTTTTTGTACAAGAGAAAACAATTGTTTATCCCGAGAGGACTAATGAGGGAGAACTTGATCAAAGAGTTGCATAGTGGAGGATTAGGAGGTCACTTTGGGAGAGATAAGACACAAGCATTGATAGAGGAAAGGTATTATTGGTTTGGAATGACTAAATATGTTAAGAAATTTGTGGAGAGATACAAAATTTTCCGGTTAAATGAATGAGTCAAAATAATGGATTGCAAAAACCATTGCCTACATTGGGTGGACCTTGAGAGGAGCTTACATGACAGAATAACAACTTTATTGCATAAGGTAGTATACATTACAATGCTTGGTACAAAGAGGCCCTGTCACATCAGCGCCCTTGTTCCGACATTCAACTTGCTATATATAAGACGAGAAAACCAAGGGTTGTCTACATAATTATTGATCTACCCATTCATAACTAAAGACTTAAAAATGCACTACCCAAAGCCGACAAGAGAACAATTAACAACATAGCACATTTGGCTGTCTAAACAACGATTTTATTAATTTCAACGGTCTACATTTATCCCCGCTTATAAGAGAGGTTGGAGTCCCATCCAACAGAACCCATACAAAATCAAGAAGAATAAGGTGGAGCATGGGAAGAGAAAGATGCTGGTACAACTACTACAATTAAGCATGATTTGGAAGAGGCTACCTTTTGTAACTGTTGTCAACTTGGAGTTGCACCCTGATCGAAGACGTGTTGAAATGGTTAATTCTCACTCCAGTTGAAACAATGGGATCTTCTCACGAGGGTGGGTGCCTCAATGATGAGAAGAACCTCCAGAGAAGGCTGGTTTCTGTAAGATGTATCTATGAGGATTTCAACTTCTATGCTACAAGCTACCTGGGGAAAAGGGAAGGAAGAGCTTGAAGGGAAATCTTAGCTAAAATGGTGATACACCTAATTTGCTTGATCCATTCAAATCGAGCTTTTGAGAACACTGATTCAGACAAGGAAGAGGCAAAACTTCAATTGATCAACACAAGTATTTCACGAAAATGTTCTATCTAATGATCTAAGCTTGAGGGAAATGAAAAAATAGGCATGATGAAAGGCACTAAACAACCACTAATATCCACTATAAACTTAGCAAAAGATGTTCAAACATCGAACGTGCCCTGTATAAATGACTAGCTAGCAACTAGGTACGAATCCAGATTTGACAAGGAAGAAGGAAAATCTATCACTTAGGCAAATCTATCACTTAGGCAAATCTATAACAAAAATAGACTATACCAGCTACTGAAAATTGAAAAAACACAATCCTCTTCTCATTGATTCTAAAAAAGGTTACAGCACAATCTTTGGCAGAAGTTTTCTTGCCAAAAGAGGATCATTTTTATAACGCTGAAAAACCATTAATATAGAAAATTACAAAAAGCCAAGAGATTGGCATTTGAAAATAGAGAGGGAGTAAACTCAAACCAACTCAGCATTTACAAAAGTCTATTTTGTCTTGCATGAAAATTTCTTGCGTTGACAAGTGGATGGTGGGCTCAAACATTTGACTTTGCTTATGCATGATCCGCTGAGCCACGTCTAAAATTAGAGACTAGCTCTTTGGCGTTTGAAAGTGGATGGCTGGGCTTGTTAAAACGCCTTCCTCTCTTTGCATGGAAATCCACGTTAAGAGTCAATAGATGAGCTCTACTCGGACTGTTGGAATGTTTGGAGAAGCGTGACTTTGACTAATCAAACTGTGGGTCAACTGAAACTTAGAAATTTGCCAAAAATAGCTTTTGTTCGCATGTATTTTCTCTTATTTTGGTCTGCCTGTTCGTGTCTATTTTTGGCGAGATTCTATTTTTGAATTATTTTGTCTATATTTGGTTTATATTTCCTCGGATTTCCTAGTTATTCCCTTAGGCTAATTCTTTCGGATATTCTTTTTTATCTGTGGATTTCCTTTGGTCTCGGATATTCTTCAGATATTTTGCTTTCCCTGTATATATTATCTTCGGGTTTTTTGGCTATCTCGGTTTTATATTCCTTCGGATTTCTTTCTTGCCAATTTTTCTGATTTTATTCTCTTTGGCTCTTATGTCTTGGCCCTTGGATTTACCTTTGGTTTTCTTGCGGACTTTTATTATCTCCTTGGCTTTATTATTTTTTGCCCATTTTCGTTGATTTGTTTGCATTTTTCTTGAAGAAATCCTTTGGACAAAAAGTTCGGAGGATATCTTTCCTTCTAAATTTTTTTTTTCCTTCTTTATTCCCTCGGGTTTTTTTGCTTTGACTTCTTGCAGGCTTTGTTTGGTCCATTTCCTTTGGAATTCCGTTGACCCTTGATTTATTCTTTCATTTGGACTTTTATCTTGCAGAAAAAATGTCAGTTCCTTCTCTGTGTTTTACAATTATTTTGAATGAATCCTTCGGACTCTTCACTAGCACCTACTTCGGATTCTTCATTGCTTGTTACTTATAAAAAGAGATAAGTCATTCACCCTGGGAAACCCGAAATGCACTATCTTGAGTAATTCGAGTTTCTAAACCCGAATTACTTCTACCGATAAAACTTTCATAAGCAAAGCACTTTTCAAAACCCGAATTACTTCTACTGATAAACTTTCATAAGCAAAGCACTTCTCAAAACCCGATTTGTACTGTCAAGAGTAATTCGGGTTTTCCAACCCGGATTACTTCTGCTGATAAAACTTTCATAAGCAAAGCACTTCTCAAAACCCGATTTGCACTGTCAAGAGTAATTCGGGTTTTCCAACTCGGATTACTTCTGCTGAGGGATTTCAACTGCTGATTACTCATAAAGTGAAATAAGTTGTCTCTTGTAAAACCAGAAGACTTCTCCTTCCAAAAAATCCGAAGTCTTCTGCTATGTAAAACCCGAAGTCTTGCTTGAATGCCCACCCTCTCACACTTAGGCAAAATTCTGGTATGTAGGCCAAAAAATGGCCAACATTTTTGGCAAATCGCAGGTAAGCATTCCTGCTATGCTTGAGAACTCAGACCATATAGATGCTATTTGAACTCCCAAAACAATGATAAACCTGATTTCTGACTGAAAATCTCCTTTGATCATCGCTGAAGTAACCTTTCTCCTTCAAAATAAGAAGGGAAACACACGAAAGCAGGGAAACTAACTAAAAAACAAATGTGCAAACAAGCACTTATTTGAACATAACTGAATGAAACTAATGTGCTGGAACAACACTTGGAGGAAAACAAATTAACAAAGAACCTAACTAACCATGACAAAGCGCAATCCACTTGGATCAAAAGAGAAATTCTTAAACTCAGTCACTCCAAGAGATGGTACTAGTTGCAAGGCAGGATGTTTATCAATCATAACCTTTGATAAGGCATTTTTATTGTCCACCAATTGTATTAGCATCATCTCAAATGAGTCATCAACAACAAATTAGTCACTCATTTGAACATAACTGAATGAAACTAATGCGCTGGAACAACACTTGGAGGAAAACAAATTAACAAAGAACCTAACTAACCATGACAAAGCGCAATCCACCTGGATCAAAAGAGAAATTCTTAAACTCAGTCACTCCAAGAGATGGTACTAATTGCAAGGCAGGTTGTTTATCAATCATAACCTTTGATAAGGCATTTTTATTGCCCACCAACTGTATTAGCATCATCTCAAATGAGTCATCAACAGCAAATCAATCACCAACAAAGACAAACTCATCAAGTACTCCTTGATATTTTTCGCACTGCTTGTTATCTACCACCTTGTCAAGTGACATCTCATCTATGCATTGTTCTTGAGTGGCCCCACCCTTTTTATCGACTGTTGCAAGTTCATCCAACTCTTCAAGGAGCTTTAAATAGGCAACCCAATCTATATTATGATCTTGAATAGGTGATTCTTGATCACATTTCTCATAAACATGCTTTTTAATAGCCAACATATCCATACAAAGCTCTTCAATCTCTTGTAGAGATTCAAGGTACAATTGTCAATCATCTTTTTGTTCATCATTTTGATCTATTTGAACTGAATCAACGTGAAAGCTATCTGGATCCTTCTCCATAGGAGATATTTGTAACTCATTTATGACTTCAATCTGCACCAACTCCTCTTAGAGTTCCTCTACATCAAGATCAACATTCTCATTCTTAAATATAATTGGATGCTCAACTACAACCTTAAGGGAAGTATCAATAGGAAGTTCTTCCTTAAACACATCTAAAGCATCCTCCACACATTGTGCAAGAACTTGACCTATCGCTGCAACCTCGTTCTCAATCCTCCAAAGAACAGGCTCCTCCTGAAGAAGGGAGATGGTGGGAGGGTGATGAAATTCATTTGTTTGAGAGGAAAAATGAAGCATAGGAGATTGATCATGATCAGATTTTGGAATCTTGAGGGCAATGGAATTAGCTAGGGAGTTTTGGAGAGGAGGGAAAGAAAAACTTTTAAAGACCTCTATATTCTGTTCCTTCCACTTGGCCATTACCTCATCAAAGTCTGAAACCTACTTGTCTTCCTAGACAACTTGAGCTTAAGGGATGATTGCTGAGGAAAGGGGACTATAGGAAGGTTTAGTCTCATGAATAGTCACTTGAATAGGCTCTTGACTCCAACTAGGAAGCTCCCTCGACACACAGTGGGCATGGTTAAGAACCTCATGAGAATAAGCAGTACAAGAACCCTTTGTAGACAAGTGACTTAACTCGATTTTCTGCCTATCCCAAGCCTCCATCTTCTCTAATACAAAAATACACATCTCATTTATCTCTTCTGGATCATTGGACACATTTTGGAATAGACCATTCACTTCTTCATATTGAGAGTTTGAACAAACTTTCCTCGCATATGCTAATATTTTGAGCTCTATCTCATCCATTCTTTCTTGGAGCCAAGGCTTCTCATATGACTAATATGGCTCAACATAGCTATGATAATATTCCTGATAAGGCTGATTAGGTTCATAAAAAGGCTCATAGGCATCATGATAGGGCTGGTATGATCCATCATTGGGCTGATAAGGAAACATAGCATAGGATTTCTCTTCATATACAACTATCAAAACTTATTCATGATAATGCAATACTTACATGGAAAGTGCGACTGGATTATTAGAAGCAACCACTGGAGCTTGGAATCGCCAAATACTTCTTGAAGAACGTTGCTGCAATTGCGATTTCTTTAAGACCAGCACCAAACGGGTCCCATCGGGCGTGCCAAAAATTGTTGTCAACTTGGAGTTTCACCTTGATCGAAGACGTGTTGAAATGGTTAATCCTCGCTCCAGTTGAAACAATGGGATTTTGTCACGAGGGTGGGTGCTTCAATGATGAGAAGAACCTCCAGAGAAGGCTGGTTCTTGTAAGATGTATCTATGAGGATCTCAACTTCTACGCTACAAACTGCTTGGGGAAAAGGGAAGGAAGAGCTTGAAGGGAAATCTTAGTTAAAATAGTGATACACCTAATTTGCTTGATCCACTCAAATCGAGCTTTTGAAAACACTGATTCAGACAAGGAAGAGGCAGAACTTCAACTCCAATTGATCAATACACATAAGTATTTCACGAAAAGGTTTTATCTAATGATCTAATCTTGAGGGAAATGAAAAAATAGGCCTGATGAAAGGCACTAAACATCCATTAATATCCACTATAAACTCAACAAAAGACGTTCAAACACAGAACGTGACCTGCATAAATGACCAGCTAGCAATTAGGTACGAATCTAGATTTGACAAGGAAGAAAGAAAATCTATCACTTGGGCAAATCTATAACAAAAGTACACTATACCAGTTGCTAGAAATTGAAAAAACATAGTCCTCTTCTCATTGATTCTGAAAAAAGTTACAACACAATCTTTGGCAGAAGTTTTCTTGCCAAAAGAGGGATCATTTTTACAAGACTGAAAAACCATTAATATAGAAAATTACAAAAATCCAAGAGATTGGCATTTGAAAATAGAGAGGGAGTAAACTCAAACCAACTTAGCGTTTACAAAAGTCTATTTTGTCTTGCATGAAAATTCCTTGTGTTGAAAAGTGGATGGTGGGCTCAATCGTTTGACTTTGCTTATGCATGATCGGCTGAGCCATGTCTAAAATTAGAGACTAGCTCTTTGGCGTTTGAAAGTGGATGGTTGGGCTTGTTAAAATGCCCACCTCTCCTTGCATGGAAATCCACGTTAAGAGTCAATAGATGAGCTCTACTCGGACTGCTGGAACGTTTGGAGAAGCGTGACTTTGACTAGTCAAACTGTGGGTCAACTGAAACGTATAAATTTGTCAAAAATAGCCCTTGTTCGCATGTATTTTTTCTTATGTTCGTCTGCCTGTTCGTGTCTATTTTTGGCGGGATTCTATTTTTGGATTATTTTGTTTATATTTGGTCTATTTTTTCTCGGATTTCCTAGTTATTCCCTTAGCTGAATTCTTTCGGATATTCTTTTTTATCTACGGATTTTCTTTGGTCTCGGATTTTCTTTGGATATTTTGCTTTGCCTATATATATTATCTTCGGGTTTTTTGGCTTTTTCCTTGGTCTTATATTCTTTCGGATTTCTTTCTTGCCATTTTTTTCGATTTTATTCTCTTTGGCTCTTATGTCTTGCCCCCTGGATTTACCTTTGGTTTTCTTGCGGATTTTTATTATCTCCTTGGCTTTATTATTTCTGCCCCCCTTTTCGTTGATTTGTTTGCATTTTTCTCGAAGTAATCCTTCGGACAAAAAGTCCTAAGGAATTCATTCGGACTTTTTGTCCGAAGGATATCTTTCCGTTCAAATTTTTCTTTTCCTTTATTCCCTTGGGTTTTTTCGCTTTGACTTTCTGCGGGCTTTGTTTGGTCCATTTCCTTTGGAATTCCGTTGATTCTTTCATTTGGACTTTTATCTTGCAGAAAAAATGTCAGTCTTCTTCTTTGTGTTTGACAATTATTCCAAAGGAATCCTTCGGACTCTTCACTGGGACCTACTTCGGATTCTTCATTGCTTGTTACTAATAAAAAGAGATAAGTCATTCACCCTGGGAAACCCGAAATGCACTATCTTGAGTAATTCGGGTTTCTAAACCCTAATTACTTCTATTGATAAAACTTTCATAAGCAAAGCAATTCTCAAAACCTGAATTACTTCTATTGATAAAACTTTCATAAGCAAAGCACTTCTCAAGACCTGATTTGCATGGTCAAGAGTAATTCGGGTTTTCCAACCCGGATTACTTCTGCTAATAAAACTTTCATAAGCAAAGCACTTCTCAAAACCGATTTGCACTGTCAAGAGTAATTCGGGTTTTCCGACCCGGATTACTTTTGTTGAGGGGTTCCAACTGCTGAGTACTTATAAAGTGAAATAAGTTTGTCTCTTGTAAAACCCGAAGACTTCTCCTTCCAAAAAACCCGAAGTCTTCTGCTGTGTAAAACCCGAAGTCTTGCTTGAATGCCCACCCTCTCACACTTAGGCAAAATTTTGGTATGTAGGCCAAAAAATGGCCAACAGTAACTTGAGCTGTTGCAACTCAGCTCTAAGTGGATAAACCTCCGCAATGTGTTGTTTTAAATGATGCCCCGTTACAATTTTACACTCCCATGAACACTTGACCATACACTAGACCTCTTTCAACTTGCCTTTCAATTGCTCATTGGCTTGTGCTCCAACTCAAGTTTAGCCACTCAAGCCTTTACTCGTGTCAAGCTCATACAAAACAACCTTATGAGTCTGACTCTAAGTAAGCTGAGTTTGTTGGTGTAGTTGCTTCTGAAATCTGGCATGCTGCTCCTTTATGTGACAATGCAGTTTTGTATTCTCAAGATCAACTTTGGTCTCCTCACTCTCGAGTCGATGTTGCTCACTCATAGTTGACTGAAACATCAAATATTGGTGGCATAACGTATGTTCAGTAGTATGTAATGACTCAAACACACTATGAATAGGAGGAACAATTGCGGTATAAGTCGTGGTGGGCAGCCATTGTTGGGACATCTTTAGAATTCTACGTGCAGGCCACTCGTGGTTCACAAAAAATGCGAACAAATTCCAAGTGACACTCTTCCACAATTTCTGAATACGAATTACCAGATAGCAACATCCAAGTCCTTGACCATGTTGGCAATATCAAGTAAAGGCTTTGCCATGGGTTCTATATTTTACAGAAATCGAGACAATGTCTCATCTAGGTTGGCAGTTTCTGGCTGAGGAAGTAGTGGAACGAACTCGCTATTTGTGGTTTGAGATTAACTTGGCTCAGTCTGAGGACCGGCATATGATGGAATCAAATTTGCTTCATCCCCCACGTTAATGTTCTCTTCCTAAGTGGCTACATCCGGCTCGTGCATTGATGGCGCATGTGTCTGCAAAGGGCTGATTGGAGGGACTTCCAAAGCTAGATTAATTGGTTGTACCTAGTTGGTTCAGCTACTCTTCTGTTTGTTGTGCCTCACTTGTAGAATGTAACATTCATATTGTCATGATTACGAGTTATGTGGTTGTATTGTCGGGCTTAGATAGTTTGTAATGACTCTTCTTGGTTAGGTTCGGGTGTTGATGGTTCTGCCAACCGCCAACCATATGTCATTTGTCTTATATACAGCAAGAGATGCATTAGGGAAAGGGCGCTTGTATCATGTCCTTGTATTGTGCAAATTAAATCGAGATGTATCTTTTATGAATACAAGCTGCTATTATTCAGATTACTATTATGTGTATGCTGCTATTGATGGTTAGCATCTTAGTAGACATTATCTATTCTACATCACCCCTTGTAGGTAATGGAGTAACTACAACAAACAAAATAGGGATTGCAACAAAAGAGACAGTGGTGCTGAAGAAACCACACGCTCATGGAGAGAACGGGGTAGGCTGCCAAAAGAAGTGAGAGAAGGATCCGCTAGCCTTGTTGTTAGACTGTTGTCATCCTCATCATTATTAGCAATGTTATGCTCATCCTCATTGTTACTACCTTTTATCCTTTTCACTATCATCATCCTCTAAAGTGGGCAACTCTTCAATTACAACTTGTTTCCTATTTTTAGGAGCTAGTGGGCATTTTGAAATATCATATTTAGCCTCAGCCAAAGGGATGCCCAAATGCTTCCTTCAAAACACTAATGGCCAACTCACCCTCTAGAGTAGACCTAGTATGCGTGGGATCAATAAACAACCGAATGTCATGTTGGGTCATGTAAAAACCTTTGCTTTTTAGAGAGAGGGACTCTTAAAAATCCTTGATGACAATAACTCTCCTCAACTATAGACTTTACTTCTATGCAACCAAATCATATGATTGGTCATCTAAATTGCCCTCGTGGCATCCACCAACCGATAGCGGATCACATAGAGGAGGTAATGCCATTCTTTTGAAGCCAAATATTCTCTTTAATGCCCCTATTTCCCTTGGCCCACATGCTAACTCTGCAATAGTCAAATTAGGTGTGAATAATTTTTGTACAAAGTAGTCTTTTTGGGCCCATGTAACATGTGAATTTCTTGTTGGTTGGGTACTTCAAATACCTGATTGAAATCTTCGATAATGTAAGCGAGTTTAACTTCCTTATCTACGTATTGCACAAAAGAACATGTGTTGCTCCTTTCATAACTAGAGACCATACAAACGAAAGATGGCTCCAAAGTCTGTGGCATTGAAGTGCGATATCTGCAAAAGTTAATCCATGCCAGCTCTTCGTATTGGTACTGCCACCTTCAATTAGTGAGCATCAGCGTTATTTGACCGCCACTTGTGAGATTCATTGGTAGTAAATCTATCTCAATTAAGAGTTTATGGTATAGACAACACTTTTTGTTCGGGGTTCAGTTGTGATAGCTCGCCCATTTTGTTTGTTTTCATCGCCACCTATTTGGAACTTGCACCATCTGAAGGTAGGGAGGTCTGAATCATTCTTGGAGGTGTTGTGGTGGTTTGCTTGAAAAACAATTTGGCCTTCTTGCATGGTGTCGAATGTTTCAAAGACCTTGTCCAAAGCTATATTCCATGTCTTTGGCTGTACAAAAGAGGATGTTATACATGTTGTTAGAGGCTTTTTATTATTTTGAGCTATGATTGCTCTTGCAAAATCATAATTTTCATTCATAAAAATTGTTGAAACCCTCTTGTTGCGATTTCTGAGAGGAGGGTTTTGGCACTTGGAGTTGTGATTTTTTTTCAAAACCATGTGAAAAAGGCTTTTTTCCACCTGAACTACCTTCTGATGTTAGATTGATGTCTGCAACCAATGCCTGACCTTCTCTCGTAATGCCCTATGCTTTTGGAAAGAGACGGGGAATTTTTTTCAGCAAGTTCTCATTAGATTGGGAATCAAAATGGGTAGTAGAACATGAGTCATATGATGGTATGGAGGAAGATGTAGCAACAGGAAAAGACAATGACCTGCATTCAATGGAACCATATGATTGAGGGAGAGTATAAACAAAGGAACCCTACGATCAGACTTTTAGGAGCACAAAGCATATGCCAACTTAGGTGTATGATAGGGAAATAAGAGTGTACGTATGGGAAAATTGGACGTCGTATACAAAGGAAGAAGTACTTGTATGGTTAAGAAACTATAGCATACAACTTGTCAACAACAATGTACGATGGGAAACTGTACGACATAGAAATACATAGGCAATTATATAGTGATGACTGCTTAGCAACAACAATTTGGGCATATGGTGATAGCAATGTATGTATGGCTGGCTGAATCATATGTTTTTTTGGCCGTACGTTGATTGAAGACCACTCAAAATCTTTGTGGTACAATTTAGGTCAACTAAGGTGTGGAAAGTGAGTTAAATTGTTGAAAGGGATGATTGTTGTATGGAGGAGAGTCGAATGATATTTCCTTATAGTTGGACTTCAAACCACCTTGGGTGTACATGGGAAAATTTAGATTGGAGTGCTAGCCATACAACGAGATGGAGGTGGCAATGTTTGACACAATAGGACGAGTTTGCATATTTCGGACATGTTCACAACCATTCAATGGTTCTCAAAACATCTCTTAGGTAAACAAGTATTTGGACCTCCACGTAAGTGTTTGACTTTGATTTTGTAGTTTTCTATTTAATTGTCAAGCTCTTTATTTTTTACTTTTATAGAGCACTTCATTAATAATAGTAGTACTTTTGCCTTTTTGCATGGTGGGTTCCATTATCGATAGTTCAAGTACTTTGTCTTTCATACTTAGAGGTTCAATATTAATCATACTGACATTCTTTGTCCTTGGCCAATATAATTTTAATTTCAAACTGTTTACTATGGCTTTAATGGGCATCCAATCTAAGTTTTTGAGCTTGACTACTCCGTTTTCTAGAATTTCTTGTATCTTGACGGTCTGAGATACACCTAGCTTGATTTTTTGTCTTCCATTATATTTTAAAACTATTGTTGTAGCCTTAAAATTCTTTCTTTGGAGATGTTTGTCATGCCAATACTTCCTCCTCTTTTGCATGACTTTCGTTGCCTATTGTGCTATCATCCGGCATTCATCCAATTTGTTTGATTGCATAAATCCTTCTTTCAAACTCTCTTCATCTCCATGTTTGTTTTCGATTGTGATCCTCAGACTTGGTAAAAGATATTCCATTGGACCTATTGCTTCTTGGTTGTACATTGATTGGAAGGGTGTATGGCCCGTAGTCACTCTGTAGGCTATACAATAGGCCTAAAGAATTGTAGGTAGGCATTATTTCTAGTTCGCACCTTCAATCCTGCAAAATTTTTGAACTCATAAAATCAATACTTTATTAGTGGCCTCAGCTTGGCCATTTGGTCTTTGCTAGTATGGAGTGGAGAGCGCATGGATTTTTTTGAATTCTAAAGTCATCAATTGAATAACATGGCTGATGAAGTGCCCAACTGTATCACTTGTAATGTGTCTTGGAATACCAAATTGGGTGTCTACTTGCTCATAAATAATCTTGGCCGTAATTTGCGCACTATTGTTAGATAAAGCTCTAGCCTTTGCCCATTTCATTTGATATCCGGTAGTGACCAATATATTTGCATTGATGGATCTTGGTTGTTTTTAATGCGTTGATGAAATCAAGTCCCCACACTTTTAAATAGTTCCTAAGGCTGAGATGACCACAGGGGCACAATGTCCCTTTTTAGTGGTTTCCCAATCCTTTGGCATGTTTCACATCCTAACACCCATTCCTTTGCATCTCAATGTAATGTCAGCCACCATAACCCCGCAAGCAGTACTTTCCTTGTGGCGTTGGGTCCCATGTGGCCTCCAAGCGAACCTTCTTGGACCTCTTGAAGTACACCCCCAATATCTTCCTTCATCACACATCACTACAACACATGACCGAGCCCCATGTTGGACATAAACCCATTTACTAATTGAAATGTTTTGGCCTTCAATGCCAATTGCATGTCCTTTGGAAAGGATGCAATAGATAGATAAGCAACAATATTTTCACACCATGATGGTACGACAACAATTTGAAATAAATGAGAATTCGGGAAGTCTTCATTCACATTGTTGAAAGGTTCATCCAACTTGATTCTCAAGAGCTGATTGGCTGTGACATGATTTTTTTCAGTCTGGGCAATGATCTTGAATGTGAACTCTTGTAGTAACATTAGCGGTTTGCTTACCCAACCTATGATAATATGCTTGTTCACTAGGTATAACAAGGCGTGGTGATCCACATAAATGTGAATAGGGTTTCCAACCAGTAATGTTAGATTTTTTCATACAACGTACACCATACCAAGAGACTCATGTTTCGTGGTGTTATAGGTTTTCTCTACATTAGACAATATGCAACTAGCTAAGAATGCATGGTGCTCCAACCCATGAGTTCTGTTCCCACTTGTGCCAAGGTACCACTGATGGCATAATTAGAAGCATCAACATGTACACGAAATTTGTTATGCTAGTTTGGATATGCAAGAATAGGTGAACTAATAAGGCTCCTTGTTAGTGTGTCTATGGAATAAGAAACTTGGGTTTTCTTTTTGAAGCGTTAGTAATATTTGACACGCCCCAAAAATGATTTTCTCCCCGCAAAGTCTGCGGGTGCTTCCATTTCCACCACGACCCGTATCTTATCAGGGTCTGTCTTTAGTTCAAATGCGTGCACAATATGGCCCATAATTTTAGCTTGTGGCACCATGAACCTGCATATCTTCATGTTCAATGCCAACTTTGTTGCAAGAAAACGTTGCATGCACTTTGTAAGGGCTTGTAGGTGAGACACTTGGTTGCTGTAAATGAACCAATCATCTAGGAAGGCTTTAAATTGCCTATAGACATCATATCAAAAATATGTAGGATAATCTTTAGGAAGGTAGTTGGTATGTTACAAAGTCCGAACAACATCCAATCATTTGCATAAACTCCATATTCCACTATAAAAGTGGTCTTTATCTTGTCTTCTTTGGCAATGTTAATCTGATTATATCTAGAAAAGCCATCCATAAAAGAATAAATTTGATTACCAGCTACCTTTTCAAGTATGGAGTTTGCAAATGGAATAGGAAATGGGTCCACTTCGTTCATACTTTTGAAGGCAATGCGAATTTTGATTTGTCCCAATTCTTTCTTCAAATTGATTACCATGAGGGACATCCATTCACTTATTTCCACTTAAAAAGATGATTCATGCTTCGAGCATCTTGTCAATTTCTTTCTAGACAATAGCGGCATAATTTTTGTTCCTTCAATATGCTTTCCTTTGCATAGGTTGGGCTCCTGGTATGAGAAGAATTCTCTCACACAATTATGGTGGCACTCCCTTAAGTCTTTGTATGTCCTAGCAAAAACATCTTTATAATTCATGAAGATCTTGAATGTTGCGACCTTCAATATAAGATCCAAATCATCACGGACCATGATCATTTGGGGGTTTCCTTTTCACCCCAGATTCATCCTTGATAGTGGTGGATTATTTATACTTCACATCTGCTACACTCTCAAACTGGTGAGTAGGCTTCTCATCCATCTTTGCATCACCAACTTTATATTCTATGAACTTCGGTGGCTAAGCAGGTTGTCATCTCGGCATAACTTGGCATCACCAATTTCAGTTTTTGAACATATCTTTCCATGCCTTTTCCTTCATTGATCTCCCTAATCTCAATAAAATTGCAGCTAGGCTGGAAAACGTAATAGTATTCCATTTGCCATGGAAAAGATCATCGAGGGAATTTGACTCATCTTTCGAGCATGATTGTATCTACAAGAATCCTTCATTGTTTAACTTCATGGTACCTTGGTTTCCATCTACTGAGCATTCTTCTTTAGATTACAAGTTGAACGAGTTTGATGAGGTTGATTCCTCCCCTACTGCTTGACTCTTCAATGGAGAGTAAGTTTTTCTTCTAGTTGTGGTCTACTTTGGTTGCTATCAACCAACTACAACCCAACAATGCATCATGGGCTTTCTTTTGCAATGATATTACTACAAAACTCAATAAAAAGGGTTGGCTTCCAATAAACGTCTTTTGTGCCATAAGTTCTCCCAACACCTTTATACCATATTGGTCGGTTCCCACCAATTAGAAAGATCAACGACCAAATAGTTGGCTTCCTAAGACTCTTTTAGGTATCCTCTTGAAGAACATTCACTCTAGAATTGCCATCCACAATAATGTTGGTTAAATTTCTCCCAAGTATCTCCATTTGTACAATTGCTAGCCATCATGGTAGATTCATTGTCAAGAGCATGGGGTTGATCATTTGGTCACTTGATAATGGGAGCTTGGCTATAGGTTTATTGTATTTCCTCTTTCCATTGTCCTTGTTTACACCATTAGACACTAGGTGTGTTGTTGCTTGTTCCATGTCATGGCCATTTTCAAGTACGGTAATAGTTATGTCATTCTCCTTAGCCATCTTTATTGGTACAGTTGTTTTCAAGACTTGTCTTGAATTGCTCTGTCTAATTCAAGTCGATTGGCTATGACCGTACTTGTGCCCTCATGGGATTGTCTTTGTTCTTTAATCATGGCCTTCTTGACTTCCTCTCTAGCCCCAACAAGTCTTTTCTTCTCTGTTCTTGGGTCACGTTATATGACTTTATTTGCTTGTGCGCAAGTGAGTGCCATTACTCTTTCCTCCTTGACTACATCAATGATGTTGACATTCGCTTGCTTTGGACAGTTGGCATCATTGTGATCCCCGAGCCCACAACATCTACATAGAAGCCCCATATTATTTTGATTTTTGGGTCAGTTTCTTGCGAAATGTCTCCACTCATTACACTTCTAGAATCACACAATTGACTATCATTGGGAGTCATACTGAATCCGGTTGCCACCTCCACTAATATTATTTTGGTGTCTATTATTATTTTTTTGATTACAATAACTGCGTAGAGACATGTTATTTTTATGGGGTTTATTCAGGGTAGTTGATGGTGTTGATGGCTCCCCTTGTGTGAAGAGTACTTGGGCACTTTTGTTCCTTATATCATATGGATGATCCTTGATCGAATGTCTTGTAACTTGGCCAATTTTAAAAAACATCTTTGGACAGTTAGCCTTTGTGTGACCTATTTTACAAGATCCTTTCCTTTTTGGTGTCTTCCTTTAACTCCATTTGGAGCATGTCTCCCCTAAGAGCTTGCACCAATCTTGGTTCATTGCTATCATTGGCGTCTGATTCATCATCTTTGCTCTTTCTTGAGCGCGAGGATGCCTTGTTTACACTTTCAATGTCCATCGCTCTAGTATATGCATTTTCATAAGGTGAAGATGGAACTGCATTTTTCTTCCTTCGCAACGAAAGTACAAGTCCCTTAATGAATCATTATTTCTTCAATTTATCGGCAAGTTCTTTCTCGAACTTGCTCAACAATTCTTTGAGTCTTTTGTTGTAGGCTCATACATTCCCATGTTTCATTTGCTAGATGTTGTAGATCTCTGTAACAATTTCATTGTCGTCTTTGAGGAGCTTGAATTCTTTTTCAAATGCCTTCCACAATTTGTCCCACGTGGACTTGTGAGTTGTCGATGCGTTGATGGACCAATCAATAGCCACCCCTTTGAGTGTGGCTAAGAAAGACTGCAACCAATGATGTTCGTCTATCTACCCACACAGTTTAGATGGTGATACAAGTTCTACAATGCCGCATGTACACATCCAATTCCTAACACCATTGTGTTGAAATTGTCAATCTTACTTGAAATTTGTGAAAACGCACAAATTAGGCCAAAATCACTTAAACGCGCAAAATGGTTTCAGCTTGTCGTATACAAGTGCCGATTCAAGCTAATGCATTTCTAAATGGGGCAATGCATTTTATGTGATTATTAACTTTTTTCAAATCATTTCGAGTCAAAATGACGAAAACGCATTTTGGTGTTCAGATCACTCTTTTCTTCTAATTTGGAAACACACAACACGTGCATGTGTTATTTTGTGTCGACAACGTCCTAAATGGATTATTGATCCGTATGCAACTAACATCGCCTTCTAATTCCTTTCCAGTCAAATTACGACCCAGTAATATAACATTTTGACTAGTTTGATTAATAGTGTGCAACCAATTTCCAAAGAATTGCATAAAACTTGATTAACCTCACTTAGGCAAATTAATCCAAATCAAGGGCTTACGTGAAAAATTTATGGAAGTTATTGAATATCTTTTAGTTGGAAATTGATTTCTAATATCTGCATCATCAAATGACATCATTTGTGGGGTGGCATTCATAAGCCATAAATGCAACAAATATCAGAATTAAGG
Organism: Torreya grandis; assembly: GCA_037957365.1. Classification (NCBI taxonomy): domain Eukaryota; kingdom Viridiplantae; phylum Streptophyta; class Pinopsida; order Cupressales; family Taxaceae; genus Torreya; species Torreya grandis. The sequence continues at coordinate 3,082,412 of JARHVA010000896.1, forward strand.
CCTCCCATGCCTCTTTAATGCCCTTTCTTTCCAAATATTTATGAGGGTATATATAGATTAATTATGCAAAATTGGATTAATTCATGACTATACATTTTGATCTCAAGATGGACGATCACGGTTGATTCTGATCAAATTCAAAAATCTATAAATAGGAGGGCCAAGACCACAATTTTCAAGCTTTATTTGTGTAAATTTATTATGCAGAACTCTCTCCACAAACCATTTTGTGTGTAATGTTTATTATGCTTAATTTGCAATATTATAGCTTCAAGATAGGCATAACTTTGATTTCATATCATGAGCCTAGTTTCATTGGTGAACAAGAGATGATGGAGGAGCTTTGCGTTGCATCATTAACGAAGACTTGAGTACCAAATCAAGGGAAAAATCACGTTTTGAGTTGTATTTGGATGGTGGGATGCTCTTGGGAAGCTATTGTGTATGCTTTCTTTCATTAGCTCTTAATTGTCATTTGCCAAACCCCGCCGAAGGAGTTGGCTTTAGCTAGTTATGTTCTTTATGCATTTTTCTTGAGTTTTCATGATTAATGCTTGATCTATCTTTGGATTCCATTTCTACATCTTGGCATACCCGGTGGGACCACGCAACCCATTTATGCAAGGAGACCAACTTGGCAATCTTAGATTTCCTAAAAAGTCATTAAAAATCCTTAAAAATCAATTTTAGCATCATGTTTTTTGTGTTTTTGATGTCTTATGTTGACACAGTTTACACAATGATTGATATCGATTCTCTGTAACTGATATCAGTTCTGTGTAACCGATATCGATTGTGTAACCAACATCGATTATGTGTAACTGGCATCGGTCCTGTTGTAGGACATAACATGACAGGAAATTTGGATTTTTGGGCTTTATTGAAAATTGCAAGTTGAATATTTTGGGTTGTTAACTCTTTGTCTAAACATTATTTGCATGATCCAGAGCTTTGCTGGAGATTTTATACTAACCTTGGGCTAACAATTTTTTTTTGTTGAAACGTTTTTTGCCTAAGGGTTCATAGGTAACCGGCATCGGTTTTTATTGACTGGCATCGGTTTGTTTATGACCGTTCTCAGTTTTGTTGTAACCGCATCGATCACTGTTGATTGATGTCAGTGTCTGTGTAAAAAAAATAGAGAACCCAAGAGCAAGTTTTCAAAACTTGATTGTTTCATTAATAATTGTGCTTTAAAACAGAAGGAAACCCTCTAACATTTGCAGGACACAAACGTGGAAAAGTGACAAATTTGAGCATGATTAAGTCTTGAACTTCCCCTTTGGTGTTTATAAGGAACCTAGATGTTTTTAAGTTTTTTTGTGAAAGTTTTTCAAAGTTTGCAATCAAGGCCAAGGGGCCAATAATTTCACAAAACACTTCACTTTTGGTGCATAAAATTTACACTCACTTAAATTGTAAGTTTTCAAAAGTGTGTTGTTTTATGCAAGATCATCTATTAGGTGTTTATTTTTTGTGCAAAACGAACAGTGCGTGTATGCTCTCCCCTCGTCTCCTTTAGGGAACTTGGGTGACCAAAAACGCCTTTTCCTTGCAATTGTGCTTTTGTCTGAGGCGTGAAAAGAATGTTGTCAAGGCTCTCAAAGCCCGTATGGTTTGGGTGATCTAAACGCAACTTCTAAAGTCTTCACTTAGTTTTATGTTATGCAACTGGGCTTGTGAAGGGGAGTTCATAGCTTCTTCACGAGTTCTTTAGGGAAGATTTGACCTGCGGTTTCATCTTCCGGCATTGTTTCAACCTTGCTCCACGACGGGGTATATAAATCAGGACATGTATACTGCGAGAGCCAGGGGTTGAGCGGCTAACCTCTCATTTCATAACGAAAATCTGAGTTAGGTTTGGTTAACCAAGGGATTCCACTAAACAGTACACGGATGGAATCGCTATGCAAAGGGATAGACCCTTGCATAGTAAGTTAATCAGCATGAACTCAATTGATGTGAGACATCTCTAGTGTTAATCATACTTGGGACCATCTAGATGGTCGAAAATTTAAGTTTTAAAAAAACCCCATTTGCCGCGGACATATTGTTGATGCAAGGTGAGTAGCCCGAAGGTCCATGTTGTCGTACAATCTCTTGGGAGAAGGGGGGTGTAAAAACCTTATTGCTTCATGTGCTTTTATTTTTGGATTAACACTTAAAATCCTCTCAAAAGCACATATATAGACGGATTTCAACAATACGAAACAACCTTGTCAGTTTAAGGCTTAGGACGTTATACCTAGTTGTATTTGCCGTTTCCTTTACTTGCTTGGTCATTGTTTGAGTCTAAAAACTTGTTTGTAAACAAAAATGTCAACAAAACACATTTGTTGTCCACCATTTTATTTGAACAAGGAGGCATTGTGCTGACCAAATCAAAATCATCTTTTGCCTTGTTCAAATCCTCATTTGAAACATTGTGTTTGTCTTATCTAAACAACGTTGTTATGTTGGCCATTTGAGTCTAAACCATTTTCCAAAAATCTTTAAGTCTTTCACTTTTTAATTCAAATTTAGAATCTCACCTTTCTAAGTTTTGGGCCAAGGTGTTAATTGGTTTACCATTTGCATTTAGTTCGAGTTAACTTGGGTAGAATTTCCCGTTTGGGTTGAAGGCCGTTTATAGACTCATCATCATTTGATCATTGTGAACTTAGGTTATCTTGTGTGTCGCTTACGCTCTAAGTTCTAGAACACATTTTATTCTACTTCCAATTACCATGTGGTGGTGTTGTGCTGCCCGTTTGGTTTTAGTTTTATACTTTGGAATTCTTGCATGTTTTCACATCTTGAGTTTCTTAGTTCGCATTGTTACTTTTCTACTCTGAAGGACTTTCTTCTAATTTTCTAGTAGCAACTCATCAAAGTTGAACTAGCTTTTACGGCATTGACATTTCTTTAAACCTACATTTGGTGTACTAGTTTACACTATGTGTTTCTTGAGTTATCATACCCTTTTCTAATTTAACGATTTCAACCCACCAAAATTGAGTAAATTCGTGAACCATTTCTTCTAATTGTGTGGTACTACGCCACCTTCTCTTTTACCTTGGCACTTGTTTGGAAAAAAGCAAAGCACACTTTATTAACGTTTGCAAAACATTTTCCAAATCTTAGCAAACGTAGAGAACTTCTAGACATGACGCAAAGGTACACTTGTAGTGGGGTCTCTTATGGCTCTACCTATGAGGAAGAGCACTTTTTAGATGGACAAGACAATTGTGTGGTATTTGAGGACATTCCCATGACTATAGGATTTGAGGAAGATTACTTTGAATATCAACCCCTAGAGGACAAAGACGAAACACTCCTAAGGTTGATTGAATTAGGCGCTAGATTGCCATCAGACTTTCCTATGGAACAATTGCATACCTTGGTTAAGGTAGACGAACAATGGGAACAATCCGTTGCTCACATGGCAAAAACAAACATTGCATCTTCTAGCAAAGGAAAGGAAGTGCTCTTAGAGTCAACACATAACGATCAAGATCTTGTCACCAAGATCAAAAAGATAAGTCAACGATGTGTAGACCAACTTATCACAGACTTGACTGACTCTTTAGTTGATACTTCTATACACAATGATGCTTCCAAGGAGCAAAGAAATGTGGTAGAACCAACGCAAAACACTTTAGTTGAGAACACGCCTACGATGGATCAAGATGTCTCAATTGAACAACCTAAGTCCCAAGAGGTTCTGCGACATGCTTTGCTAGACACAGAGCATACTTTTTTTAATCATCAAGAATCTCTTGTTTCTTCACAAAATCAAGAACCAAAACATTCAGTACGTATCGAGGAGATTGTTCAAAACAATTTGGCTAGTTCGTCTCAACCAACACGTACTTTGGTGAATAGACCACACACTCTCCAAAATCAACATAAAACTTATAATTCAAGGTGACCGACTTTAGGGAATGTTAATCAACCCAGGAATCAATGGCTCACTTGACTCAAAGAGCAAATTAAAACAAGGTTGTGGATCGTAGGGTGTATATCCCTAACAAATCCACGCAACAGGGGCACATACCACCCCAACAAAATTATATTCCACCTACCAATGCACCAAACATGCAAGAGTGGAATTCGATGAAAGAAATTGTGTCATGATTGGAGATATGAAACAAAATTAAGAAATACAAATTTGACGAGATATGTCCATATCTGTTTGATTTAAGCATCCTCCAAGTCCCATTTCTGCCTCATTTTGAGGCACCCAAATTTGACAAATACAAAAGAAAAGGTGACCCTTATGATCACATTCAGGCATTTTTTGTGTTATGCCAAGAGGTAGCTTATAGTAGCATTTATTTGCTTCGTTTGTTTTTGCGAAGTTTAGTGGGACAAGCCTTAGATTGGCTTCTTAAGTTACTGAAGGGATCAGTTGCAGATTGAAACGACCTATCTAAAAAAATTGTCAACCACTTTTCTTATAATATTGAACATGAATTGATTGTTGTTGACTTGTGCAAAGCCAAACAAAGAGATGGAGAAAGCTTCGTAGCATATCTACAATGATGGAGAGCATTAGCTGGTCGCTTTCAACATAATTTGCTAGACAAATAGTTGGCCGACATATTTGCACAGAATCTACACCCTGAGGTCGTGCACAATCTACAACTTGCTTGCACAAACACGTTTGAAGAAATTATAGACAAGGGTGTGCAGATTGAGAAGGCGTTTATTAGCAAAGGCCTTGTCAAGATTTATTCGCAGGGTCAAATGTCAAATCAGACCCAATCTCCTAGTCAAACAGTTGCAACAGAGAAACCCAAGGGGTTCAATAAGAACAAGAACATGGTTGGAAATTGAATAATTGAATCAAGACATGTACAAATGGTGCAGGCTCCGCCAGCTCCAAATGTGCAATTAGCTCCACCTAATCCATCAAACACTTTGCAAAGAGTCCCTCCATGAAGGGTATTCAATAACACCTTCAGAGTCTTCAACAAACTAGGAGAGCCTGTCGAAGAAGTGTTCCAAAAGCTCGTAGCAGCCAATTTGATTGTATGGCCTATACCAAGGCCATTTCCTGAAGATCAACCCAAGTCGGATTGGTATCGGGCAAATGAATTTTGCAACTTCCATTGTGTTGTTGGTCACGGTGCTTATCGTTGCGTCCAATTACGACACCTTATTGAAGATTTGATTGAGAGCGGTGAAGTTGGGATCAAACTTGTTCCACAATACGCTAATCAGGATATGAGAATCTACAAAGATCCATTTCCATGACATAATCAACAACCGTCAAGGAACAATCAGAACCAATGACATAATCAAGGGCAAAATCAGAATCAAGGTCAAAATCGTAATCAACATGATCATAATCAAGATCATAATACCCATGCTAATAACCTGGGTTACAACAACATACCTTATGACTACAACAATATCGTGGGACGCATTTTTGCAAACCACATTGCCACAGTCACTATTAAAACCCGTGAACCGTCCTGTACTCCTCGTAGTACTGGACCCATTGTTATAGTAGGGTCAACACCCTCTCCCTCAAGTAATGCTGTGTCGAGTTCACGCGATTCTGTTGCGTCTCCATTTGCACGGGTTACCATTTTTGGACCACATCCTTCCTCTAATTATAATAGCTCATTGTTGACTTGAAATTGCTCCAATGCAACTAGACGCCTGCGAGCCACCCTCCAAGGCCCTTTGCCTTCGTCTTCTAATTATAATGGCTCCTTGCCACCTCTAGATTGTGCAATCGCAACCAGACGCTCGCGAGTTACTTGTCAGGGCCCTTTGCCCTCTTCTTCCAACACTGAACCCAACGTGAACATTGTGCCTTTGGATCCAAAGACAAACACTGTGGTAGCCAAAGCTAAACCGCCTCATCCTACTATTGAAAATCCTTATAGTCTATCAGACCAACTGAGTAAAACCCCTGTGCAAATTTCTATTTTAGACCTTTTGCATACGTTTGAAGTCGATAGAACTATTTTTAATGACCTTTTACAACAATCCATTGTTCCCCAAGATATTAATCATGAACAACTCCAAACATTAGTAGGACATATGTCTTCATTTTGACAGGTCACATTTGATCAAAAAGATATGTCCACTCTTGGTCTGAGCCATAATAACCCCTTGTATATAGAGGTAGTCATTGAAAACCATAAGATCAAGCAGGGTCTTATAGACAATGGTTCGGGGTTGAACATAGTGTCCCTCAAATTGGTACAGAGATTGGGCTACACTACGAAGGACATTCAGCCAGAGATGATCACCATAAAGGCTTACGACAACATCAAGAGGGAATCTTCTAGTACAATTTGTTTGCCAATCCTTGTTGGGTTTGTGTCCCATCACACTTTGTTACATATTGTGGATATTGAGTTGCCTTATAACATATTTCTTTGTTGTCTTTGGATCCATGAAGTATAGGCTGTTCCATCCACGCTGATCAGTGCCTTAAGTTTCTCCACGAGGGGATCGAGGTCACTATTCCTATCGATCTACAGCGTTATCAATATTGCAAACATCTAGAGGTTGAGTTATGCAATTATAACTATTGCCCTGATTCTGAATTCGTTACAAAGAAGAACAAGGAAATAGTTTTACATCCACTAAAATCCAATTATATCAACCTTAGTGACCTTGATTCCACTTCCGCTGATCCATTTCCTGCAACTCTTTCAAAACAGGTTGTTATAGAAGATGTGGGCATTTCCACATATCGTCTTAAGGACGTCTTCCATGTTGCAAAGTTGTCGAAGTCTCCTAAATCATTTGGTAAACCCAAACCTTCCAAAAGCCCTAATAGACCCAACTTGATCTGGCAATAGAGGAAAGAAACAAAGAAACCACCGATGGTATTTGTCCCTGTCACTTTGCCAAAATAGGATCAAGAGGCGTTCACTAAAGGAGACTGGTTATATTCTGACGACATTGTTGATTGTTTTCAAAATCCAAAATATCCTATTCCTAATCGGATCATGGACAATTTTGATTATACAGGAAAAGGCTTTGGCTCATGAGTGCAAGGAATCCTGGAACCTTTATTAGTTGGTATATCTAATTTGAATCACGGTCTCGGATTTATACCGCTTGGGGGTGACCTCATGACTTTTGATAGTGATTCTTTTGAATTGACTAGCGATGAGACTCCTGGCAGTGATGTAGCATCCCATTATAGTCTTTTTGATGAGCTTGCGGACTCGGATTTATTTGATTGAAACACCATTATGACTTTAACACCTCATTGTTCCCTATACCTTCGCCATCCTGAACTCATTGATTGGGACCAACAAAATTCGGTCATACACCTTGATGAATTCTAGAATGAAGAATCAATTGCAGAGTATATGGGCCTCAGCAATGGATTGCCCATTAGCAATCATAAACAAGGCTTTGATTTTTCTTTGGATCCTTCTGCCTACTTTGGAGAGCAGATGAACTTTCTTGGTCATAAATAACATAAAACATTGAGATCTTTGGATTAAAACCTCTTTGAGGCATTTGTTGGTCAGGGAAAAAGTAAACAGAAAGACAAGCCCTTGAGTGAAACCCTGTTTTAGGCACTCTTGGATGGGAAAGTTTGCTCATTCCTAAAGGACGCACAATGTCCATCAAGTCCTAGCTCTATATCTAGTATTAGCATCACAACAGAACAAGTCTTTGAGCGTCTCGCTCTTGACTTTCCTGAGATTTTTGCTAGTTGGCCATTACCTTATTTGGCGGATTCAGATTTGTTACATTATCTAGAGCTCTGGGAGGAACACCAAGAAACTATAGCAGAACAAGATGATCATGATCGCACGTTGCCTACTATTCTTGAAGATGGTTCTACACTCCTTGTAGAAAACACTGTTGAAGTGAACCTAGGAACATATGAGGATCCCAAAATTGTTTACCTTGGAGCTTCCCTTACTGAAGCAGAGCATGAACACATTATATCCATTTTGATGGATTTTATTGATATTTTTGCATGGGCATATTCAGACATGCCAGGCTTAGATCCAGACTTGGTTGTGTATCAACTTGTTGTCCATCCAGATGCCAAACCAGTCAAACAAAAATTGAGAAAGATGCATCCACAGATTGCTCTTTAGGTAAAAGCAGAATTGGAGAAGTTATTAGGAGCAGTTTTCATTAGACCACTAGACTATTTCGAATGGATATCAAGCATAGTTCCATTTAGTACAAAGCCACAAGATATACGTCTTTGTACTGATTTCAAATATATCAACAAAGCGTGCCTCGAAGATGATTTTCCTTTGCTTAACATTGACATGATTGTCGATTCTACTGCTGGGTACGGATGTTGTCCCTTATGTACGGATTTTCTGGATACAATCAAATAAGATAGCTCAAGAAGACCAACACAAGAAGACTAGCACAAGACTATGTTCACCACTCCATGGAGAACATTTTGTTATCAAGTCATGCCATTTGGCTTAAAGAACGTTGGAGCCACTTATCAGCGTGCTATGACTGTCATCTTCCATGACATGATACACGATATTGTTGAGGACTATGTTGATGACATCCTAGCTAAATCAAGAACACACGCCGAACATCTTGACATTCTACAGAGAATCTTTGAGAGACTTTGTGAGTATAAAGTCCATTTGAATCCTAAGAAGTGTGTCTTTGGCATCACTTCAGGAAAATTGCTAGGTTTTATTGTATCGCAAAGAGGGATCGAAGTCAACCATTCATTTCTAATATCATCGTCCAGATTGTTCCTTTTTGGCCACTCTTTTTGGAAAGGCTTTTTATCCTTCTTTGGTGGAAATGCTTTGGGTTGGAATTTGTTTTTAGGGGCCGAGCTCTCCATGTTTCTATGCCTCTTAATGGCATCTTGTAAGGTACTCGGATCAAATGCTTTGACCCATCTTCGAAGTGGTTCTTCCAACCCTTCCAAAAATAGAACAATCAACCTGTGGTCAAAAACATTAGTGACCATAACTGAAAGTTTTTAAAATTCAGATACATAGGAGTCACTCGATCGCCCCTGTTTCAACTGTGCCAATTCTCTGAAGTGCAACTCCGGATCCTTTTTATCAAACCTGTCAATCAATCTCTGCGTGAAGTTCGCATAAGAAGTGATACTATCATGTCCCAAAGTCACCAAACTATGGTACCACCACTCATGAGCCTCCTCATCCAAGTGAAGTGTGGCATACTTAATGGCTTCTATCTCTAACATGAGGTTAAGCTGAAAATATGTGTCTAATTTCTGCACCCATGAACATGCAATACACTTGTTGGAACCATCATAACTGGGAATGGACAACTTGTCCACTCTACGTTGCAACTCCTAGTCAAGTCTTTGGCCCCTATCTCCTTTGGGCCTATTCCTGTACTTCATTTGACAAAACTCTACTAAGGACATGGCTGCATGAAATTCATCACCTAATGATTGGTATTCCCTCAAATAATTTGCAAAACTTTATCCATCTCCCTGCTGTCCCGCTTGTTCTCTTGGCTATGCCTCTAAGAAATCAGGCATTATAGGTCGATGTGTTGTTCTACTAGCTGCCCTGGAGTTGTTGTTGGCGGGGATATTAGTGTTACTCGCCTCTCCATGGTTGCCATTGTTTCCATTGGCGTCATTATTACATGCATTGTTCTAGTTGGCACTATTGTTTTGCATTATCTGAGTGATCAATTGAACCAACTGCTGCTGTCCTCTAGCCAAGTCATTTAAAATTTGCATAGTGCTAAAATGTTGTTGGTCATCCCTATCACCCATGTTCCCAACAACTCTATCAGCAAACACATCTACAATAGGTTTTCTTCTTCAATCTCCTACTGATTGGGCGGATTGTTTGCCCTTCTCCTAAAATAATACCTCCATGAACCCTTTGGCTGCATAATATATTTCTGCTGATAAAAAGTGACTTAAATCCCCATTGGCTGGTAGGATACTAGGCTTTGATACCGCTGTAAGAACCCTTCCAAGATTCTATCCAAATATTTCACAAATTTATGATTTCTATAGTGCAGGCATTTCGTCAAACACTTTGCTTTCTTGTCAAAATCAGTGATATTTTTAGTGTGGCTGTTTAGATTGGTTTATTGGCAGTTTTGGTTATATAAATCATGCATAAAGACATTTATAAACTCATGGGAAAATAGTGGCAATATATCAAACAATTTGTAGTATAAGATACTGAAGAAATCTAAAAGTTAACTTTCCCAACTTCTTGTTTACACTGTTATGGTAGAAGTGAAATATATTCTAATAATGAGAATTTTTACATACCACAAGAGGACCAACATCAAATATGATTAGCATCCAAGAGTTGGTGCTTCATGCTAAGATATTGTAAATGTTAATCCACGAACCTCCAAATACAAGCTGCTCTCTTCACAAGAAAACCCACGACTTCCCCTTTACTCACGTCCTCACCATACAAGGAGCAGTCCCACTTCTAATACATATGCACTACCACAAACGACCAATGATTCCTCTCATGTATGCTACCGTTAAGGTAGCAATCTGCAAAAATAAATAAGGCTCCCAAAAATGGTGCTAAACCAAGACTAGCGTTAGGGTTTAAGGCCCAAACTCTCCATAATATAAGCAACAACACATCACAAATATCTCCACGATAATCACATAAATTTTTAGTTGGATACAAATCTCACAAATTCATGAATAAGATCTTCCTGCACAAATCCTCACCTGTAGAATGATAAATCTTTCCACTCCAAATCCCTTCAAATCTGAACCAAGTGCACCTGTGAATCCTGTATGAATCCATTTGCAAATCAGCTAGGGTAGATGTCTCATCACCGAAACCAATTCCCTTGGGGTTTTCATCCTAGGGTTTGCTCTTACAGAAAGCTTCAAGTGTTCACAAGAAAATAGAATCAAACATTCCTTCAAAATGAGCTCAACTCCTCCTATTAAAGACACATTTAGGGCGACAAAAGGAAATAAAATAATAATTTCACTTTTCCTTTAATTTCCTCACATAAAAATAATCTTTTTAATTGCTCAATTTATGTCTCCCTTGTTTAGCATCTATTTTTATGTGAACATCAAATAATATTTTCTCTCACCTTTTCAATGAGCTATTACACTTAAATTATCTTTTTAATATTCCCAACTTTAAATAACTTAAGCGAATAATTAATTAAATGACTTAAATAATTCACGCAATTTATAGAAAATCCCAAAATGATGCAAATTGCAAATTTGACCATACCAACATGATCTTGAAGGTTTGGGATGATGATTGATGCCAACTGGGTGACTTAATATAAATAGACGTGCTCTTAAGAAGTTTGGAGAACACCCTAGAAGTCTGAAAACACTTCTGAAAGTGTCAAAGCGATCCTTAACGCCAACTGAGCTCAATGCCACAAATAAAAACCTAGAAATGCTGAACCTGCATCCTCCAAGAAGTTTGAAGTTCTCCCCAACACACCTAGAACCTTACGGGAAAACTCAGAAACTAGTCAAAAGCTCACAGATCAATATTGCTAAAAATGGGGACATCACAAACATAGTTGCTCATCTATGTTGTTTGGAAATGGAAATGGAAACAGAAATGTTTCAAAAACGCGAAAATGCCAATTTTCAAAAACTTTGATTTGGAAACACCATGGAAATGTCTGTGCTACACACACACACACACACACACACACACACACACACTCTTTTTGTCTATAAAGGATAAAACACTTAAAAATATAAAGTATTCATTCATTCATTACTTTAAAGACAAAATGTACATTCAAATCTAGAATAAATCATCTAGATTGCGCTCAAATTCATGAATGCCACTCCCTCTATTTTTCAACTTTATCATTTATTGACACTTTCTCTCGTAGGGCTTGCCGGTGCATTGAATCTCCCAGAGCATATGCCTTAAGGGGTGCACAAGAAATGGGGGGATTGGCTTGTGGTACTTTGTGAGAGATGTTCTCATGCTATTCTATCATACCTACATCCCTTCATGCAACCTTTGTACCTCCTATGATGTCTCCTTGAAATCTTGAAACCCTGAAATATGGCTAAGTCGGAAACCCTGAAATATGGCTAAGTCTGAAACCTTGGAATTTGAGTAAATCTGAAATATGACAGTATCTTCCAAAACCTAGAATTTGCATTATAGCTCCTAGAGGTCTGAAACAACTCTCAAACACCTTGAAAGTATATATATAATATACCTTAAAGTATAAGAAACTAGATGTCTCTATCTAAATGTAAACTTATACTTTAAGTTATATTTTATATATGTACTGTTTGGTTCGGGCTGATTTTACTTTTAATTTTTTTTTTTTGTTGACTTAGACTATTTTTTATGCCAAAATCCCTTGGAAACACCTGGAAATGTCCTAGACGTTTCCCAACGTTTCTTGGGTGTTTCCGGTACGTTTCTAGGGCATTTTCGTACTGGAAACATTTTCGGACAGGAAGTGTGGGGGGGGGAGGGGGGATTTTTTCTGCAACACCTTTTTCCATATTGTATAAGTCCTTGTTACTCATTGTTTTTGCATGGACATAGTAAGGAGTTCAAGTACCCTTTGGTTTCAACATAAAATAATAAATTCAAATCTGGTGTGGTTTACCTACACCTGTATAAGGCTAAAAAATATTTACAATCGTGAAAGAACCCTACTTTAAGTTGTGAATGTTGAGAGCAAAATAAAAGAATATATTTAAATTAAACGAATTTTGCTTTTACTAAATCCTTTTAAAAAACAAGAGTCAGATTATAGATTTTCTAAGCTAATTGGGCATGCAATTCCCTGCACAACAAACTGTCCAAGACAAAATTGACAATGGTCCAAATTTATGATGCACAGTGCAAGTATTTAAAGAATAAAATTAGACTATTCAATCTTATATTCCTGAATACATGATTTCATACAAAAACTTAACAATGAATGACCTAAGCGAAGCTTTTTAACTTCCTATACAAGTAACAATAGTTGAGATGCCCAAATAATAATCAAAACCTCAATATGCTTGTAGTGAAATGAAAGATGCAACGTAATATTAAAATACCAAGAGCTCAAATTGACACTACACCATGATATCATATCAGCACAAGTGCAGAGAAATGAAACCCTTTGTATTAAATTTGTGTTCTTACAACGTCTCCTTACAAGAGTTTAGTTTTTCTATCAAAATGTGTATTGTTCAGAAAATATTACAAGCTTTTTATAACAGAAGCGGGGTCTAGACACTCCCTTTTTAAAAGGAATATGAAGCGCCCTGGTGACTTTTTGTTTCCATCAGAGAAGACAAAAGAGACTCTTATCTCCAAGCTTGAGCACCCTGAGGTAAACTTCGTAGCCATTGAAGGTTGCTGAGATGGAACTCAGATGAAGAGGAGCACTGGCTCTTCACATCACTCACCTTGCAGCCATTTTGATCTTCTCCTTTTCACACCAGTGGCCTTCAAATCAACAGTGTTGATCCAAGAGGATTCTCCAAAAGCAGTTTCATTAACACTACCAAGCCCATTCTCATAGTTTGCGGTAATTGCGGATCATGTGAAATGGTTCACCATACTCCAGAACCAGATCCAAAGGTTTGCGGTACCTCCAAAATCACTAATCCACCCCCAGTACATGCTGCACACACTTATTTAATGGCACAACACAGTCTGGATAGATTAGACATGGCACTATCCATGTGCACACCAAACCTTTCGTAACACACGTACATGTTACACTGCTAAGGTCAACTCACAGTGCATGGTACTATAAGGTGCTGAAAACATTGCTGCTTCCATTCCAATGGGGGCAGAGCCCCCAAGATAGTTCAAGGGCTTCCCCTTGCCGGGCCAAGGGGCAAGACTCGCAACAATTTTTTTGACTGTTAAAATTTTAATGTTGTTCAACTCAACTGTCAGAAGGCAAAGCGTCACACATGAAAGTTCAACCGTTTCAACTTCTATAATGGTTCTTTAAGCCTTTGCAGCTTTGTAGCATATGTATACACATATGTTGCATGATATGGCAATCAAATAATAGACATCTTAGAATGTAGCCTAGGAAAATATACAACTATACATCTTTCTCAAGAGTATGACATGCATAGAACACATATTAATATAATTTTCTGTTTTAAATCTATTATCTCTCCTTCACATTTCTATTTGAATGTTTGTATCTAAGTAGTGCACATGCATACAACACATCTAGATTTTCATTTAGGGTGTTTTCCCTTGATCTCTTGGGATCCGAATCACTAGTGGACCACCCTCTTCAAGCCATTGATCTTGAAGCTACTCTTATGTGCTCCTCTCTTCACACCACTATGCTTGGAGTCTGTTTGGTGCATTCACCTCTTTCTGCTACTTGTCTTGGAGCCATTTATAACCTATGCTACTTTCCTACATTTTGGGGACCTCAGGTACATAGACCAGTGAAACATCCTTAACAATGACACCCATTGCGCATACTTAAAAGGTCTTTGGGGTGCAAACCGGTGAAGCATCCTTATGCAGACCACCCTTTGCATACGCTTGGGATCCCTTTGAGAATTAGACTGGCCAAGTAATCTTGCACATACTACTTCCTGGTGACCACACAATTGGATATTGTGGTTGTAGTCCTTTCTCTTGCCCATTGAGTAAGGTGGACATATGCACTTTTTTGGTGGGCTTTCCTTCTCGTGTCAAACATGAGTGTTGTTTTCGTATACCATATACTACTTCTTGGTGACCACACAATCGGATATTGTGGTTGTAGTCCTTTCTCTTGCCCATGGAGTAAGGTGGACATATGCACTTCTTCTGTGGGCTTTCCTTCTCGTGTCAAACATGAGTGTTGTTTTCGTCTACCCGTTGAGATGTGTGTAAATAGAAAGGGTCAACTTGTGCCGTACTTGCATCTGACCAAGAAGACTAAGTGACTCTTATCTAAATTATGTAGATATTGCCATGGAATACACAACCCAATGTTTAACCATTGAAAAACATGCTTTATCACCCCAAAGGATTGTCACCTTGAATCTCAAAGCTCACAAGAAGTACGCCATACTTACCAATTTAGGGGGCTCCATATATATCTACTCCACACCATAATCAAATTGCACTAGCAAACCAAATATCTCAGAGTATAGTCGAATGACCCTTAAAGTGATTGAAAATGTTGTACAAAGCTCGAGAACTGGAAACTTTGAACACCAACTCCGCATTTGGATGGTAGAGGTAGAGCACTTAATCATACGAAAGTTAAACGTAGTTGCCCATAAAGAACATAATATTCGAGGAAAAATCCAAAAAATAATCAACAGAGTAAGAATATGAGATTGTGACACTTGTTGGCATCTTGATTACTCGGTTGAAACAAACACAAAGGAGGTAGCACATTCCCATAGGGCTCGTAGATGAGAATGAATGACAAGTATCATTTGTTCATTTCCCCCTAAAGACTAAGCAAAGGCAAACACAATTTGGGAAGCTTTGAGGAAAGATGTAACAAGAAGGCTCCACGTGGCGAAATCTCGTTTACTCAATCTGCAAAATGTATACAAAGGCTTTAAAGGCTCACACAAAAGAGCTTCGTGAGAAACAATGATTGAGATTGAGACAAATGTCTCAACCTTGTTAACTCTAGCCTTAAAACACTCAAAATACACCCAAGGTGAAACAAAATGAGGATGTGCCATTTGGCACGTCCTCATTAACTCTAAGAAAGCAACCCATAAAGTTAATTAAATAGAAGGAAAAGAAACTCGTGGAGGTTAAGCACAAGAATGCGACACACGACATAATCCAATTGGATGCCCAAAATAAAAACAAAACATAAACCACTTTAAAATAGGAATATAAAATTTAAACATGAACACTGGGGAAAGACATAGGAGAATGAAAAACTCATAACCTTTGAGGTGCAAATAGAGCATTGAGAATAAAATTTAAACCATAATTCCATACAAATTGACAATAAGCACAAAACAAGAAAGACTTGAAGAGAATAAAATAGCCAGAAATTACCACAAGGAATCATTATTCGTGCCATCTTATTCATTTTTTATCATTCAAGATTTTAAAGAGGAGTGGCCTTGAATTTCCAAAATTGGGTCAAGGTTTGTGACGACAATGCTCTCCAACGAGTAGGTAGTGGATTGCGTGCACCACTAGTTGCTTCTTTTGTGCGGTGATGTAATTCTCCGATGTAGCCCAAAGGTCAGGATTGCCGCTACTTCTGCCAGCTATGGTAGGATTAGGCACAGGCTGAATAGTTCCACACTTGGTAGAATATTTTCTATTATGCTGGGTGTTTCTCCATTCCACACTCTAGACAACTGATCTGAGCCGTAATTGTGTTTTCCTGGCTTGGCAATCACCTTGAAATCAAATCCTTGGATTAATATAAGACTCCTACAAATGCACCAATGCAATATTGACTTGTTCACTAAACACTTCAAAGCCTCATGGTGTATGTAGAACATGAACGAAGTGGTGAGCATGTATTTTCTGGATTTCTAGATGGTGTGGAAAATGCCTAGGGCTTTTCTTTAGTGGTTGTATAGTTTCGCTTTGCCTTGGACAACTTCCTACTCACAAAGTAAAAAAGATGATCCACACTACCCTGTCGAGGTTGTACGAGTATCGTGCCAATTGTCATCCTAGATGTGTTCACATGGATGAGGAATGAATTTCTTCAGATGGAAAATAAGAGGATTGATGTCCTATCCAGCTGCTCCTTAAGGGTCTCGAAGGCCACTTATTGTCACACATTCCAAATAAAGGGCTCTATCTTCTTCATCAACTCCTCGAGTGGCACAGTTATGCATGCGTTGTTGTTGATCTTCCTATAGTAGTCCATGTGGCCTCAAAAGGGGTGCACACCTTTTGAGTCTTGGGGGTCGCCAATGTCATGATTAATGGGGATCTCCAATTTCATGATTACTGCAATTGCAAACTTGTCCAGATCTATCATCATCCTTTCCTTGCAAATCATGTGTTCAAGCAAAATTCCAAACAATACGGGAAAGACACTAATTCAGGTGCATTGATTTCTGGAGTTGCAAGACCATCAAACCTTGACAGCTTACTAATGCATCCTTTGCTGATCCTCAGTACTCTCTTCATCTTCGTTTGGACTTCAGTCTTGCACATTCACGCGGAGTTTTGCTGGTGCTTGGAAATTCTTCATTTGGGTATTGCTACCAGGCTGTATTCTTGTGGCGCGGCCCTTTGCTAGGTTTTGCTGATTGTTGGTTGAGGGCTCTGATGGGGTCACACTTTAATATTCATGCACAACTGACTTGAGAGCTCGTAATCACCCCAGGCTCACCTCTCCAGGGGCTGCTCATTGACACCTAACACAGAAGTTGCATCCTCTGACCCAATTTCTCTAGCATTTGTAATCTAAATATAACCATTCTATTTTGTTAAGATGTAGATATTATTCAGATCTTCCTTGACTTCCAAGAAGCGCTGGATAATTGTCTGCTTCAGCAAGTTCAATAATCTTTCAGCTAACCACGAATTTAACCCCCATGATGTCCACCTCAGCATTGCGTAGCATGCTTGGTGACTATTTATGCACCTTGTTAGCCATGATGGCATCAATGCCATATTTCACATCTTGCTCCACAGTTGCTTTGTTAAATGTTGATTTTGGTGTTGGTGTCAACCAACATGTCACATGGATCGAAACCTTTTATGGTGGTGTTAATGATCAATATCTTATTTGCCCGATGTTTTGCACAATCCTTCTAGGTGATGGCTCCTTGCACTCCTATGTGCTGCCCTCTGTTTTCTTATACTTTAGCCAATATCTGAGGCTGGTTAGGATGCCCTTTGTGCTCATAGGGGCATAATGCCCCGGAACACTTCTAGTTTTTTTTCCCTGGGGCCGTCTCTTGGTCGCATGCCAGAACGATCTCACCTTGGAGGTCATGAATGATCTCCGTTGCATCAACCAAGACCTTCTCTTGTTGTCTCAGGAACTAGTACTAAAAAGAGTGCTCTACTAGCTTTGGTGCACGTCGAAACTTCATCTTCTGTGGAACAAGTAACTCAAAGTCACCCTAGTGTGGGGATTGTGTGCATGGATTTGGGGATTGCGTGCATGGCTGCAGTAGGTTCTACCTCTTCGGTCTTCTTGGCAGCCCTGATCGTGCTTGTTCCTTTTCGTTGTTCTGTTTCCAGGATTATATTGGTTAAATATTGGCAGCCCTTTGTCAAATGGCACTTGCAACAATTGGTACACCTGGGAATTATCCTGTGCTAATGCCAGCAGTGATCCAGGTCGATGCAATTACAACAGTCTCCTTAGTGCTGCTCTTTTGTGCAACCAACTCCTCTCCCTAGGCTGTGCCCTCTGCATCTGCCTGGCACGATCCTTTGCCCCTTTTGGTGGCAGTGGCCTGGCGCAAGTTCTTTTCCGTATGTTTGTGTACACTATCTATGAATCTGCAGTCCTTGGTGTCATGGGTGTTGCTCTTACAGATCACACCCCACTCATTTACAGCCACCATTTCCATCTTTTATAGCAGGGGACATTGGGATTCTTTTTGATCATCTTCATGGCAAATCTCACAAAAATGTGCTTCCTTCTTTCTGCACGAACAGTGATTTTTTTTCCAGCCCCTCCATCAAACATTCCATGCCATAATCCCGTGCCATGCCTGCCAGCTGAGCCCCCATGCGCGGGCTGACGCCCTTCTAGTTGCCCATGTTACCTTAGGCTTCAATGTGCAGACATCCTGATGGATGTGTGGATGTCTTGTACCAATTTTATGCTAAATGCCATCATTTTGGCTCTCATGTAAACAGCCAGTGTGTTCCACTGAAAGTACTGACTGTTTATGTATATCACACACAAAATTGGCAAACAGTTGGTGCGTTCAGCCAAACAACCAACTGTATAAGCTCTTCTATCATATTGGGTGTGAAACTTGCTCACATGGTGGGGTAGGTTTCTTGAAAACGAGAGGGTTGAAGCAACTGCCAATTAGAATCCAAAACTACATTATAAATATTATATATACAAAATTTCCCAAGCACTAGCCATTGCTACACGCCAAATAGTCACCTTTCCTCTGCAAGGAAAGTTGCTCCATTACGTTTTGTCACCTTCATGGTGCAAACCTTTTAGTACTGTATATGTTGGTGGCATTCCATAAGTTTCTTTGAAGATCATTTTTGAGGAATAAAATTATATTTGTATACAGAAGATGCTACAGAGTTTTACCTCAGCCATAACTGTAGGCATATCGCCAATTCTTCCAGAGTGGCCATCTAACAAAATTTTCATAGACTGTCACATCCAGATTCTAATGCACACACAAATTATAGACGAGAATTTATGCAGACTTTCCTATATAAAGAATATATATTTTCAAATATACTGAAGAAAATATACTGTGTTGGATGCCATGTTCCCTGAAATTTGGGGGTTCTCTCTAACCATTCCTGAAACACATCCCCGTGGCCTGGCAAAGCGGAACTTGATTTAAAATTGTTGTATCCACTTAAGGTAGAGCCAAACCATCATCTCCACAAAGGCTAGCATACAATAAAATCTGGAGCCGCTACTAGTACCACAGCTTGTTAGAAATTTAGAGGGTTCTCTTTCAGCTCCAGTTTGTTATGGGGACCAAAGAAGTATTGTCCTATTCATTGAAGAGACGATTCAGTATAGTGGCAAGCCCCCTTAGAAAAGGGAACAGGTGCAGATTTAATAACAGACTTATCACCACATGCTTCCAACATGAAGTTGATTTTACCCGTACGAGGTGACTGCAAAATTTAGGGACTCAACACCTCTCAACTTGGCAGTGGATTGTTCTGCGCCATCTGGTACACTTCGGTTGGTAGTTTTTTCTTGACCTTGGATGTCAGGAGTGGTTGAGATGTGTCTTCAACCTTCCACTCCCTTGAGCCTCTATTGCTGTCTTTAATCCTTCATAGCTATGTATCTAATGCGCCTTCAACCATTCCACTCCCTTGAGCCTCTATTGCTATCTGTAATCCTTAGTAGCTATGATTATTTGTGTTGAGGTACTTTCTCTACTCGTTCTTAACTTAACAATGAACATGTATATTTGTATGGTTGCACTAAGGTCTTTTGGCCACTAGTGGACATTATTGTATTTCCTGTCTAGTTCTAGTTCTTGCTAGTAAACAAGTTGCATAAGAAAAAGGGTGTGGTATGTGAGTCATCCAAGGCTTCCCTAATTATGAACTTTGTCTCCATAGATCCCATACCAATTGTCATTTTCATTGATACGTTTCAGATGTCCTTGTACCGGGATAATCATTTAAAACTACTCGAGAGTTATACAACTTGTTGGATTTTACAACATATTACATCAGTTGTATCACAAAACTTTCTGATAGATTTTATAATTTATTCTGATTTTATATTCAAATGTTATCAATCAGTTTGATCCAAGTTTTATTCAGAGTGGCTAGTGTGCCATTTCATACTCTTTGCAGTGACCATCAGTGCCAAAAATTGTCCTATTTGTATCTCAGTTTAGCGAATTTCCTAGGCATAAATCTTGACATTGTAGCTTGGCAAATCAATATACTTACTCTTAATAAGCGATGTGCAGTGGTAGTTTCTGGTGACAAGTTTTGTCACCATAGTAACATGGTAGTTCCAACAACAATGGTAGACATGCTCTAATGCAATTGGTGACAATTTAGCAGAGTATCAACTATCTTGGTGGCTCACTTAGCTGTGTATCCTTATAGCCTTCATTTATTGCTTGCTATGATCACTTTTCAATTTCATTTTTTGGTATGATTTTCTTTGTGTGTATTAATCTTACGAGACTGGACTGTGTGCTGAAATCAGTTAAGATAGACACAAAAATTATGCAGGATAAAGAATGCAGGGAATTTCTAATTCTCGTGACCTATGCATGCATTATTTGCATTTATAAAAGGTCATCCAGGGGGAGAACTGCACTTGCTGTCATTTAAGTTTCACTTTTGAGTACTATCATTTGAGCGGCAAAACTGGTCGTAGCCAGATTTTCCTAGATCTTAGATGATAAGAGTTGGAAGCTGTTACTAGTAAGGTCTCCCAGGATTATCATTTGCTCACTATTTTATTTTTTACTTTGTTCTCTCTTGTTTTCTTATTTTGTTTCACTTCACAGAGTTGTCTGGTGAATTCCCATCTTTTGTACCATTTGTACCTCTTTGCAGTCCTGGAAACGTTTTATTTTTTGTTATTCATGAACATTAATATATAATTTAAATTTAAATTTTAATAAAATGCACCAAAATATTTAGTATGCCAATCTTATTACCAACTTGTGTAGTCTAATATGTGTTGGCAAACATATGAAAGAAGAGAGATTTCGAGTACAGGAAATTAAGTTAGCCATGTAACGAAAGGTGGTTTGGTGGTTCCTGGTCTTACATGACACATATATTAGTGGGACAGAAATTCCTGTTAAAGTAAACAATGCATCTGCTTTGTAGTTTCAGGTGTTAATTTGTAAGCTCTTTGATATTGTAGGACCTGTGAAATATGTGGTTCGACTGCCAGGAATGTTGTTGGCATAGAGGAGACAGATTTCATGGAGCAGTGGAATGAGGGAAGTACCACTACTCCAACAACTACAGAGCCCAGGAATTTCTGGCGCGGTCATCGCTTTCTGAACTTTTTACTGGCATGCATGGTTTTGGCCTTTGTAATTTCTTGGCTTTTCCATTTCAATATCCCCTCCTGATTTTGGTGGAAGATATTTCTTAGATCTTGAAATTTTACAGGTAAGGAAACTGAAATGATGCTATAGTGATCAACATTTATTGTGGGAATATGCATGAGAGAATTAGCAAATAATGATTCAGTAACTTCTGATTTTTTTTTTAATCAGAAAAAATCTGACCTAATAAGCCTTTTTTAATAAGTGTAGTGATTTCATAGTGCTGCAGGTCCTATAATTTCAATTAATTGTAATTTTAATTACAGTGGTATCCAAACACACAATTTTATCGATCCATCTCAAAAGGAATTTCAATGGGGGCATGATGTATGACTTTGTTCAAATCTTTGATTGAAGAACTCAGCTTCAACCTCCATGTCTAGGCATATGGATCACCCTTATTTTTAAAGTTTACAATGTTTATGTTTGTAGCAATCATAAAAGAAAATCAACACGTTTCTCAGTTCTTTTATAGTTGTTTTCCTTTAAAAGCAGTCTCTGCAAATGGTCTTTTCTAAAAGGGTTTGGAAACAGATTTGGAATGATAGACAATTGGATTTTGATACCATATGCATTACTCTGGTTGAGAGACAACTCACTTTACAATATGCATAGGAGTTCTTTTGATTATGTAAGATATGAGAAGGGAACAAAAAGCAAGCTAAGAGTATAGCTCTTAGAAAGGTTCCCTAAAATGGTGCGAGTCCCGCAGAAAAATGTACATTATGAAAGGCTTCATTTGGATCTTCTAGGTCCATCACAATGCCATTGTGGGAATTGGAAGCTTCAATCAAGAAACCGTCCACAGAAAATTTTGTTTAAAACTTTTTTACATTAAAGAAGAGAACAAGCATAAGGTTAGAAACCTGAGTATGTAAAAGCTAAATCTGACTGTCATCCATTTCATGACTGTTTGTGGGATTAGGAAACGAATCTTTCTTGGTGATGTCAAAAAATATTTTGACATGGTTCTTTGCTAGCAGACAAAGATGATATGCAAATTAATCTAAAATCTTAAATATGATGGCAGTATATAGACGCTGTACTGATGATGATGCCATGATTGAAGTGCTTTGGCCGAGTAAGCATTAGGGACTTCGAAACTCTTGGGAGTACATCGAGAAACAAGAAACAAATACCTTTGCACTTGAAAAGCCACTGGACCAAGTGAGATTTATAGCTGACAAGATAGTTTGTTTTTGATGGGACATCCATTTGTAGAATATGTTATTAATTTGGCAAGAAAAAGTGAACTATTACTATTAAAGTTTAGAGCAAAAAATTGCAAACCCTATCTGTTATCTATGCATGGCATCTCGAGATTTTCTAGAATAAAGCAGAATTTATAGAGGCGGAAGATAGATTTTTTGAGCTACAGATCTGAAAATTCACTGCAGCAATAGTCTATATGGAAATGATTTCTGCCTTCTGTGACTTTCTATTGAGGCCGAAGATAGATTTATTTTATTTAATGTATGAAATTCTATGGATGTAGGTCAAACCAACATTTAGAAGATTGGTCAATTGATTCATCACGAATTTGAGGTTTGTTTGGGTTAGTGTTTTGGAATTGGAGAAACATGAGATCACCCCAAATATCTGCACGATGGATTTTCTCGCTGTCAGAATTGCCATTCCAGATTAGGTGCCTATGAAAATTGAATTTGGATATTTAATTATTGTCCACTAGTAACTATATCAGGTTAATGGGACTGCAAGATAAGTATATTTCAAATAAAAGCTTGCAAGAGAAAAAAGGGAATAAAGCATAATGCACAAAAAATTGTTTATCACAGTGAAGGAGCTGTAGTATTGCGCTTGAGGACTTGTGACTGCGTAGTAGGACAATGAGCCCTTTTTGCTGATGGAAAGCACTCTCAGAATACCATTCTATGAAGTTACAAATTGATATTAAAACGTATTTTATACAAAGCCTAGAATAAATTTTCTTCGGAAAGAACTTTACATGAGAAAGGAGCCAAGAAATTACGTCAAGAAGATTGTCTTTGTACCTAGATTAAATGGTGGCTTTTATGTTAAGCTTAAAATGAACCCAACATTAATGACACAAAATTAATAGAAATATGAAAATCCCTCCCTATATTTCCCATATAGATTTTTATCTTCCTTACTAATTGCTAGCAAGTGCAGGTTCTACATTCAGATCTTTTGTGGATCTCAAAATAAGCAGCTTCAAATAACAATGGTGGTAAAATGTCTTTTAAAATTAAGATGCATTTGTTCAATGACAACACATTTGCATGTTGATGAGCGAGGATGCAAGAGATTTGATACAAAGGACCATTAAACTATTGTCTATGTGGCGAACTAAAGCAATAAGCTATCAAATGAATGTGGAAAATGTTTTGGGGGTTCTACTTGGGTAAGCACGATATTGACCTGCAATACCCATATTACTTATTTAGTACACTCAGTGTGGGGGCATTGAGGCCCTATGATCAAGTGTTTTTGCAAGCATTATCATTTGTTTTTATAAAACTAAGATTTTATGCTTAATTTAACATCTCTAAAGAAAAGACAAAGCTTCAGTCTTAGGGAACTATACATTGAACTTTAAAGTTACATGTGAGGTAGATTAATTATTGCTAATAAATCTAACAAAGTTACAATAAAATGGGGTTTATTTTGAACTAAATCTTGTAAGTAGTAGATGAGATCCAATAAGCTAGTTGAAGTTTGAATTAAATCTTATCTGCAAGTAATTGAACATAGGGGTGTTCAACAAACCAAGCATTCCAAGTAGTGCTTGTATGTTGATGGTAGATTTGATGTCGCCATTGCTACTTGCGAAGGGGGTTTTCTTACCTGTGGCATGTCCCTTTGAGTTTCGTCCTTACAAATATTGATTTTGATGAGATTAATGCTATAGTTGAAGGGGTTGTGAATGTTATGCAGGTTTGCACAACGGTCAACTGTGAAGTGCGTGGTGTTCACATCCTTCGCTGCCACATTTTTTCCTATTTCGATTCTTCTTCGTCGGAGCTTTCCATTGATGTATCTTGTTGGGTTATTGTCTTTTTTCTACAAGCCATTTTTTTAAGGCTTGGACTAGGCATTTTTTCGATTTACGAGGCAATATTGTCAACTTAGAGCCTTCCACTTGTAGGAGCAGCGTAGTTTCTGTCAGAGATTCCAACCTCTCTAGCTATCTAAGTACCTCGTCAAAACTTCTTAACTGCTAAGGTAGCTTCAAACTTTGGGCAGACTTTTGGGTTGCCTGCACAGTCATTTTTTCATTGTGTATGAGCAACATTGTCAGTTTGTTAGGTGCATATGAAGAAGATTTAACCCCACAGAGTAGGGTGATGCCATCGTTGTGATCGTATCACATTCTCTACAGGGTTGGGAGATCCATTTGCCCTGCCTTCACTTGCTACATTTTTTTTCTCCTCTGAACCCCATCACCCTATCACCCCCTGCCTTCACTTGCTACATTTTTTTTCTCCTCTGAACCCCATCACCCTATCACCCTATCATTCTTTTCTTCAATAGGGATAGATCTTCTAGCATCGATTTAATTTTAAGCATTGGCGTTCTTGCTACAATATGAGTTGTGTTGTAATCCAATGGTGATAGGGTTAAGATGGATGTTGTAGAGGTTATGTGATTTTGCTCTAATGATCAAGAAATCACAAATAGGGAAGAAGATTTGGTGGATTATTCAGAGGATTCTCTTGAGGGCACAACGATTTTCTTGGTGAATGGTTGGGATGATAAACACAACAAGATGATTCTGGTCATCCCTAACCTGAGTTCTTGGAGGGCCAAAAATCATATTGGGGAACTCCCTTTCATTAGTCGGGAAATGGTTGTGATATTGGAGGCAATGGATTGATTGTCAGGGTGACAAAGAAGGTTTTTTCTGAAAATATTGGAGTGGTAGGGGATAGGGCCCAAATAAAGTCAAAGGATATTATTCATTTCGCTTGATTTAAGGGTTCGGTGGATCCTCGGTCTTTTGGTCCCATAGGGGCCTTCGTCGATTGCGTTAAACTTTTGGATCACATTTTGGTTTGGGGAAAGGAAACAACCTAGGGAAATGAGTAGAATGGGGTTTTCACAGTTGGTTTAGGCAAATTTAAGGGATCTGAAGGAGCCTTGTCAGAGAAACTACTAAATAAGACAGAAATTGGGCTCAATTTACCTTCTAATATGGAGGAGAAGATAATGTATTCGATTTAGGCAATTTCAGGGAGGAAAGGTAGACGATGTGTGAAGCTTTGGGGCAAAAGAGTTAGACTTGTCCTAGGGGAAGATGTTAAGATGGATAAAGTTTTGGAGTTGATTAACACTACTTTGATGCGTTGTTTTATGGTAGGAGAATCTTTGCCAAAAATTTAGAACTTTGGATGGCACAATTCTGGTGGTTGGTTTTAGGGTACATTCTAGTGTCTTATATTTTGGCTAGAGGATGACTTGATTTTGTTTTCAATTTTGGAGGACGAGATTTTTTTTGGGAAATATATGGTTTTGGGGGTATTCCCCTTTAAAGAAGTGGACACTGGGTTTTGATCCTTGGGTGGAGAGGCCCTTGACTCAACTTATTTGGGTTAAGCTTTTGGGTTTGCCTTTGGAATTTTGAATTGCGAAGGCCTTTAAAGCCATTGAGGATAAGATATGGACTTTTCTTGAGGTGGATAATGGCTCCCTGAAGAAATGTTCTAGGACGGTGGCCAAAATTTAGTTGAACAAGATCTGAAGGGGGGATTGGAAGAGGAACTAGAAATGGGTTATGGTATTTGGAGCATATTGAATCCTTACTCTGTGTGGGAATTCCTTTTAGGTGTGATAGATGTCATGTGTATGGCCATATGGGAAATGGTTGCACTTTACACTTCACCCGCAAAGTCTGGAAGAGGAAGTTGGTTTCATTTTTTAGGGCTGAGAGGGAGGAAAAAGCATTTAGTGTAGAGCAAGTTGCTCATCAACTGAAGTTGAACAATGGTGGTGAATGGTTGTCGAAACCAGAGGATCCAAATCACTTGAGAAACCAATTATCTATTGAGGGGCACCGATAATGATTTACGATGGGAGAGGAAGATATTATGTTGGAATCTGCCTTACAACTTGTCTTTGGAAGTGTTGGAGTATTCTTTGAATGCCGATGATTGGGATGCGATGTTGCTAGATCCCATTATCATTTAGTATTCTCAACTTGTGGATGAGAGAATGAGCCATTCAGAAAGGCCATAACACAAACAATTTGGATGTTGAGGGGGAAGTTAGACCAGTGATTGCTCCAAATAGATTGGATAGGACTCGGGGGTGCTTTTCAGATTTGGAATCTGTTGAATCATCATATGCTTCAGACCAACCGAGATATCCCTTACGATCTTGACTAGTGGCTACTGCCATTGAATATGGAAGCATCAAAGGAGGCATTGACAACTTTTAGACAACATAGATTTTTTATTCAGGGAGAGGGCGGATCTCTCATCTATCTCATCACCAGTCCAAAATTGTTAAGGAAATCCAACAAGGAAAACAAAAAACACTTAGAGGGGCCCTTACAATGGAACAAGCCTTGGAGAGGGGTAATCTATGATCCCCTTAACATCAAAGGGATGGGCAACCCTTTAAAAAAAACTGCCCTTAAGAGATTGGTTGATTTGCATAAGCCAAACATGGTTCTGATTCAGGGTACTAAGGGGGAAGCGACAAAGGTTATTAGGGATTTATCAAAATTTTAAAAAAGATTGGGACTTTTTGGTCTTGGACTTTGGTGGAAGCACTTGGGGTTTGGGCTCGGGATGGAGGAAAACTACATTGAGGTTGGTCATATGTGATTTTTTGGTTTCTAGCATTGGGGTGGAACTTCATTCTTTGGAGTTGGGAAAAACTTTTGTTGTGGCAAATATTTATGGGCCTTATGAGGAAAGAGAGGGCTTTTGGATGGACTTGTTTGCACAAAACTTTTTTGGAGCTAATAACACCACTATAGGGTTGATTTGAACTTAACCTCTAAAATAGCAAAAGTGATGGGTGGAGGGGGAAGGGGAGCCAAGGGGGGTTTTAGTGGATATGTCAGGTACTCGCTGGCTTCTTCTTACACAAATTCAAGGAGGCTAGGTTAGTGGCTATGGAATCTATTAAGCTGGTACCTACATGGAGGAAATGAGAGTTGGTTTAGATAGAGTAGCCAAGACAATAAGTTTTTGATCTATGATTCCCTGTTGAATGATTATGAGAAAATTAGAGCTTGGGTTCTTCATAAGGAGATTTTGATCATCTTCCCATGCTACAACAAATTGAAAAGAATGACATTAAGCCTTCGAACCCATTTAAATTCAATCCATGGTAGTTGAAGGAGGGCAACTTCATCAAAATGGTTAATGACGAGTGGGTAGCTTTTGATGTTATTTCCTAGTAGTCGACCAGTCTACAATTCACAGCCAATTTGAAAAAAGTTCAGAATGCTGCGGTCAACTGGGCTCTTAAAAAGCATCAAGGAGTAGAGCATGATATATTCTTCGTGGAACAACAGATTGCTGATTTCTATTGTCAGGGTTTCAAAAATATTTTCGATGAGGCTTCCAAATCAAGTATTAAAGAACTAGAGCTGAGGAAGAGGAAGTTGCTAATGGATATTGAAGCGTAGTGGAGAGTGAAAAGTAGAGCATTGTGGCTGGAAAATGGGGATGAGAACACATTTTTTTTCAAAATTTTGCTAATCGTCGTAAAAATAAAAACACTGCATGGGAAATGAAAAAGGAAGATGATTCTACTCTATGGAATTTTCAGAAGATAGCCGATTTGGGAGTATCTCACTTTGAGAACCTGTATAAGGACCCTGATAGAGTCAACATAGTGGAGATCGTAAAAATATATGCTTATTTCCCAAGCTTCGTCAATGAGGATGAAAATGAGAGGTTTGTGGATGAAGTCTCCAAGGAAGCACTGCAATTTGTCCTTGTTACTTTCCAAAAGGATAAGAGTCTTGATGATTGAATTCTTCAGTGGGTTTTTTGATTTGCTAGTTGGGGACCTATCAAGGGTGGTGGAGTCAAGGTAGAGAGGGAAGATCCTTGGGGCTTTCAATTCCACCGTCATTTCTCTCAATTCAAAGGAGGACAAACTGACCACTTTTGATGGTTTTAGGCCCATTTCCTTATGTAGTTGCATCTATAATATCATTTCAAAAATTATTGCCATAAGGATTAAGAGACTTCTTTTAAAGACTATTTCTAGTGAGCAGTTTGGCTTCTTGTATGGAGACAAATTCATGATGTTATTGGGGTGGCCCAGGTGGGGACTCTACTCTATTAAAATAAGGAAATTGTTAGCGGTTGTTCTGAAGTTGGATTTGTCAGAGGCCTTTGATAAAGCAAATTGGTTCTATTTGAGATTACTATTGATTCATATTGGGTTTAGTTTACAGATGTTGAGTTGGATTTTGGGATGCTTGACTTTAGTTTCCTTTGCTTTATTAATAAATGGCTTTGCTTTAGTTTTTTTTAGACTCACGTGTGGATTAAGGCAGGGCTATCGTCTTTCTCCACTACTCTTGTTATTGGTTGCTGAGGGGCTTAGTAGGGCCATTTTGGAAGCCAAGAGATCTGGTTCTATTAGAGGGGTTAAATTTAGCAGGGCTCCTTTTCTCACACACTTGCTTTTTGTGGACAATGTGTTGTTCAACAATGGCTCTTTGAGGGACATTGCTATGTTAAAGAAGTCTGTGGACATCTTTATGGTGGCTATTGGAATGGAGCTAAGTCTATAGAAGTCTAGTATCTCTTTTAATTTTATGGAGGCTCATCAAATTAATTGGGTTCAGGGAGTTTTTCCCTTTCAAAATATTGACCTTCAAGTTGGTTTCAAGTATCTAGGGCTTTACTTGAAGCCAAATGATTATGGGAAAAATGATTGGAATTGGTTGATTGAAAATGTGGCAGACTAACTCTTATGAAGTTGGTGTTGGAGGCTATTTCAGTCTATTGGGTATCTTTAGCTCACATTCCAAAAGGAGTCCTTGAGAAGGTTTGTAAAAGAGGTGACAAATTCCTTTGGACTAGTAGAAAGGAGAAGGTATCTCTCTAGTTAAATGGCAATCTCTTGTTTATGCCTAAGGATATTGGAGGATGGGGCCTAAAAAATATTCATCTGTTTGGTGAGATCTTAGCAACGAAAAGTCTTTGGAGGCGTATCTCTAAGGGGGGATTGTGGAATCAAGTTATTATTCAAAATTATTTTGAACCTCTCAGTGTTGAAGGGTGGATCAAAAGTCTCGTCAAACATTGCCACAATGTTTCGATTATGTGGAAAGCCATCGTGCAATATTTTCCGCTTATTGGTAACTCGCTGATCTAGAAGGTGGGGAATGGTGCTAAAATCAAAGTGGGGACTGAGCCTTGGGTCAGATGTGGCGGCAATTTCAAACTGATAGAGGGCTTGATTAATACTTTGTAGGACCTGAGTATTTCTAATATGGCATAGGTTGTAGACTAAAACTCTA